>JARQOD010000006.1:334637971-334659638 GCA_033576555.1 Oophaga sylvatica | reverse complement strand
TGTACATGTAAATGTGCATGTGTTTTTGCGGGTGGGGCTTGATGGGGAAAGACAAAAGTTATGCACAGGGCCACCCCTCAACTAAATTAATCTATAATCTGCAAATCGAATTTCCCTTATTATGTCTTGGAATATCTCCAAGTCCCAGAGAATAATAAATGTAAGATGTAAAAAATAAACAAATACTTATACTCACCTTACTACTCACCTAAACAGACCCTCCATTCTTAAATGTCATCCGTCCGATCCTCTATCTATCTTCTAATTACTGTCGCAAGTGCTAAATCCCCAGGTGTCTTTACACTAGGCTGGCACATTTGGCTCTGATCAGGCCTTGGTCGGCTCTGCGCAAGTGCGCTTAAGGTCTCAACATCAGGTTAACAAATTGTGCACAATTACCTTGCTCACACATGCATTGGAACATCCCAGGTCTCATCAGAGATAGAAGTTTGGCCTAGTCTGAAGAGGCCAAGGAATTTAGTGCTTGCAGTGGTGATAAGAAAAGGCGACAAGGACTGGATGTGTGATGATTAAGTGGAGTGGCCGAAGAGGTGAGCAGAAAAGTGAGTATAAGTATTTATTATATATTTTTTTGTTTTATTCAATTGTTTTCAGCAGGCAAACACAGAGCCTGCACATAAATCACCAGCAGCTTCTAAGTTTACACCCCACACCTTTTCTTCTCTATTTATTGCAGTTTAGCTCCAGTGTTTTCCTTTTATATTCATTTACTTTTTTCTGTGTTCAAACACTCAGGCGGCTTTACCATGGCAATAGATGCCCTTAAACGTGATAGGGATTTCCGTTGTAACTATATACAAAAACAATTTTCCTATAACATCAGTACCACCACAGACCATGTCCGAATGCAAAATTTATTACGGTCATTAGAAAAACATCTCATACTCGAAATGAGAGACATGTGGGAGATAGCCTCATTGGAAAAGGCAGGCACTGTACCCAAAGGATTAAGGATCTACAAGACACTAGCAGGTGATTTTGGGGATCCATCTACACAAGCAGAATGGGACAAATTATTTTCAAGTTTTTCAAATCAGGCACTCCAATTTATAATTGAAAAACAAACACTGAACCTTAGAAAAACTAGCTCTATTATCAATGAGCTATTTGACAAACTCAACACCTTCAATCATAATGAGGAAATTCATGACCTCACCGCTAACATCTTATCAGATTAAAAGAAACATAAAAAGAAATCATACACAAAAAAATGAGGAAATTTGCACGTGACCATATCACACTGGATAATATACCATCCACTGATTTGGTCAGTAATCATGAGGAACTGTACCAGTGCCACCACTAGGTTTGTCACATTGGATGAACTGAACTGCACTTCCACTCAAATCTCCCTAAATGCTTCTACTGCCTTTTTTACATATAGCAATTCCATACAATATACACCAATGTCTATCCGTGCAAATAATCGCCATGTGTGCCCAAATTCCCCACAAGGAGACGTATCCATCTATACTTCTCAAGCTAACTGAGAGGGTCCCTTGGAGTCCCCATGCCCAGAAAGTGTGGCAATATCAACTCAGAATCGTTTCTCTGCACACACTGAGGACCCCAATAACACGGGAGAATGGGAAACTCCCCTCGTAAGTAGTAATCACAGGTCCTCTCCCAACCATTGGCAATCAGGTCCAAACAGACAAATCTAAATTCAACCAGACCAACAGGTTTTTTAAGTAAACATACAACATTAGTCATTGCAAAAAATCATTACATAAAAGCAGTAGGACTACCAATATTTCTAACAAAAATAGTGTCAAAGCCAGCACAAACTTGACTATAAACCGGGATTTTTTTCGGTCACAAAACGTAAAACAAAAAAGAGGGAAAAGGGGTGGGAAATTCACCAAAACGAAAATAACCAACACTTCCAATACCCAAAATTTTTTTAATCTTAGCACGTATAAGCTCACCCCTAAAGATGGGTCCCTCTTACAAAAAGGTCTTAAATTTTCCCCTACATCCACGGTTAAACCATTCAACCTCTATATCAGTACCAAGAAATTTTTACGTAATCTGGCCCTTAAGAAATATTTTTTGAAGAAACATGCAACCAACTCTAATAACCAGTATTCCGCTACTAGCACTTCTATCTCTGAATATATTCACACAAACCTGTCATTATCATCAAATTTTAACCCTATACAGGAATATTCCAATTCCTTCAGAGCATTCGAGTGCATGGTCACCAAAGATATCAAAAAACTGCATAACAACAAAAAATTAAAATTAAAATATACCCCTTGTAATTTAATTGCTCAGGAGAAAAAATCCATAATTGATCTTCAAAATAATAACAATATTATCTTTCGCCCCGCCGATAAAGGCGGTGGGATAGTAGTCCTTGATAGGTCTAGGTTCCATTGTGAGTCACTGAGACTTGTTAATGACACTACCACATATAAGAAAATTAAATTAGACCACACAGCTGAGTACACAAAAAAATTAAATTCACTAGCCTTAGGTGGCAAGCAAAGTGGTATTCTTACTGTCAAATAGTTTCAATTTATCAACAATAGAGCCCCAAGTATGGCAATTTTCTATCATATACCTAAAATCCATAAAGATAAACTTAACCCTCCGGGTAGACCAATTATTTCTGGTATAAACTACTTGACAGCGAACTTATCCTGATATGTTGATTCTCACCTCCAGAAATGCATGCCCTTAATACCAGCATATTTAAAGGATACGAGCCACACGTTACAGATTTTAGATAATATGAAAACTACATTATGGGAACCCTTGACATAAAATCTTTGTACACAGTGATAGACCCCAAAAAGGGCTGTGAAGCAGCCCAATTTTTTCTTCAAATTTTCAAAATATGCAAAGATTCTCAGATTCAGTTTATTTTAAATGATATCAATTTTATTTTGAACCACATCTTTTTCTGGTATGAGAAGCAACATTATCTCCAAATACACGGGACTGCGATGGGCACTCGCTTCGCGCCTAGTTACGCTAATGTCTATGTGGGCAGGTGGGAACAACAACATATCTATCAACATAACAAACTACTTGATGGCCTTATATTATGGCGCCGCTTCATTGATGATATCTTTTTCATTTGGTGTGGCTCCCCATCTGACCTTCAATTATTTATTAGTAATCTAAATAATAATGACTATGGCTTGGAGTTCACACCAACTACGAGTAGAATCAGCATCAATTTTCTGGATCTAACCATCTATGTGGAAGATAACAAAATATCCACCAAATGCTTCCGAAAGGATGTAGACTCAAACAGCTTCATCCACATGTCCAGCTGTCATTTGCCCATCTGGCTGACATCCATCCCTAGGGGCCAATTCATGCGTATTAGACGCAACTGCACAAATACTAAAGATTATTTCACTGAGACGAATCAACTAACCACAGAATTCCTAGCAAAGGAGTATAATGCATCAGCATTAAGCCTGTCCAAACATGAAGTTGCTAGCATCACTAGGGATTCCATGATCTACAGAAATAATGAAAACTCAAACCTGCTGACAATTGAGGAAAGATAGCGCAACTACCAATTGTGACTCAATTCCATTCGGACCATAAAAAATTTAAAAATATAATCAGTAAACATTGGTCTATACTTCAGGGTGACAAATGTATAAGCAATTTATTACCGAACCGTCCCAGGTTCATATACACTAAAGCCCAAAACCTGGGCCTTCTTCTCGCCCCGACCACAAAATCATTAAAAACCAGTACCAATGGGAGACTACCAGTATCACACATTACTGGCTTTATACCTTGTGGTAAATGTTTTTGCTGTCAGCATACTAAATGTAGCACCAAGATCCAATCCACCTTTACAGACACGAATGGAACCTTTGTGTACAATATCAAGTCTGTAATTACGTGTGAGTCCAGGGGTGTAATCTATATCTTAAAATGTCTTTGCAATAAAATCTACGTGGGGCGAACAAAGAGACGTCTTAAAGAACGCATAAAGGAACATCTGACCAACATCAAAAAAGGGTTTATAGGCCACCCCTTGTCTCGGCATTTCTCTGAAAGACATAACAAAACATGTAAGGGCATTTCATTTTTTGGTATTAAATTGGTCCCCAAAAACTGGAGGGGCGGCGATTACATTAAGCTCATGTCAAGGACTAAGTCAAGGTGGATTTTCACCCTAGACACGCTAGCTCCAAAGGGACTCAATCAAGAAATTGAGCTCTATGCTTTTAATTAATATAATATATGCATACACACATATATTTTTTATCACTATACTTTCACACAATTGTTATATTTTCTACCCCCTTTCTAGATATATTATAGTCCTGATCATCTATTTCACTCCATTGCCCCCTTCCCCCCACCCTTCTTTTCCTGTGTTCCATCACCCTCCTGTTACCTGTTCATATACTATTAAATTATTGCATATCTAAATGACCGCATGTATTTATCTACATCATCTTACAAAAGGGATGGTGTATACCATTAAGTATCATTCACAGTTGCCTTAGTCTTCAGTACAGGGTCTATTATACTTATGTCCTGGACTACCATTTTTTATCTTAGTATTTTTTATTTCATATATTTTTTATCTGCTGTTATAGTAAGTGCTCACTTTTTAAATAATTTTTTAATCATATTTAATAAAGAATGTTTTCATTTTTATTTTTATTTTTAACACATATCTATTATTCTTAGCAGCCCCATAAGAGGAACCATGCCAGCAGTACCGCTTTTGGTTTTATCCATATTTAATCTAGTGTGTTTCCAATATCTATCACATATCTATTTGTATTTTATTAGCCCCATATGAGGAAGTATGCTAGCATGATTACTTCAGGTTCACTCCTCCTCTTAAGACATAAACCCTTTTGCCTTTAATCCACACTTATCATGGTCCACATGTAAGGGAGCTCGTTTAGCATTTTCCTATATATAGGAGTATAGTAGTGCAGAGGTCTATAGCTCTGATGAAAAGGGATAGTAGACTCTATGAACGCGTCAGCAATCTAGCCCCTGCACTCCTGCACTCGTGCCAGACTAACCGGTGACGTCACCCTATAGTCCCGCCCCTTACTGTCGCTACCTCGACGCTGCTTCCAGCCAGGGCACGCCGACCTCGACCCTAGCAACGCTCCATACAGGTACTCAGCCATTACACTCAACCTTCAAATAGTGAGTACAGCGCTAATCCGTTCTGTATCATTTTCATGCAGCTCTTCATACTGGTGCAGCACAATACTGCTGTCCACTACAGTAAGCACCTGTGTAGCAGCAAGGTTTGAACCTGATGTACATATACACCCTGGCATTGCTAGCATCTATTCATTATGGTACTCCTGAGCCCTGTGACCCACTATTCAGGGTCATCTACTATTTAGGGATACCCCTTTCTGTATTTTGTAAGTACCCATCTGTATACCTATACATAATCCTATTAATTAATCTCACCATCTACAGCTTTTCAAATGTGAGTATTCTGTTCCATCTAGACAACCTCAGCTGAAGTTAGATCTCCTCAAACTCTCTCCCTTGTTTTATTTTCCTTGGAACACACTGCTCAACAAACGACATTTCAAGCCGCAGTAAGTGCATATAAATTTGGTATATTCCAGTGAGTGATTGAAATCAATTATTTACTGGTTTTAATCATCATTCCAGCACAACCTGAAGCGGTCCTCCTCCAATCTTTCTATGAACTCTTCCTCCAGTTGACAGTAAGGGCTGGGTCTCACATAACGATACACCAGCGATCCCGACAACGATATGCACTTGTCAGGATCGCTGGTGTATCGCTACATGATCGCTGCTGAGCTGCCAAACAGGCAGCTCAGGCAGCGATCTGGGACAGCGACACTGCGGGTAACAATCGCTTAGTTACCCGCAGTGTACATTGGATACCAGCGCCCTGATGCAGGGAGCTGGTATCCAAGGTACACAGCGGGTTTTCAAGCGCTGCGCGGTGCCTGGAAACCCGTTGTGTACCTTGGATACCAGCTCCCTGCATCAGGGCGCTGGTATCCAAGGTACACAGCGGGTTTCTAGGCACAGCCCCGCGCCTGGAAACCCGCTGTGTACCTTGGTTACTAGCGGATCGCTTGTCTCCCGCCTGTCACACGCAGCGATGCGTGCCTGTCAGCGGGAGACCAGCGATCAAAAAAAATCTCCTGACATTTCAGCGACGATCAGCGATACCCAGCAGGGGGGCTGATCGTCGCTGAATGTCACACACAGCGATATCGCTGGTGAGCTCGGTGCTGCGTCACAAAACTAGTGACTCAGCACCGATCTCGGTAGCGATATCGCTATGTGAGACGGGCCCTTAAGTCCATCCGCTTTGCTTGCCATTTCTTAACATTGTTGGTCTTGTACATTCTACACAACATGTGTCCTTAGCTAGCGCGGTGATTATTTTTGGTTTTATTCATAAGTATTTTTTTATTTTTATACCTTTTTATGGCTCTTTAAGGTCCTTTACTTACCTCCATTTCACTGAATCTGGACAAAAGCGAATTTCGAAAATTCTACCATTTTGACGAATGCAGCTTTTGTAATTGTGGAATTTAATTCCACTCAAATATGTTCAATTCTCTGTAATTAAAATGTGTCTCGACAAATCTCCATGCAGTCAGATACTCGCCTCTCTCCAAATGACAAAATTGTTTCATATTTGATTCTTAATATTAATGCAAGAAGAAGAAAAAAATGGCAGTGCTCTATGGCATCATTTTATAAAACCTAAATTCTATTTTTCAAAATAGCTTATTTAATTTGATATTTTAAAAACATGGAAGATGCATGCATACATATCTTTTTATATTTATTGTCTCAATAGATATATAAGCAAACATATTACAATGGATAAATGTATGAGGCAAATTAGCTAAGACGCAGACACTGAAGAAACAGCAGTAATCAACGAAATGTACTACTGAAATCTATACTTTTATTGCATTGCAATTTAATATTCACATCAAAGCATCCAAGAAAAAGCATCTTATTAAGATGCATGTGAAAACTCCCTGTTCTTCCTATACTTTTGTTTTAGCCACTCAGACAACGATCTAAATAAGACAAGTGTGCATTGATTTTACAGAATGAATTATTTTCCTTGCAGCTGCAGTGGTTTCATATAAAAGAAGCTTACTTTTTAGAAAGCATAGCTAATTCTCCAGAATGCCTCCTCAATATGCCAATTTTTCCAACCTGGCAGTTCTGGATTGCATCTGCCAATTACTTAGATATGGAAGAAGCTTTTTTCCATAAAATTGTTCACACATTCATACCACCAAATCCTTTTAGATACCTTTGTAAAATGCTGATTTTAAGTGCTATTAGCCTAATACTGCTTTCAGTATATTGCATAAAACTACAATTCTATTCAGTAAAAGCGCAAAATTGATTCTAATTTTTCTATATAGTCAAGTGTGTTCATAAAATAGCAAGTATGAATAATAATAATAAAAAAGTAACAAAAAAGCAAAAAAGATTCAATGCAGAAAGTAAGATTTGATCTAATGTACCATGACTAAATTGTATGCGTAGCCATTATCTCGATGGGTATATCACACAAGCCAAAATACAACAACCTGGCATAATTTCCTCAGTATAAAAGAATTTTCATGAAAGGAATATTGTTTTTATGCCAAAAATAGACAGAGATAGAGCAATGCTAATAATTTGCACATCTTTTAACATTTTTCATTGATATACTAGGCTAAGGACAATTTCACCAAGTGTAATCCAGGCACAATTTTGTAGCTGTATTACTGCTAATCTATATATACCTATGATCGGCACTAGTTTTTTTTTATGAATGCTTCAAATATTTATGCACAATTCTGCATATAATTTTTATGTTGTTATATATTGTTATTGTTACATGTTATATAATGTTGTAATTTGATAAATGTTTAGTTGTAAATCAAATTTGAGTTGAATTTCTTTGAAATTCACAGGTTCAGGCAAATTTAAACACATTTGCAATTCAAATCACACAAACAATGCTTGCTGACGTTTTACACATTGCAGAAGATTATATCACAGGGACATGATCTCAGGGCTTCCACAAATGCCTTGCTGCTATCACCTCTAATGGTACGCATCCAATCAGGAATGATGTATAAAAGGCTACATAGGGAATGCAGCAGCAATTTTAAGGTTAGTTAGAATAGTGAGAAAATGTAAGAGCTCACAAGTCAGCAGTAGAAACAGGCTTTTGCTGGTTGAAGGACTACAAGTTCCAGTGACTTTAAGCAAAGCTGCTGAAGGGAGTGGGGACTGCATTTTAAGAGCGAGGCTTCAGATAAGTGCATAGTTAAACACAAAATCAAAGTTTATCATAAGAGTATAGTTTGGTGTTTTCCTTACTAGTTTTTCATTTTTTTATCTGTACTGTTTATCCCCGTCTGGTATGTGCTCCATGGATAATACTACCAGGTGTGCTTCATGTGAGATATATGCATGCATTGAACAGCCATTTGAGGGAGAATATATCTACATTCAATGTAAGCGAGTTACATGTTATGGAGCCCAGGTAATGGATCTAAATATGCAGCTTGAAACACTCAGGAGAGGAGTTCAAAGCTCACTGAGCATACTTTGGCATGGGCCAATGATATGGAGTAGGGTGGGGGTGGGAAGCTCAAGACTCATAAGTAAACAGCCGGTTAACAGTTATAAGAAGGGGTATGTTAGGGTTCGAGTTCCTGCTGCTGCACAAGGGGAGTCTCGAACCAGTCCCGCTGCGGTCCCCCATCCATCTCCAGCCGCAGTGGAGCCTGCTCAGCAAAGACGTCGGTCCCAGCATCTCGCCCGGTCTGATACTGTGCAGAGACTTGTTGCTGCCTCTTCAGGTTCTGCTATTGTAGCCAGTAGTGGTCAGCGGCGAACAGACGTCTTTAGGACTAAGTCCTTTGTTGCTTCATCTGAGAATGCCCAGGGCAATATCTCCCATTGGAGATCAGGGGTCACATGCTCAGATACAGCTGCCACTCCTATTGGTCCTTCAGGAAGGTCCTGTGGCTGTTGATGTTCTGAAGCAGCTTCCCATTGGTCCTTCCTGGAAGGTCTTTTTCTCGTGGCTGCTATAAAAGGCTGTTCTTACCGCATGGCCGCACACTAGTATCAAATCTGTTACGTGCTTGCGCCAGTGTGGTCATGTATGCATGTGGTTAGGTCTGGCTGAAATAAGCCCCTAGAATACCGGCACCTCCGGTGAGGAGATTGTATGCACGTGTTAAGGGCTCGGCTGAAAACGCCATTAGAATACCGGCTACTCCGGTGAGGAGATTACTGCTTGGGTTCTGTTTGCATGACCACAGACTGCAATCCACTTAGCAGTCATGTGTTCCCTGTGAGTCTAACTGGACACAGTCTTTGTTACAGCAGCTCTGTGAATTAACAGAGTCCGCTTATATCGCCATATAGTGCTTCGGCGTTCACATCTGAGACTCTACGCGATAACAGAGTTCGCTCA
This sequence comes from Oophaga sylvatica, assembly GCA_033576555.1. Classification (NCBI taxonomy): domain Eukaryota; kingdom Metazoa; phylum Chordata; class Amphibia; order Anura; family Dendrobatidae; genus Oophaga; species Oophaga sylvatica. The sequence goes on along the minus strand of JARQOD010000006.1, from coordinate 334,650,163 downwards.
TACTGCCTATTTACACCATCTTACTAGCAGCAGGCTCTGCCTGCACGGTGGACCCCGGGCAGCGAACGCACCTCTCCTTAATATCTATTAGGTGCATTCCGCAGGCCCTTAACAGGGTAGGAGGAAAAGTGCCAGGGAGCCCAGTCCTTTTTTGGCACAACATAGTAAATATGCCTGATGTGCTGATATAAGTAAAAGAATGTGAGCCCAGGACTGGGATCACTACAGCAGGATATTGCTTCTAGCAACAAGGAAAATGACAGCTGTAGGAAAGTGGGAAATAGGAGTGCAGCAAAGGCCAGACAGATGTTAGGGATAGGGGACTATATAATAAGATGGAAAAGCAAGGTCATCTGCTACCGAGATTTTTGAATGCTGAACAGTGTGTTGTCTGATTCAGCATATTGGGGATCAGATAGAAAAATTGTTGGTTTGGTCCAAACCCCCCCCCCGATGGCATTGATATTGAGCTTGAGATATTGCTGCACCATCCTCTCCAGTTGTTCACAATGTGACAGACTTCTACTCTGTTCTGCTGGTGCATGAGTTGGTCTAAAAAATGTGTTAAACGACTCACAGGAAATGTTTGTGCTACTTACACTACTGCTGCTGCTAATGTTTTGGTGATGAAGCCTTGACGTTAACGAGGTTGGACATCTACAACTGGGATGCACACTGTGTGCCTTACTGCTGTCTTGGGGAAAACCACTCTTAAGATTGTCTACAAGCATATTTCAATACTCCAGCATGCACATATCCCTTTCCGAGGGGAAGTATCTGGCTAAATTTCGTCTTGTACCTTGGATCTAACAGAGTGGCAACCTAGTAGCCTGCACTATTTCTAACCGTAAGAATACGGTCATCATGTTGAAGATAGTGCAGCAAGAAGGTTTTCATGTCTTGTGTCGGGTGCTTCCATGAGGTCCATGTCCATGCTGTGTTAGTGGTGGGGTAACACTCAAGGTTCCTTCCTCCATCCCTTCCCACCAACCACTGAAAACAGAGAGCGGATAATTATCAACTTCAAATACTGACTGTTGCGCGTCCATCACCTTGTCCTCAATTCGTTCCTCGGCTCCTGCATCTTCAATAACAGTTTGTCTGGTATCATGAGCCTCCCTTGATCACTGTAAGCCACCCTCTCTTGGCACCCGCCAGTGCAACACCAGTCCGGAAATTTGAGATATGGTTATCACTTTTGCATCCTCCTCTGCTTCTAACTCTTCCTCTGAGACCATCACCTCCATCCAGTTAATAAACTTCTTTAATGTGGTTTTGAGCACCTTGAGAGGTGCCATTTTAGAATGGTGTCACCTTTGTGTATTTTCTAACAGGTAGACCCCTCAAAGTGACTTCAAATGTGATGTGGTCCCTAAAAAAAAATGGTGTTGTAAAAATGAGAAATCGCTGGTCAACTTTTAACACTTATAACTTCCTAACAAAAAAAATGTTGGTTCCAAAATTGTGCTGATGTAAAATAGACATGTGGGAAATGTTATTTAGCAACTATTTTGTGCGTTACAACCTCTGATTTAAGGGCATAAAAATTCAAAGTTTGAAAATTGCAAAATTTTCTAAATTTTCGCCATATTTCCATTTTTTTCATAGAAAAACGTAAGGTTTTTCGAAGAAATTTTATGACTAACATGAATTACAATATGTCCCGAGAAAACATTTTCAGAATCGCCAAGATCCGTTGAAGCGTTCCAGAGTTATAACCTCATAAAGGGACAGTGGTCAGAATTGCAAAAAATTGGCGTGCTTATTAACATGCAAACAACCCTCAGGAGTAATGGGGTTAAAGTGAATGTGTCATTAGAAAATAACTTATAAAAATTATCTATTTAGACAAGGTTTTTATGTGATTTTTTTGTTCCATTTTTTATAATATTTTCTTCCCATTTTTCATATTAATATCTATATTAAAAAATCTGAAATCTTGCAATTTTCTCACTGTACTTAAAATGCATGCTTTCTGTTCTGAGCAGATAACTTTTCAACAGTTATCTTTATTGGCGATGAGTGCATATTTTGAAAATTTAATTTGCCGGGTTCACAAAACTTTCCCTAAAAATTTGATTTGCGGTGAATTTTAATACTGAAATAGAGACAGAAAGACAATCATTATGTGGAAGCGAGTACAGTCATGCAAAAATGACATTCGCCTGCTCAGCATTTACCTGTGGAATCTGGAGATGCAATCCGAGTCTGCAGGGTATTATTGGGAAGCCAAACTGACAGCTGGCTATGCTGATTTCTCACCAGGACAGAGAGATGCCCAGTGTGTGTAACCTAAAGGGAAAGGCTGGGAAATAGGTAAAGAGGAGTCCTTACAATATGGAGAGGGAGAAGATGATGACCCCTAAACACTCACTTAATACTGAACCCTGCTCTCCCTATCGCAGTAGACGTACCCTTCCCTTCGTGTGTGGTCACGGGCCTAAGCTCTGGCTGACTCAGGGCCTAGCCCTGGATACTGTGTAGGTTAGCAAAAGACTAGTTTTACTACAACAATAAAACAACATAGGGATTGAGACAGACAGGGGAAAACACACAAACAAATGGATCTTCACAGGTAGCAAAAGGAATACAACAGTTTCTCCAGGAACACCTTCTCTAGAGAAGTAAGGCACAGGATAGAAACTCTATAGATGGAATGAGAGGAAGCTAGGAGAGGGTTTAAATAATGAAAAAAGAGTAGTCCCAATAAGCAGCAGCTGACACAAGAGCCAATGGAAAACTCAGCAGAGTTTAAACAAAGAATTCTTAACCGCTTCCATACCATAAGAAACCAGAAACCTGTTTAACTCATTATTGACCACGCAGAAACCAAAGAGGACCTGTGATCAGCTAACTGCTGTGATCTTCTACTCCCAGATGCACCACAGGTTCCAACAGTGTGCGGCACATTCATGACAGTACCGCTACTTCTACGAGGGGCCTCTGGACTCACAGGCAGAATTAGGTTTATCTAGATGAGCTACATGGAAAGATTGAACCAATCTACCAGCATTCAATTCTGATGCTGGTACCCACATTTTCTCATGTGAACCGTAACCTTTTTAATACACCAGGTATTGGATGGAGCAGCAGATAAAGCAAAAATCAAGAGTTTCTAGCAACCTCAAATTCTAAATTACCATCCACAGTGACTGGACTGTGGTAAGGGTGCAGGGTCATATGACTTAAAATACTTTATGAGCAAAGATCTATTAAAACCACTGTGGATCTTAAGAGTTTATGGTAACTTAGGCGAAAAGCCACAGGATTAATGGCGGTGATTAAATTATACGAACCAATGAACCTTGGGACCCAGTTTCCAGGCAGGAACTTTAAAATTAATGTTTTTTGCTAGACAACAGCACATAGTCATTTGTCATGGTCTGACTGAAATTTCTGTTATGGTCCTTCTAGGGTTAATCCTATGTGGCCTCTCTTTGGTTTGGGGAGGGCTATAAGTAACCACACTGGTGCTATGCTCGTTGTCAATGATACGTCTGTTCCTGGCTGATTAGCTGACCATTATATACCTGTGTATATTGCCTGCTTCTGTACAATTTCTCTGTTTATGACCCGGTCTGTTTTCCATTTGAGATTCGTATGCTGATTCTGTACTTTTTGTGTTACTCTTGGTTGTACCCAGCTATGTCCCTGACTTTCCATCTGTATTTTCCCCTGGTACTGCATTGCTCTCTCTGGCTTCTGACTTCCGGCTTGTTTCTTACCACTCTATTTGTGTTACCCGTTTGTTACTGCGCTGACCTCTGTTCTGACCTCAGCTTTACTGACTGTTCTCCTGGCTCTGCTGGGTTACACTATTCCTTCTAGGAGTGCAGGACCTAGCTCCGCCCCCAGTCACTCCCCCAGTGGTCACGTGTTGCAGGTCCTGTTCCTCCTGCAACACATATTCAACTGTGTTCACATTCCACTGCAGAAACTCCTCGAGTTTCCCCAGCACGTCTTTGGACCCGCGTACAGTCTCTGGTGGTGAGTCTGATACAGTGTCCATTACATCATTCGCACAAAGACCTGGACCTAACATACTTTTTTATGAGCCACAGGTTTATAACTATCCCCCATCTCCTTCAAGTTGTTCTGAACCCCATGCCACACAAAAGAGAGCGATGAAGAAAAACATTCCTCCCTAGGAACCTTCAAAGACACCTCACTACCAAAAGTACAGAAGCGAGGTTGGAAACTGTATGCACCAAAAAATAGTGACTTACCAGTGGACTCATGAAAAATATTTAGACTTGAGAGTCCTCAGTGGTTGATACCTTTTAATGGCTAACTGAAAAGATGGTAACAAATTGCAAGCTTTCGAGACTACGCAGGTCTCTTCATCAGGCTGAACTAATACAAAATCTGAAGAATCACATATTTATACACAAGAGGACACAGGAATAATGCAATAGGTAAGACATGTGACGTGAAGCAGAACTGTTATTATGGCCGAGGGATGAACATAAATATGACTAGTTCATAGATAAGGAGTGAAAGTTTTATTACCCTCTGATTGGGGTCTGGTATTGTGTTGTGATGACCCTAAAAGGTCAGGGAAGCAGATTCCTTAATTGTTGTAGAAAGTCATAAAACTCTGGGATATATTCATCCCAGCACTAAGAGTGTCAAAGGTCATCATAAGTTTATATTCCCAGACTTTTCTATCCTTCTCAGATTTGAAGTTAGATTTTAATACCAGTAATTCCATATCCGTCATGCTATGACCGGACATACAAAAGTGTTTTGCCACAGGTAAATCCATTCTCCTTTCTCTTATTGTGTGGCGATGAGAATTCATCCTTGTTCTCAGTTTTTGCCCGGTCTCCCCCACATACAGACCCCCAGTTGGACATTTAGTACATATAATTAGGTACACCACATTAGATGTGATGCAGCTGAACTCATGGTGATGATTGTCCAGCTTAAATTCAGCCAAAGGTAAGTATGATGACCAATCATCTGAGTTCTCAGAAACACCTAAGGTATGTCTCTAGACTTTGGTTCATATGTTCGGTCTCACCGTTCGATTGAGGATGAAAAGCCAAGGAGAAAGATAGATGCATTCCCAGTGGAGAATAAAAAGCCCTCCAAAATTTGGACACAAGTAGGGTCCCCTAATCTGAGACCACATCAGAGGGAACCCGGTGAAGCTTCAAAATCTCACTGGTAAGCACCAGGGCCAAAAGGCCAAAGTCTTAGCACACGGAAGAGCCGGTAAAGGATTTCCATCTTGCTAAACCTTTTGCACCACCACTAAAATCATCATTTTTCCAGCAGATGGAGGAAGATCGGTAACAAAATCTATAGACAGATGCATCCACTGTCTATCAGGAATGACTAATGGTAGGAGAAACACAGACGGATGAGTATCAGGGATCGTGGAGCACGCACAAGAATTGCAGGTGGACACAAAATCAACAACATTCTGATACAACCTAGGCCACCAAAAACTATGAAAAATGAGGTCCAAAGTAGCTTTGCTACCTTGGTGACCAGCAAGAACCAAGTGATGATGTTCTCCTAAAATTTTTAAGAAGCAAATGTAAAGGCACAAATAATTTCCCTGAAGGACAGCAAGCAGGAACATCTCCCTGAGCTTTCAATAAATCACCCTCAAGATCTGAGCACTCTCTCTTGAAGAATAGGAACAGAGTCTTCAGTACTACCTACCCCAGGGGAACTCCAGGATAAAGCATCATCCTTTACTTTTTTAACACCGGGACGGTAAGTGACAAAGAAATTAAATCTTGTAAAAAATAAAGATAACCTACCGTATTTTTTGATCTATAAGACGCACTTTTTCCTCTGGCTGTGGTGGGGAGGTAGGGGAGCAGCAGCGGCGGATCAGCGGGTCACAGGAGGCAGGAGCCGGCGGCTGTGGCTAACTTCTGTACAGGCTTCTAAAGAGATCTTAATATTCACTGCATTCCATGCCCATGGGCATGGAGGGCATTGAATATTAATTTCTCTTTAATAGCGGACACACTGTTAGCCGCAGCAGGCGGTTTCCTGCAGCTGCTGGACGTTCGTGTGTCCGTGCAACTTAAGTGAATTCACTGCTCTCCACTCCCATAGGCTTGGAATATTCATTCCCTTTAGTAGCGGGTACACGTGAATGCACGGCAGTTATTGGAAGCCAGTGGCTGCAGCTAACACTGTGGTCGCTATTAAAGAGCAATGAATATTCACTACCTCCACGCACATAGTCCGGCATGGAGAGCAGTGAGTAGTCTGGCAGCTGTCCTCGGCTTGTAAGCAGCGCATGACATCAATGCCATGCGCTGCTTACAAGCATAAATCAGCTGCTGGCATTGGAACAAGATGCTGCGAGGGAGCGTAGGAAGGTAAGTATAATAGAGTATGTTTTTTTAATGTTTCTCTGATGGGGACATATGTACCAGGATGGGGATGGACCTGCATACCAGGATAAGGATGAGGATGCCGTTCATACCAGGATGGAGATGAGGGGGCCATGAATACCAGGAAAGAGATGTGTGGGCCATGCATACCAGGATAGGGATGAGAGGGCTGTGAATACTAGGATAGGGATGAGGGTGCCATGCATACTAGGGTAGGGATGAGGGGCCATGCATACCAGAGTGGGGATGAGGGGGCCATGCATACCAAGATAGGGATGAGGGGGCCATGTATACCAGGATACAGATGAGGAGTCCATGCATGCCAGGATGGGGAAGAAGGGACCATATATACCAAGATAGGGAATATTAGTACAGAATTAACCACATTTTTTGCTTCAATTGTTTTTCTAATTTCCTCCTCTAAAACCTAGGTACGTCTAATGGTCCGGTGCATCATATAATCCAAAAAACACAGTAGAATGTCTTGGAGTGAGATGTTTAGTGGATTCTGAGATTTTAAATAAGTTTTTATGGTAAATAATTACCATGATAGTGTGAGCTTCCCCCTCCAGAAAATGACGCCATGCCTCAAACTTAATAGCCAAAAGTTCACTATTGCCAATGTCATCGTTTCTTTCGGCCGGTGATAGTTATTTTATAGACGAATGCACACTGGTGCCATTACCAGGAGATAACTCCTGTGACAAAACGCCCCAATCCCCACGTCAGATGCATCAACCTCTATAATAAATGGTTGCAAAACATTGAGCTGAATCAGTACTGGAGCAGAAGAAAACATCTCTTTAGAGAACTAAATGTCTGATGAACAAGCTCAAACCAATTAGAAAAGTCCTTTTTGGTCATGTCTGTGAGTGGTTTGACAATCGAAAAAAAAATTCTGGATAAACTTTCGATAATAATTAGCAAACACTAGAAAGTGTTGCAGGGCGTTCAGATTTTCCTGAGGATCCAATATGTTACAACTCTGTTGTCAGGTGTCCTGGAACCAGGGGCTCCTTCCCTGTCCCTAATGCTAGAAGTGCCCTAACTCGCACTGTCCCCCGTATTACTTCTGAAGGTGAAGACGCTGGGGCTATGTACCTTGCCTTAGCTCCTGAATATGCTCTCAGTCTGTACCCTTCCCCCATGCAGGGAAGAGGGGAGTAGTAGTATACCATAATACACCAACCAGACTAACAAAGTAATATGAACAAGGGTAACAAAAAATACCAAACACACAAATATACTCACACATACAACAGATGAATGCACCATGGAGGGGAGTATGGGGTTAAACCAAAGCAGGAGAAGAAAGGGAATTATCACACACTAAAAACCTAGCAACAGTCAGAGTTAAATCCACCAACCGCCTTCTCCAATAACCACCAACAACAACCTCCAGCCATGTGGCAAAAGCTACTCTGACAATGAGTGCTATCCAGTGTCCATATTATATAGGAGATGGGAGTGGCTAACAGTGCACAGCTCAACTGAGCAGATTAACCCCTGCATTGCTAAAAGAAATTTACATCACTTAATAAGAAGGTGAAGTGCTTCTAATCAGTGCAGGAGTAAGAGAAATCAGACGCTGCAGTTTTCTGGCTCCTCTCTGTCACGGTAAACCATTGACACCATTCTAATACTTTGGTGACCTTCTCTGGATCCATCTGGAACTTCAAGGATGACACCAGGTATCCTAAATATTGCACCTCCTGTATGGCGAGCAAACATTTCTCAAGCTTAGCATACAATTTTTATTCCATAATATTTGTAGTACCTGCCTGACCTGTAGCTGATGTGTCCCCAAATCAAGCTAGTAAATCAAATGTCATTTAGTTATGCCACCACAAATTTTCCAACCAGATGACAGAAGATATCATTTGACAAAATGCTGAAAACTGGAGGGGGCATTAGTCAGACCAAATAGCATGAAGAGGTTTTCAAAATGCCCCTCAGGAGTTTTGAAGGCCATTTTCTACTCATCCCCTTCTCTGATCCTAATAAGATTATAGGCCCTCCTAAGGTTCAAATGGAGAACCATTTTGCTCCAACAATCTGATTAAATAAATCAGGAATGAACGTAAGGGGATACTGGTCTCGGATGGTAATCTGATTTAACTTCCGAAAGTCCAAACAAGGAAACAGATTCCCATTCTTTTTCTTGACAAAAAGAACCCTGCTGCAACAGGGAAAGAGGAATATCTGATATGTCCTTTAGCAAGGCATTAGGCAATATACTCCTTCATAGCCTGTCATCCAGGAAAGATTTTCCAGAAAGATTGTGTAACTAGTTTTGGGTAGTTTTGCACGAGAAAGCAAATTAATGGGACAACCATAAGCGCTTTGAGATGGCAATTCTTGACATCCCTTTTCTGAGAACACATCATTAAAACTGGACAGAGAACATGGTAGCGTCTTGGTGGATGCAGTAGAAAGATGGTTATTCATGCAGTTACAATTACAGTGGTCACTCCACCTAACAATCTCCCTGTATTGCCAATCTACACCATGCATATTCATAACCAATCACAGGAGACCCAATAAGATAGGATTAGGAAGGCCTCCCTGCACATAGAAAGAAATAAGCTCCTTATCAAGGGCCCCTATATAAAGATTTAAGTTATGCATTATTAGCGTGAAGCAGCCGAGACCAAGAGGCACAGAATCAATGGCAAACATGGGAATGGGTTTTGCCAGAAAAAAAAGATACACCAAGAGTCCGAGCAAAATCGAGCATTTATCGTATTGGCCCCTGCCCCACTATCCAAAAGGATAGAAAGCCTTTCAGCTTTAGCACCTGCAACAACCTCTGCATGTAAGACAAACTGAGAGGTACATACAGAGGAAATATATATACCCAGGTTGTAGTTCTCCACACAACCTGGGATCAGAAGTTTTCCTCCGATCTCTTAAGTTTAAGTGCGGAAGGACAGACCCCAGTGAAGTTACCCCTTTGACTACAAAAGAAACAAACTCCTATCCTATGGCTAACTGCAGGAGGCTCAGACTGAACAAAGGGGTTTCAAGCCTATGGAATACTACTGGTGAAGGGACCATCATAGGTCTATCCCTGAGGCATCTGTCAATCCAGATAGCTAAGGTCATAGTAGCTTCTAAGGACTCAGGAGTCACATACAAGACAAAACCATCCCTTAGCCTGATAGACCCTGACAAAAAAGTCTTCTAAGGACCAGATCGTTATACCTAGTGTTAGTGGCCCATCTCCAGAATTCCAAACAGAACTCATCTGCTGGCCAATCCCTGATGCTGAAGCTTATGTAACTTAGACTCAGTGGGACCGTGAGATTGAGGTATCCTGATGTAATAATTTTTCTAAATTACTTTGAACTTGAAACACTGAAAAGGTGACAGCTTCACATATGGAATACAGTCTGCTTTTACTAGTTACCAGAGATTTGTTTTTAATCCCTTTGGGATTGAACCAGAGGGATTTAGATAATATTTTTTCTCAGCATGTTCTGAACCTGAAAAGTCGATATAATGACAGCTCCATACAGTACATGGTATATAATCTGGTCTGTCATTTGGAATCTTTGGCAGAGATATACTAATATACTGTCATTTTTTTACTGTCTGTGTCTATTTGTGCTTTGATAGTGTATGTGTTAGGGTGATCAGGGATACCGATATTGAGCGGTGGCACCATTTCACAGAATACTAGGGTGCCAACCTCCCATGCCAGGTAGGGTGAGAGAAAGGGACAACTAGACAACTAAATAGGGACTTGGCAAGTCTATCTATATCACTGTCTGGCATAACAAGATTAACCCTCATCAGATACTGAAATACCCTGAGAATTCTTTTTGTTGATATGTATAATATTTATGAGCCCTGTATGTTTTTAACAATACATCAATAAGATATTTTTTAGCAGTCTAACTCTTTTTCTAGTTTCAATGTCTATGATGCCCTTCATCCTTATTTATGATTTGGTTGTCATCATCATACATAAGAGCCAGGTCCGCAAAAAACACATCTACCAACCAACTGGACTGTGAGTCGGCCAGCAGAGGAAAGGCCCAGGATTGGGGATCCCATTCGAGTAGGGAAACAACAATCCCCACTGTTGTTCCTCACTCTCAGAGGAATGAAGACACAGCATAAAATAAAGTTTGCAGGCTTTCCTGAAAACCACAAATTTAGCCCGTCCTTGTGAAAACCAGTCTGGGATGGCCACCTTTGGTTCAAGCTGGGTCTGTCTGACTACCGGAACTACCAGACCCGAAGTCTGCTGTTGTTTCACAACTAAATAACGCAGGTCTTGCACTTCCAAAAATAAAGTCTGCATGTGTTAGAAAGTGCTGCAATAGGATTTATGATAGTAACTTGCGAAACATGGTGGGCCAGCTATTATGTCACAACAGGGCAGGGAGATGCCCAGTGTGTGACGCAAAGTGAAAGATGGAGAATCAGGTAAAGGGGAGCCATGATGATAGGGAGAGGGAGAAGATGGTGACCCCTAAACAATCAATGCTGCACCCTGCTCTCCCTATTGCCCTAGACGGGTCCATCCTGTGAGCCGTCATGTGCCTAAGTCCTGATTGACCCTGGGCCTAACCTTAGATACTGTAAAGGACAGCAGGACACTAGCATTACTACTAGATTAAGACAACACAGGGAATGAGACAGACAGGGAAAACACACAAACAAATGGAACTCCATGGGCATCAAAAGGAACACAACAGCTTCTCCAGGAACACATTCTCCAGAGAAGTAAGGCACAGGATAGGAAATCTATAGTTGGCATGGAAGAAAGCTAAAACAGGGTTTAAATAATGAAAGGGGACTAGTCCCAATGAGCTGCAGCTAACACAGCAGTCAATGGAAAACTCAGCAGAGTTTAAACAAAAAAATAGAATACTTAACCCCTTCCATATCACAAGAAACAATAAACCTGTTTACCTTATGAATGGCTGCTCAGATACCAAAGAGGACCTGTGATCAGCTAACCAGTAACCACTGTGATCTTCTATTTCCAGATGCACCACAGGGATGGTGACATGCAAGTTTTTTTTTAGATTGGGTGAATATGATAAATTAGCATAAAAACACAAATTTCTGAATATTTAACTCAAACTGGATCCTTCCCATATTGATCCACTCTTTTCTAATTATTATCATTACAGACAGGAGAACAATGACAGGTAAAATCTCTAGATACAGTAAATAACACAATCCATTATTCGCAGAAGGTGATGTTACAGCTTATGCTGTAGTCAATGAGTCAGAGCTAGTGATGACTGAACGTGCTCGCCACTACTCGTTATTCGCTCGAGTATCATGGTACTCGGCGAGCACCAAGCATTTCTGGGATTACTTGGCGGGAACTTGGGTCTCCACCCAACTTTTTTGGCGGACTTTACAGACCCAATCACGATGCAGGGATTGTCTGCTATGCAATGAAATGCCGCAGCCATCTTTGTTGTGGTAGTGCAGTGATTGGATGGCCACACAGCATCATCAGGGGTATAAGAGACCTGACGCCGCCCTTCTCTGCTCATTCAGATACGGATTTAGATAGTGTAGGGAGAGCTGCTGCAGAAATAGGGTCAGAATTGGGCATTTTTTAGTCAGTGTGGGGTCTACCATCGTAAACTACTCAAGTCCAGATAAACCAACAGTCCTTCTAAGGACTAATTCCGGAGTATATAGGTTCCAGTGTTAGGTAGGCAGGGTAGTGTACATCGCTCTATACACATCAGTGGAAGGCCTGCAGGCACTGCATGTATGTATATAGATCATTGCATACAGTACAGACCAAAAGTTTGGACACACCTTCTCATTTAAAGATTTTTCTGTATTTTCATGA
>JARQOD010000006.1:334601190-334637871 GCA_033576555.1 Oophaga sylvatica | reverse complement strand
TTAAAAACAGTGAATTGTTAATCAATAAACTTTTTTAATTAAAGTATTGTTTAATTGCACTCTATAGTAATCTCCGATTGATTATATGCTGTTTGATTTTTTTCTTTATGGTATGCTTTTGAGCAATATAGGTCTTTAGTGCCTAGGTGCCACGAGAAGAATTGACTCTAGATGACCACACTAAATTTACATGCAAATATCTGGTAGGTAATATCCTTGTTAGGGTATAGTATTGACTGCAAAATACAGGGGGCTACTGTGCCTGTTCCCACAACATAACTGAGGTGTTCAATTATGTTGATATACATTAATGGCGTACTTCGGTAAAAATAAGTTTTCAACTATCTAAAAAATAGAAGATAACTTATTGATCTGTGGAAGTTTGACCACTGGCATCTGCACCAATTCGAAGAATGGGGAACTTTTACCCCCAGCGTGATATTTTCATGCTAGTTTCAAAATTAAATGGCAGGTCGGATGTCTTAACCCTTTCCAATTACTCTCTTTGAGGGTACCAAAAAAAGCTGAGTACAGCCCTTGGCAATCACATAAGGAATAATTGAAGCAGTGGTCAAACATGCCGCTCTATTTTAACAGGGATAAAAGTTTGCCATTCTGTCAATCAGTGTGGCCACAAAAGTCATTCTCCCGCCAGTCAATCAGTTATACTATGGATAGCTGATAATTCCTTAAAGTGCATCTCCAAAATTGTGTAAAATTATATCACAGGATAGGAAGGGTTTAAACGTTGAAGTATTTAATCTCTAATGGAAATAAATAATCTCCTTACTGATAGCAGAGAAAACAAGTGATCTCCATAAACATCTGTTGGCCCTCACTGAAACTTGGATTCAGGATTCTGACACTGTCTCCCCTGCTGCCATTTCCTATGGTGGCTTACAGTTCTCCCATTCCCCGAGACCCACAAACAGACCTGGTGGTGGAGTCGGCATACTCCTGTCCCCACAATGCACTTTCCAGGTCATCCACCCAATTCCATCACTCTCATTCCCTTCTTTTGAGGACCAAACCATCAGGCTCTTCCGTCCCCTCTCCTCAGAGTAGCGGTCATATATCGGCCCCAGGCTCACCCACCAGGTTCCGTGACCACTTCTCAGCCTGGCTGCCGCACTTCATGTCCTCAGAACTACCAACCCTTATCTGTTATGTTTCGGTAACTGAGGAGTACAGGTCAAAAAGGCAATACACCAGAGCAATTGGAAACTATGAGATTGCAGTACCCTGACTAACCACCACAACTAGAGGCAGCCGTGGAGCGTTCCTACGTTGGTCCTAGACGCCTCGTCACAGCCTGAGAAACTAACTACACCTAAAGATAGAAAGAGGAAAGCTATCTGCCCCAGAGCAGATCCCCAAAGAACATAGAAAGCCCCCAAACATGTATGGCGGTTAGACAAGAAGAAATACTGACACAGACAGAAAATAGTATGAGCAAACGTTGGGGCCCAAACTTACTAAATAGAAAAGGATAGGAAGGGCACTTACTGCAATCCCAAAAAACCCTGAAAAGCACCAACTCTACTAATTTCAAAAACACCTGAGATCACACGACCTCTACCACCTAAATTAGTTCTCTGGTGTAACCAAAATCAAAACAGCAGCCACTGAAAAAACTGGAAAAAGCAAATGTACAAACATCAGTGGCTGAACTGAACTGAGAGGGCAAAAGCCCCAGAGGGGACCCTGAAGGCCCCCACAGAAGTGCAGGACAAAATGCAAAAATCAAGCACAAAAACAAAAAGAAGAAAAAGTCTTATCTGTAAGCAGGAGATGCAGACACGACACAGCAGGCTACCAAGAAACAGGAATCAAGGATTGAGACCAGAAAAATTGATCACCGGCAACCCTGATGGGAAGGCGACTCCCTTATATAAGACCAGTCAGTAACACCTGATTCCCAATCCTCACAATCTTCACTGGACAGTCCAGTACCGTTTGTAACCACCAGAGGGAGCTTCTACTCAGAACTCATTTCCAAATGAGATCCTCTGAACGCCAAAAAGACACTTTGATCCCTTCACATACAGAGCATTCTCTCTCAAAATCTGGAACACAGTCCGAACATGTTTTACATGAGAGTCCCAGTCATTGGAAAAAATCAAGATATCATCCAAATAAACAATCAGAAATTTATCCACAAAATCCCTGAAAATGTCATTCATGAAGGACTGGAAGACAGAAGGAGCATTAGTGAGCCCAAAGGGCATCACAAGGTACTCAAAATGCCCTTCAGGGGGATTAAATGCCGTCTTCCATTCATCCCCGTGCTTAATGCGAATAAGGTTATATGCCCCCCTGAGGTCAAGCTTGGTAAACCAAGTAGCGTTTTTCACCCTGGAAAACAGATCAGAGATCAAGGGTAACGGATATTGATATTTCACAGTAATATTATTCAAGAGACGATAATCAATACACGGCCTTAATGAACCATCCTTTTTGGCCACAAAGAAAAAACCGGCACCTAAGGGTGAAGAGGATGGTCTGATATGACCCTTCTCCAATGACTCCTTGATATAAGACCGCATAGCGTCATGTTCAGGTACAGACAAGTTAAAAAGGCGACCTTTAGGGAATTTACTACCAGGCACTAATTCAATAGCGCAGTCATAGCTCCTATGGGGAGGCAAGGATGCAGATTTACTTTCGCTAAACACATCAGAAAAATCAATCAAAAAGTCAGGAACATCCTGAGCCTGGGGGGAGGCAGAAAAAACAGGAGTGTTGGTATTAACACATTGGCAACCCCAACTGGTAACAGACACAGATTTCCAATCCAAAACAGGATTATGAGACTGTAACCAAGGGAAACCCAGTACGATAATGTCATGCAGATTATACAGAACCAAAAATTTGCAACTCTCCTGATGATCAGGTTCTACCCTCATTATCACCTGAGTAGAGAACTGAGGTTTATTCTCAGCCAAAGGGGTAGAATCGATCCCCAGTAGGGGAATAGGCTTCCGTAGGGGTATCAAGGGAAACCCACAACGTTTAGCAAAATCAAAATCCATCAGGTTAATAGCTGCTCCAGAATCAACAAAAGCCTGAGCAGAAAATGAGGACAGAGAGCATATCAGGGTAACAGTTAATAAAAACTTAGTCTGAACACTACCCAAGACAACTGCCCACCTACGGAATCTCTGACAGTATAACTCAGCGTCCTCAAGCCCCTGATTTAATGCCAACAAAGTTTTTTCAGCTTGATCAGTTATATTAGGCTCATCGTACAATAACCCCAAAGCCTGAAAAAATGCATCAACATCACTCAAAACAGGATCCCCAGGTGTCAGGGAAAAAGCTCAATCCTGAGGATCGCCGCGCAGGAGAGAGATGACAATTTGAACCTGCTGCGCTGCGTTCCCTGAGGACTTAGATTTTAAGGCAAAAAACAATTTACAGTTATTTTTGAAATTCAGAAACTTAGCTCGATCCCCTAAAAACAAATCTGGCATGGGAATCCTAGGTTCCACAACAGGCAACCCAGCAAGATAGGCAGCAATACTCCGAACCTCAGTGGCAAGCTGATCCACTCGGCCAGACAACTGTGCAAACTCCATTGAGAGAAAAGAAAAAATCCTCCCCAGCACCCAGAGATACAGAGAGAAAAAAAAAAAAAAAATCTCTGACAACTTTTTTCTTTAAAAATATTTTTTTTTCCCTTCTGAGAGTACAATATAATTTTCAATTTGTTAGGCCGGTGATACTGTTATGTTTCGGTAACTGAGGAGTACAGGTCAAAAAGGCAATACACCAGAGCAGTTGGAAACTATGAGATTGCAGTACCCTGACTAACCACCACAACTAGAGGCAGCCGTGGAGCGTTCCTACGTTGGTCCTAGACGCCTCTTCACAGTCTGAGAAACTAACTACACCTAAAGATAGAAATAGGAAAGCTATCTGCCCCGGAGCAGATCCCAAAGAACATAGAAAGCCCCCAAACATGTAATGGCGGTTAGACAAGAAGAAATACTGACACAGACAGAAAATAGTGTGAGCAAACGTTGGGGTCCAAACTTACTAAATAGAAAAGGATAGGAAGGGCACTTACTGCAATCCCAAAAAACCCTGAAAAGCACCAACTCTACTAATTTCAAAAACACCTGAGATCACACGACCTCTACCACCTAAATTAGTTCTCTGGTGTAACCAAAATCAAAACAGCAGCCACTGAAAAAACTGGAAAAAGCAAATGTACAAACATCAGTGGCTGAACTGAACTGAGAGGGCAAAAGCCCCCAGAGGGGACCCTGAAGGCCCCCACAGAAGTGCAGGACAAAATGCAAAAATCAAGCACAAAAACAAAAAGAAGAAAAAGTCTTATCTGTAAGCAGGAGATGCAGACACGACACAGCAGGCTACCAAGGAAACAGGAATCAAGGATTGAGACCAGAACAATTGATCACCGGCAACCCTGATGGGAAGGCGACTCCCTTATATAAGACCAGTCAGTAACACCTGATTCCCAATCCTCACAATCTTCACTGGACAGTCCAGTACCGTTTGTAACCACCAGAGGGAGCTTCTGCTCAGAACTCATTTCCAGCCTATTCACAACACTTATCATTGGAGACTTCAACATCCCTATTAACAGCCCTACTTCCACATCTGCATCTCAGCTTCTATCACTAACCACTTCTTTAGGCCTCTCACGGCTTGCAACCTCTGAGACACACAAGGACGGTAACACCCTTGACCTGGTCTTTGTCTGGCTCTGTTCAGTCTCCCACCTAAGTAACTCACCGCTTCCACTCTCTGACCACAACATTCTCTCTTTCATGCTCACAAATCCTCGACCACCCAGCGCATTCCTACCTACCACACATTCAGAAATCTACAAGCCATTAACCCTCAGACACTTTCAGACTCCCTACACTCATCACTGTCCCCAATCTCCTCTTTTTCTTGTCCTGATCTGGCTGTTCATCACTACAATGACACTCTTAGAAGCACCCTTGACCAAGCAGCGCCGCTCACCCTCAGAACTTCCAAACACACAGTAAAACAGCCCGGGCTCACATCGTAAACTCAACTTCTCCAGCAATGCTCTAGGAGAAAAACCCGCACACCAGAAGACTTCATCCACTTTAAATTCATGTTAAGAACTTATAATGCTGCCCTTCACCTCACCAAACAGACCTACTTCACCACCCTAATCTCCTCACTAGCCAACAACCCCAAGAAACTTTTTGACACTTTTCACTTCCTCCTCAGGCCAAAAGCACAAGCCCCTGTCACAGACATTTGTGCTGATGACCTGGCCTCCCACTTTATAGAAAAAATAGATAATATCCATCAGGAAATCTGCTCTCAAACACAAAGTGCTGTGACTCCCATCCCTCCCTGCATTTCCCCTAGCTCACTTTCCACATTTGATCCCATCACAGAAGAAGTCTCCAGACTCCTCTCTTCCTCTCATCCGACAGCATGCACTACCGACCTATCCCCTCATATCTCCTCCAGTCTCTCTCTCCAGTTGTCACAACTCACCTAACTACAATCTTTAATCTCTCACTCTCCTCTGGCATTTTCCCATCCTCCTTCAAACACTCCATCATTACTCCATTACTAAAGAAACCCACTCTCGACCCTTCCTGCACAAACAACTACAGACCAGTCTCCAATCTCCCTTTCATCTCTTAACTTTTGGAGCGCCTAGTCTACTCCCGCCCTTACCCATTACCTCTCCACTCACTCCCTCCTAGACCCTTCACAGTCTGGTTTCCGCACCCTACATTTAACTGAAACTGCACTCATCAAAGTGACCAATGACCTTCTGACAGCAAAACGTAATGGTGACCACTCTCTGCTCATTCTTCTCTACCTTTCTGCAGCTTTTGACACGGTTGACCACCGTCTACTACTCTCTAGGCTCCAGTCACTAGGCATTAAGGACACTGCTCTCTACCGGTTCTCTTCCTATCTTTCTGACCGCTCCTTTAGTGTTTTATTCTCTGGCTCCACGTCATCTCCTCTTCCTCTCGCTGTCAGGGTACCTCAGGGCTCAGTCCTTGTTCCCCTTCTCTTCTCTCTCTACACGGCCCCAATTGGACAGACCATCAGCAGATTTGGCTTTCAGTGCCATCTTTATGCTGATGACACACAACTAAACACGTCATCCCCGACCTTACCCCGCTGTACTACAGAACGCAACCGACTGTCTGTCTGCAGTCTACAACATCATGTCCGCTCTCTATCTGAAACTCAACCTCTCCAAAACTGAACTTCTTCTCCCGCCGTCTACTAACCTCCCTAAATTTGACATTTCCATCTCCGTGGGCAGCACCATAATAACACCCCGGCAGCAGGCTCGCTGTCTGGGTGTTATGTTTGACACCAATCTCTCCTTCACCTCCCACATACAATCTCTTGCCCACTCTTGCCGCCTATACCTAAAGAACATCTCCAGAATCCGCCCTTTTCTCACCATGGAAGCAACAAAAACCCTCACTGTAGCATTGATCCACTCCCGCTTGGACTACTGCAATGCTCTATTACTTGGCCTCCCCGTTACTCGACTATCCCCTCTGCAGTCCATACTGAATGCCACAGCCAGGGTCATCCATCTGGCTAATCGGTACTTGGACGCATCCGCTCTTCGCGAGTCCTTACATTGGCTGCCTATTCATTATAGGATCCAATTCAAAGTACTTGTTCTTACCCACAAAGCTCTCCACAGTGCAGCACCCCCCTACATCTCCTCCCTCATTTCTATCCATCGGCCTAACCGACTGCTGCCCTCTGCAAATGACTTTCGACTAACCTCTTCACTAATCTGTACCTCCCACTCCCGATTCCAAGACTTCTCCCACACTGCGCCAATCCTCTGGAATGCTCTACCCCAAGAAATTAGGACTATCCACAATTTGCATGGTTTCAGGCGCTCCCTCAAAACACATTTGTTCAGAGCGGCCTATCACGTTCACTAAACAAAATCATTCTATGTGTAAGTGTGTGTGTGTAGCCCATTCACTATCTTCATCCATCCCTCCCTCACTCCCTCAAGATGGCTGGACCATCATTGTAAATACACCATTGTATATACACACCTGTACTTTGTATCTCCCCACCTCTTTGTAGATCGTAAGCTCTCACGAGCAGGGTCATCTCATCTTATTTTGCTTTAATTATTGTATTGTTAACATTGCTACTTATGACTTGTGTTTTGAAACTGTTAAACTGTAAAGCGCTGCAGCATATGTTGGCGCCATATACAGTCATGGCCAAAAGTTTTGAGAATGACACAAATATTAATTTTTACAAAGTCTACTGCTTTACTTTTTCTAATGGCAATTTGCATATACTCCAGAATGTTATAAAGAGTGATCAGCTTAACAGCAATTACTTGCAAAGTCAATATTTGGCTAGAAAATGAACTTTATCCCCCAAAACACATTTCAACATCATTGCAGCCCTGCCTTAAAAGGACCAGCTAACCTCTTTTCAGTGATTGCTCCATTAACACAGATGTGGGTGTTGTGAATGTGTTAGAAATGAATTCTGAGCAGAAGCTCCCTCTGGTGGTTACAAACAGTACTGAACCATTCAATGAAGATTGTGAAGATTGGCAATCAGGAGTTACAGACTGGTCTTATATAAGGGAGGTTCCCTCCCATCAGGGTTGCCGGTGATCAATTGTTCTTGTCTCAACTTTGGTTCCTGGTTCACTTGGAAGCTTGCTGAGTCTTGCCTGCATCTTCTGCAAACAGATAAGATATTTTCTGCTTTTATTTTTGTGCTTGCTTTTTGCATTTTTTCCTGCACTTCTATGGAGGTCAGCCAGGTCCCCTCCGGGGGCTTGTGCTCCTCTCAGTTTATCTGAGCCACTGTTATTTGTTCATTTGCCTTTTCCAGTTTTTTCAGTGGCTGCGGCTTAGTTTTGTTACACCAGAGAACTAATTTAGGTGGTAGAGGTTGTGTGATCTCAGGTGTTTTTGCAATTAGTAGAGTTGGTATTTTTTTAGGGTTTTTTGGATTGCAGTAAGTGTCCTTCCTATCCTTTTCTTTCTAGGAAGATTGGGCCCCAACGTTTGCTCATACTATTTTCTGTCTGTGTCTGTATTTCCTCTTGTCTAACCGCCATTACATGTTTGGGGGCTTCCTATGTTCTTTGGGGATCTGCTCCGGGGCAGATAGCTTTCCTCTTTCTATCTTTAGGTGTAGTTAGCCTCTCAGGCTGTGACGAGGCGTCTAGGACCAACGTAGGTACGCTCCACGGCTGCCTTTAGTTGTGGTGGTTAGTCAGGGTACTGCAATCCAGTAGATTCCAACCTCTCTGGTGTATTGCCGTTTTTGCCTGCTCTCCTCAGCTACCAAATCATAACATGTGGGTGTTGATGAGGACATGGCTGGAGATCAATCTGTCATGGTTAAGTAAGAATGACACCACTGGACACTTTAAAAGGAGACTGGTGCTTGGCATCATTGTTTCTCTTCTGTTAACCATGGTTATCTCTAAAGAAACATGTACAGTCATCATTGCAATGCACAAAAATGGCCTAACAGGGAAGAGTATCGCAGCTAGAAAGATTGCACCTCAGTCAACAATCTATCGCATCATCAAGAACTTCAAGGAGAGAGATTCCATTGTTGCCAAAAAGGATCCAGGGTGCCCAAGAAAGACCAGCAAGTGCCAGGACCGTCTCTTAAAAGTGTTTCAGCTGCGGGATCGGGCTACCAGCAGTGCAGAGCTTGCTCAGGAATGGCAGCAGGCAGGTGTGAGTGCATCTGCACGCACTGTGAGGCAGAGACTCTTGGAGCAAGGCCTGGTCTCAAGGAGGGCAGCAAAGAAGCCACTTCTCTCCAGAAAAAACATCATGGACAGACTGATATTCTGCAAAAGGTACAGGCAGTGGACTGCTGAGGACTGGGGTAAAGTTATTTTCTCTGATAATTCCTCTTTTCGATTGTTTGGGACATCAGGAAAACGCCTCATTCGGAGAAGACATGGTGAGCGCTACACCAGTCTTGTCTCATGCCAACTGTTAAGCATCCTGAAACCATTCATGTGTGAGGTTGCTTCTCAGCCAAGGGAATCGGCTCTCTCACAGTCTTGCCTAAAAACACAGCCATGAATAAAGAATGGTACCAGAATGTCCTCCAAGAGCAACTTCTCCCAACCCTCCAAGAGCAGTTTGGCGATCAACAATGCCTTTTCCAGCATGATGGAGCACCTTGCCATAAAGCAAAGGTGATAACTAAATGGCTCAGTGAACAAAACATAGAGATTTTGGGTCCATGGCCTGGAAACTCCCCAGATCTTAATCCCATTGAGAACTTGTGGTCAATCATCAAGAGACGGGTGGACAAACAAAAACCTAAAAATTCTGACAAAATGAAAGCATTGATTGTGCAAGAATGGACTGCTATCAGTCAGGATTTGGTCCAGAAGTTGATTGAGAGCATGCCAGGGAGAATTGCAGAGATCCTGAAGAAGAAGGGTCAACACTGCAAATATTGACTTGCTGCATTAACTCATTCTAACTGTCAATATAAGCTTTTGTTACTCATATGTTTGCAATTATTAAATTTCTGTCTGTGATAAAAAACATCTGTCAAACACACATAAAAACCAGAGGGCAGCAGATCATGTGAAAATATAATATTTGTGTCATTCTCAAAACTTTTGGCCATGACTGTAAATAAAGATTATTATTATTATTATTAACACAGTCCACTACATCAATACCAATATACTAGTAAGGAGGAAGACTGGGCTGCAGGTGCCTGCATCATGCTGGCTCCGGAACTGCTGAAGTTGTGTTCCATGTTGCCTGGGGAAAGAATAGGGGCCAGGACAGGCGTGACTAAGGCGTGAGGGAGCGTGACTAAGCCAGGCAGTGAGAAAGCAGAGCTGAAAGTGCGCAAAGAAACAGTGAGAAAAAAAGTGAAATTGTTCCAGATCCTTAAAATTTATAAATTCTTTATAGAGAAAATCTTTCCTTTCATAAAAACATCATTGCTCCGGGACAGATCAGCAAGACAAGATGACAAAGCGACGCATTTCGATCACATTAAGTTATCTTTGTCCAAGCTTAACCCCTTCACCCCCAAGGGTAGTTTGCACGTTAATGACCGGGCAAATTTTTACAATTCTGACAACTGTCTCTTTATGAGGTTATAACTCTGGAGCGCTTCAACGGATCTTCGCGATTCTGAGATTGTTTTCTCGTGACATATTGTACTTCACGTTAATTGTAAAATTTCTTCGATATAACTTGCATTTTTTTATTAAAAAAATGCAAATATGGTGAAAATTTTGAAATTTTGAATTTTTATTCCCTTAAAACAGAGAAATATGTCACACAAAATAGTTAAGAAATAACATTTCCCACATGTCTACTTTACATCAGCACAATTTTGGAACCAAAATTTTTTTGGGTAGGAAATTATAAGGGTTAAAAGTTGACCAGCGATTTCTCATTTTTACAACAAATTTTACAAATTCATTTTTTTTAGGGACCACCTCACATTTGAAGTCACTTTGAGGTGTCTATATGGCAGAAAATACCCAAAATTGACACCATTCAAAAACTGCATCCCTCAAGGTACTCAAAACCACATTCAAGAATTTTATTAACCCTTCAGGTGCTTCACAGGAGCTGTAGCAACATTGAAGGAAAAAATGAATATTTAACTTTTTAGTCACAAAAATGATCTTTTACAAACTTTTTTTTATTTTCACAAGGGTAAAAGGAGAAAATGGACAGATAAAGTTGTTGCACAATTTCTCCTGAGTACGCCAATTCCCCAAATGTGGGGGAAAACCATTGTTTGAACACACGGCAGAGCTCGTAAGGGAAGGAGCGCCGTTTGACTTTTCAAACCAAAATTGGCTGGAATTGAGATTGGATGCCATGTTGCGTTTGGAGAGCCCCAGATGAGCCTAAACAGTGGAAACCCCCACAAGTGACACCATTTTGGAAACTAGACCCCCTATGTAACTTAGCTAGATCTGTGGTGAGCACTATGAACACCCAAGTGCTTTACACAAGTTTATAATGCCCGGACATGAAAATAAAAAATCCTAGTTTTTTCCCACAAAAATTATCTATTAGTCACCAATTTTTTATTTTCCCAAAGGTAACAGGAGAAATTGGACCACAAAAGTTGTTGTCCAATTTGTCCTAAGTATGCTGATACCCCATATGTGGGGGGAACCACTGTTTGGGCGCACAGCAGAGCTCAAAATGGAAGGAGCACCATTTGACTTTTTCCAACCAAAATTGGCTGGAATTGAGATTGGACACCATGTTGCATTTGGAGAGCCCCTGATGTGCCTAAACAGTGGAAACCCCTCACAAGTGACGCCATTTTGGAAACTAGACCCCTAAGGAACTTATCTAGGTCTGTCGTGAGCAATTTGAACCCCCAAGTGCTTCACACAAGTTTATAACGTAGCGCCATAAAATTAAAAAATCATATTTTTTCCACAAAAATGATCTTTTCACCCCAATTTTTATTTTCCCAAGGGTAACAAGACTCCAAAAGTTATTGTGCAATTTGTCCTGAGTACGCTGATACCCCATATGTGGGGGTAAACCACTGTTTGGGTGCATGGCAGAGCTTGGAAGGAAAGGAGTGCCGTTTGACTTTTTCAATGCAGAATTGGTTGGACGCCATGTCCTGTTTGGAGAGCTCCTAATCTGCCTAAACAGTGGAAACCCCCACATATGACACCATTTTGGAAACTAGACCCCTCAAGGAACTTATCTAGATGTGTGGTGAGAACTTTGAACCCCCAGGTGTTTCACTAAAGTTTATAACGCCCTAGCATGAAAATAAAAAAATCTTTTTTTTTTGCAAAAATGATTTTTTCGCCCCAATATTTTATTTTCACAAGGGTAACAGGAGAAATTGGACCCCAAAAGTTGTTGTCCAATTTGTCCTGAGTAAGCTGATACCCAATATGTGGGAGAAAACAACTGTATGGGCACACGTCAGGGCTCGGAAGGGAAGTAGTGACGTTTTGGATTGATGGAATGGTCTGCGGGCGTCATGTCGCATTTGGAGAGACCCTGATGTGCCTAAACAGTGGAAACCCCCACAAGTGACCCCATTTTGGAAAATAGACCCCACAAGGAACTTATCTAGATGTGTGGTGAGCGCTATGAAGCCGCAAGTGCTTCACAGAAGTTTATAACATACAGCCGTAAAAACAAAAAAAAACATTTTTTTTTTTACAAAAATGATATTTTCGCCCCCAGTTTTTTATTTTCCCAAGGGTAACAGGACAAATTGCACAATATCTCTTGGGGTCCAATTTCTTCTGAGTACGCTGATACCCTATATGTGGGGGTAAACTACTGTTTGGGCGCATGGCAGAGCTCAGAAGTGAAGGAGCACATTTGACTTTTTCAACGCACAATTGGCTGGAATTGAGATCAGACGCCATGTCACATTTGGAGAGCCCCTGATGTGCCTAAACAGCGGAATCCCCACCAATTCTAACTCCACCCCTAACCCCAACACACCCCTAATCCTAGTCTCAACCCTAACCATAACCCTAACCAGAAACCTAACCCTAACACACCACTAACCCTAATCCCAACCCTAACCCTAATCCTAACTTTAGCCTCAACCCTAACCCTAACTTTAGCCGCAACCCTAACCCTAACCCTAATTGGAAAATGGAAAGAAATACATTTTTTTACTTTTATTATTTTTCCCTAACTAAGGGGGTGATAAAGGGGGGTTTGATTTACTATTTATAGAGAGTTTTTAAGATTGGCAGCTGTCATGCTAAAAGACGCTTTTTATTGCAAAAACTTTTTTGCATCACCACATTTTGAGAGCTATAATTTTTGCATATTTTGGCCCACAGAGTCATGTGAGGTCTTATTTTTTGTGATACGAGTTGATGTTTTTATTGGTACCATTTTTGAGCACGTGACATTTTTTGATCGCTTTTTATTTCGATTTTTGTGTGGTTAGAATGAACAAAAATCAGCAGTTCATGAATTTCTCTTGGGGGGGCGTTTATACCGTTCCGCATGTGGTAAAATTGATAAAGCAGTTTTATTCTTCGGGTCAGTACAATTACGGCGATATCTCATTTATATCATTCTTTTATGTTTTGGCGCTTTTATACAATAAAAACAATTTTATATAAAAAATAATTATTTTTTCATCGCTTTATACTGCGAGCTATAACTTTTTTATTTTTTCGCTGATGATGCTATATGATAGCTTGTTTTTTGCGGGACAAGATGTCGTTTTCAGTGGTACCATGTTTATTTATATCGGTCTTTTTGATCACGTGTTATTCCACTCTTTGTTCGGCGGTATGATGATAAAGTATTGATTTTTTGCTTTGTTTTTTTTTTTAAGAGTTTCACTAAAAGGGTTAACTAGTTGGACAGTTTTATAGGGGGGGTTGTTACGAATGCGGCGATACCAAATATGTGTACTTTTATTGTTTTGTTTCTTTTATTTACAGGAAGAAATGAATTTATTGGGGATTTTTTTTTCCTTTATTTTGGAAATTTCTTTTTACACTTTTGATTTTCATTTTTTTAACTTTTTTACTTTGTTCCAGGGTGGGACATTACTGTATAATTCCAGATCGCTGGTCTCACAGTGTGCACAGCAATCTCACAGGCAATCTCACCAGCAATCTCACAGGCAGTGCAGGACGCTTCCTCAGCGCCTGCTTTCAGCAGGCGCTGAGGAATCCGCCTCCCTACTGGACCCGGCGGCCATCTTGGATCTGGGGTCCTGCAGGGAAGAGGCCTTCAGAACAGCGCGGTCACATCGCGCTGTTCTGTGGGCCTCAGGGGAGCACACAGGGAGCCCACTCCCTGCACGATGCTCCCCTGTGCCCCCGGTACACCGCGATCATGTCTGATCGCGGTGTGCCATGGGTTAATGTGCCAGGAGCGGTCCGTGACTGATTTCACAGCTGACACCCGGCGGCAATCAGCTGCGCTCTCCCCGGGAGCGCAGCTGATCGCCTTGGACGTACTATCCTGTCCATGTACAGATTGGCATGGGTTTTATGGATGGGATAGTACGTCCAATGGCAGAGAGGGGTTAAGAGACATCAGAAAACTCCACAGCTTTATATAATTTAAGGACCAATCACAAATACAAATTTTGATCACATGATATATAACAGGTCCTGATATTCCCAATAGAATGCATCATGACAATTTAAAAGACAAACAATATAAATATATACAAAAATAATAATAAATATAAACACAAAAAAAATCAATAATGAAACATAATTTCACTTTGATCAAACCATCCGGAAACCTTGTGCCCAAGTTGTAAATCCAGAATGCTTCTCTGGTCAAAAGATGGTGCTACATACCTCCACCCCATGGTAATTTGATGATTTTTTCAATACCATAAGCACAAAAAAAGAGATATCTCTGGAATGACATGATATAAAGTGTTTAGCCACAGAAGAAACAACTCTTAAATTATCAGAGTCTCCCTTAATATCACATATGTTCAGAAACTCTTCATTTTAATTTGCGGATTGTGCAACCTTATATGAAACATTACATTTAGTACAATCAATTTTATAAACAACATGACTTGAGTCACAATACATTTTTTATATGAAATTTTTGTGTTTTATTGAAATTTTCAAAGACTTTAATATTAATTGAATTTTTGCACGTGTTGCAATTAGTTTTACCACACTTGTAGAAACCTTTGCAGCTAAGCCATGTATTATCTCACTTCGCAGACGTATATAAGCTGGGTGAAATAGTGTTGCCGAGAGTAGTCGCTCTTCTAGCCACAATGTTACAGACAGTTTTTAAAACCGCATCCAAAATCAGATCCTCATATAGAACAGGCAAAAATGTATTAATTACATCCCTCATTTTGTAAAACTGTGCTCTATATTGAATGCAAACAAAAGATTTATGCCCAAATTGACCAACCAAATTATTTTTGTTAGCAGAAGGAACAATCAAATCACTGCGATTTCTTTGGAGACTATATTATGTGCTCTGTCTTAAGACAACTTTGGATAGCTCCTTTTTCTCAATTTGAATGCTGAAGCCGCTAACTCAGACTCCAGTTTATGTGCATCACTAGAATTACGTTTAATCCTGATAAATTCTCCTATTGGTATCGATCCCATGGTGTGCTTAGGGTGACTGCTTCCTGCGTGCAGAATGGTATGACCGGCAAAAGGTTTTACAAAAGTACTGGTGGAAATAATCTCACCATGTATGGCCCTGCAAATTCAAATCCAAAACTGAGATGGCTGTAGAATCACTAACAAATGTAAATTTTAAATTAAAATCATTATTACTGAGATGCCGCACAAAGTCCGGTATGGCAGACACATCACCCTTCCAAATAAAGAGGGTGTCATTGTTGTATCTGCCATACCAGACTATGCATGACATATAATGATTGGAATCAGACTACAAATAATACTCCCAAAAGGACATGACTAAATTTGCTAGAGAGGGTGAAAACTTAGCTCCCATCGCGACACCAGAACATTGCAAAAAAAAACTTTTTATCAAAAGAGAAAAATTTGAATAATTGCTATATTTGGTTAGATGAAATTGCAAAGATTTCATAGCTATTGAATGTGGGATACATGTATACAAGGATATCACATCACAACTCAACCATGTGTAATCAGATGACTAAATTTTATGAGAAAAAATATTTAATAAATCTCTACACTACTTGATGTAACCAGGCGCTCTCTGTACTAGCGGCTGCAATAATGAATCCAACCAATCACACATGTGTTCATTGATTGAGCCTATACCCAAAATAATGGGCCTCATTGGAGGAAAACTTCCCTCTTTGTGAACTTTTGGTAAATCATACATGATTGGCAGAATTGGATGTTGTACTCCCAAATATTCAGACTGTTTCTTTGTGATTACATCCAGAGATAATCCCTCTTCAATAATTTTATCTAATTTAATTTTGAAAATAGGAGTAGGATCAACATCCAATTTCTTATATGTCACAGAATCAGTCAAAAGATCAAGAATTCTATCACGATAGTCAGAGCTGTTCATAATAGCCTCCATTCCACCTTTGTCTGACATTTTGATAGTAATGTCAGACATGTTTTTAATTTCAATCAAAGCTTTGCTGGTATTTTTAGAAAAATGTGATCTAATACCATCAGCTGGCTATTTTTCTATAAAGAAACAGTGAGTTTCCTGCTGACAGCGAGTGCAGAGGCAGTTGTGCGGCGCGCTCCGCAGGGTGACAGACAGCGCGGAGACGAGCCAAGGCAGAGATTAAGCGAGCATTCCAGAGACAGTGCGTGTGCAGAGCACCCGTGCCCCCGAGAAGTGCTATTTGTCTGCCACCAGCCATTCTAGGCTGAATTTGCCTAACCCTCGTCAGATTGCAGCAGCTAATAAGCTTGAGGCCGGGCGATGAGTTCCTGGTCACATTGACGGTTAGTTTGCTTTTTTCAAAGCTTTCACTTCCGAGTTTATTCCTCTTGAAAAGACTCGCAGAGGTGTTAATCATCTGTCACTGGTAGTGTTGAGCGATACTGCCCGATATCCTAAAATATCGGATCGGATTGGATCGGCCCGATACTCAAAAAATATCGGGTATCGCCGATCCAATACCGGAAACCCAATGCAAGTCAATAAGACAGAAATATCGGAACTAAAAAACCTCTTTCTTTCCTTGTAAACACTAGATATACATACATAGAATACATATATATATATATATATATATATATATGTCATTGTGACATATATATATATACATATATTTATAGTTCATACACTTCTACATAGTAAAATAGCCTCTGATTCAATTGCCGGGTAATGCCGGCTTTTGTGAAAATACAGAACCACCCGACATAAAATGACACATGGTTTACATAGAGTTAACCATGTCTTTTCATGTAGTTTGATATATGGTTTTCACAAACAATTACATGAGTGTATGTGTGCAAAATTTGACACATGTAGGGGTTAATTAAAGGTGTAAATTCGTTGTAAAAAAACACATTTTTTTGCTACGAATTTACACCTTTAATTAACCCCTATATGTGTCAAATTTTGCACACATACACTCATGTAATTGTTAGTGAAAACAATATATCAAACTACATGAAATGACATGGTTAACTCTATGTAAACCATGTGTCATTTCATGTCGGGTTCTGTATTTTCACAAAAGCCGGCAATTGAATTAGCGGCTATTATACTATGTAGAAGTGTATGAACTATAAATATATATATATATATATATATATATATATATATATATGTGTGTGTCATAAATTCAATGACATGTATATATATATATATATATGAGGTGTAAAATTGTTGAAAAAAAATGTGTGGGCTCCCGCCCTATTTTCTCAACCAGACAGACAAAGCCAGCGAGTGGGGGCAGATAATAATAGCCCAGAGAGGGACCATTATTTTTGGCCCCCCCCCCTGGCTAATAACATCTGCCCCAGACACTCCAGAAAAGGCAAATCTATAATTAGATTCGCCCTTTCTGGCACTTTGCCCGTCTATTCCCATTGCCCTGTAGCGGTGGCGAATGGATTAATAAGGGGTTAAAGCCACCTTGCTATTGAAAGGTGAGTTTAAGCCAGATTAATAATTGAGAGCTGTCAATTAGACAACTATCAATTATTAATCCTATTGTATGAAATAAAAATAAAACACACACACTTTAATTAAAAATCATTTTAATGAAATAAACACACAGTTTTTGACAAGATTTTATTTTACTGCCATTCCTTGCGAAGCCCTTGTTCACCTGTAATAAAAATAAAATAATAAAGCAACATTATTCTTACCTATCCGATGTTCAGTCAGGTCCCCCGATGTAATCCTTCTGAAAGAGTTAATGTTTACTGCAGAGACTGCAGCTAATGCTGACAGTCTCACAGTAAACCCCCGACTGAATCATCTCCTCTCCTGGCTGACAGGAGAGGAAGTGGTTAGCATAATTGATTGCTTCCCACTTTCACTTCAGGTCAGTCAGGGACACCCACAGCATCAGAGAGAATCCCGGCTGACCTGAAGTGAACTGATTAACAAAAATAGGGGATCCCCTCGAAAAAAAAAATGGCGTGGGGTCCCCCCTATTTTTGTTAACCAGCCTGATAAAGCAGACTACTGAGGCCTGGTTTTTCAGGCTGTTAAGGAGCCAATATCCATGGACCTTGCAAGCCTGATAATACCAGGCCACAGCAGTCTGCTTATCTTGGCTGGTTAACAAAAATAGGGGATCCCCTCGAAAAAAAATGGCGTGGGGTCCCCCCTATTTTTGTTAACCAGCCAGATGAAGCAGACTGCTGAGGCCTGTTTTTCAGGCTGGTAAGGATCCAATATCCATGGACCTTGCAAGCCTGATAATACCAGGCCATAGCAGTCTGCTTAGCTTTGCTGTTTAACAAAAATAGAGGATCCCCTCGAAAAAAAAATGGCGTGGGGGTCCCCCTATTTTTGTTAACCAGCCAAGTAAAATGCAGACTGCTGCGGCCTGGTATTAAAAGACTGTCAAGGCCCATGGATTTTGGCCCTCAACAGCCTAAAAATACCAGGCTGCAGCAGCCCCACAAATGGCGCATCCAAAGATGCGCCAATTGTGGCACTTTACCCGGCTCTTCCCACTTGCCCTGTAGCGGTGGCAAGCAGGGTAATAAGGGGTTAATGTCACCTTTGATTGATCGGTGACAATAAGCCCGGTTAATAATGGAGAGGCGTCAATAAGACACCGATCCATTATTAATCATAGTTTGAAAATTTTTAAAAAAAGACACAGCCAGAAAAAAGTCTTTTAATGAAATAAAACACCACACAGTTTTCATTATTTTTATTACACGCTCATCCTGCGATGCCATCGTTCTCCTGTAAAAAACAAAAATAACAAACCAACACAAATAATCCCTGTCCGACGCAGTCCAAAATAACGAGTGTCCCACGACGAGTCCAGCTCTGCTACATCTGGATGACAGGCTGAGCCTGACATCCACATAGAGCAGAGCTGCTTACCAGAGCTGCTTCCCCGGCGGTGACATCATCCGGACTGGTTTACGGCCAGCTGTCGTGAGAGTACAGCTGGCCGAGATTACCCAGTACCCGGCAGTCACTGCAGTTATCGCGAGATTCAGCACGTGACTGCCAGGGACAGGGTAATGGTGGCCTTCCAGGAGGACGTGACCACCGGGGAAGGGGATCTTCTGTCAGGTAAGTGCTGACTCTGCTGAGTCCTGACACCTGACAGACCCGACCGACACTGACAGTGACAGTTTCGGGAAGTTCCTGTGTCACGTACTTCGTTCTGTGACACAGGAACTCCCATAGACTTTGTCGGAAAACTCAGATTCCGGTATCTGATATGACAAAAATATCGGAACTCAGAATCGAATTCCGATACAGCAAATATCGGCCGATACCCGATATTTACAGTATCGGAATGCTCAACACTAGTCACTGGCCGTTCTAGGCTGAATTTGCCTGCCCTTGTCAGATCACAGCCACTAAGCAGCGTGAGGTGGGCAAGGACCTCCATGGGGAACCAGCTCAGAAACGCTGGTCCCGATGATGGCTGTTTTTTATTTTTCAAA
Organism: Oophaga sylvatica; assembly: GCA_033576555.1. NCBI lineage: Eukaryota > Metazoa > Chordata > Amphibia > Anura > Dendrobatidae > Oophaga > Oophaga sylvatica. Next base: position 334,618,301 of record JARQOD010000006.1, on the reverse strand, counting down.
GCTTTCTCTTCTGAGTTTATTCCTCTTAAAATGACCCACAGAGGTGCTAAACATCTGTCACCGGCCATTCTAGGGTGAATTTTCCTGCACTCGGATAGCAGTCGCTAAGCAGCTTGAGGCTGAGCAAGAACTGGCATTGGGGACTGCCTCTGAAACCCTTGTCCCGTTGACTGTTGGTTCGTTTATTTTGAAATCTTTCCCTTCTGAGTTTATTCCTCTTGAAAAGATCCACAGAGGTGCTGACCATCTGTCACTGGCTATTCTAGACTGAATTTGCCTGCTCTTGTCAAATCGCAGCAGCTTAAGGCTGGGCAAGGACCGATATGGGGGACCAGCTCAGAGTCCCTAGTCCCATTGTTGGTTGATATGTGTTTTTTCAAAGCTTTCCCTACCGCATTTATTCCTCTTGAAAATACCCGCAGAGGTGCTAGCAGTCCGTCTATGGCCGTTCTTGGCTGAATTTGCCTGACCTCGTCAGATCACAACCACTAAGCAGCTAGAGGGCAGGCAAGGACCGGCTTAGAGCCCTTGATCCCTTTGATGGTTGTTTAGATTTTTTCAAAGGTTTCCCTTCCTAGTATATTTCTCTTGAAAAGACCCGCAGAGGTGCTAACCATCCAAGACCGGCTATTCTACGCTATTCTATTTGCTTGAGCTTGTCAGATCATAGCCAATAAGCTGCTTGGGGTTGGGCAAGGATTGGCATGGATGACCGGCTCAGAGTCCCTGGTCCCGTTGACAGTTGGATTGTTTTTGAAAGCTTTCACTACTGAGTTTATTCCTCTTGAAAAGACCCGCAGAGGTGCTAACTGCCTGTCACTGGCTTTTCTATGCTGAATTTCCCTAACCTCGTCAGATGTCAACTGCTAAGAAACTTGAGGCCGGGCAAGGACCAACATGGGAGACCAGTTCGGAATCCCTAGACCCGTTGATGGTTGGTTTGCATTTTTCAAAAAGTTCCCTTCCGAGTTTATTCCTCTTGAAAAGACCCGCAGAGGTGCTAACTGTCTGTCACCAGCCGTTCTAGGCTGACTTTGACTGCTCTTGTCAGATCGCAGCAGCTTGAGGCCGGTCAAGCATCAGCATGGGGGATCAGCTTGGAAATCCTGGTAACGTTGATGGTTGGTTAGTTTTTTTAAAAGCTTTCTCTTCCGAGTTTATTCCTCTTGAAAAGACCAGCAGAGGTGAAAACCATCTGTCACTGGCCATTCTAGGCTGGATTTTCCTACACTCGTTGGATAGCAGCTGCTAATGAGCTTGAGGCTGGGCATGAACCGGAATGGGGACTACCTCTGAAATCCTGGTCCAGTTGATAGTTAGTTTATTTTTTTTCAAATCTTTCCCTTCTGAGTTTATTCCGCTTGAAAAGACCTGCACAGTTGCTAACCATCTATCTTCAGCCGTTCTAGACTGAATTTGCCTGCCCTCATCAAATAGCATCCGCTAAGCAGCTTGAGGCTGGGCAAACACTGGCATGGGGGAACGACTCGCAGTCTTATTGTTGATTTGTTTTTTTTCAAAGCTTTCCCTTCTGAGTTTATTCCTTTTGAAAAGACTCGCAGAAATGCTAGCAGTCTGTCACCAGCTGTTCTATACTGAATTTGCCTAGTCACATCAGATCACAACCACTAAGCAGCTAGAGGGCAGGCAAGGACCAGCTCGGAGCCCTTGATCCCTTTGATGGTTGTTTAGATTTTTTCAAAGCTTTCCCTTCCAAGTATATTCCTCTTGAAAAGACCCACAGAGGTGCTAACCATCCATGACCAGCTATTCTGGGCTGAATTTGCTTGACCTTGTCAGATCACAGCCAATAAGCAGCTTGGGGTTGAGCAAGAACTGGCATGGGTGACAGGCTCAGAGTCCCTGGTCCCGTTGACGGATTGTTTTTTTGAAAGCTTTCACTTCCGAGTTTATTCCTCTTGAAAAGACTCGCAGAGATGCTAACTGCCTGTCTTCAGCCGTTCTAGACTGAATTTGCCTGCCCTCGTCAAATAGCATCTGCTAAGCAGCTTGAGGCTGGGCAAGCACTGCCATGGGGGAACGGTTCGCAGTCTTATTGTTGATTTGTTTTTTTTCAAAGCTTTCCCTTCTGAGTTTATTCCTTTTGAAAAGACCCGCAGAAATGCTAGCAGTCTGTTCACCAGCTGTTCTATGCTCAATTTGCCTAGTCTCATCAGATCACAGCCGCTAAGCAGCTTGAGATCAGGCAAGGACCAGTGCTTTGGAGTCCCTGGTTCAGTTGATAGTTGGTTTGCTATTTTCAAAACTTTCCCTTCTGAGTTTATTTTTCTTGAGAAGACCCGCAGAGGTGCAAACTGCTTGTCACAGGCCATTCTAGGCTGAATTTGCCTACCCTCATCAGATTGCAGCCACTAAGCAACTTGAGGCCGGGCAAGGACCAGCGCAAAGTCCTTGTACCCATTGATGTTTGGTTAGTTTTTTTCAAAGCTTTCCCTTCCGAGTATGTTCTCTTGAAAAGACCCACAGAGGTGCTAACCATTTGTCACCGGCCATTCTAAGCTGAATTTGCTTGCCCTTATCAAATCGCTGCTGAGGCCAGGTGAGTACTTACACAGGGGTCCGGCTCTAAATACCTGATCCCATTGACGCTTGGTTTGTTTTGTTCAAAGCTTTCCTTTTCAAGTTTATTCCTCTTGAAAAGACCCGTAGTGATAACCATCTTTTACAGGCCATTCTAGGCTGAATTTGCCAGCCCTCCTCAGATCGCAGCCAATAATCAGCTTACAGCTGGGCAAGGACTGACTTGGAATTTCTGGTCCCATTGACAGTTGTTTTGTTTTTTTCAAAGCTTTCCATTCCGAGTTTATTCCTCTTGTAAAAGACCGACAGAGGTGCTAACCACCTGTCACCGGCTATTCTAGGCTGAATTTGCCAGCCCTCTCAGAGCACAGCCGCTAAACAGCTTGAGGATAAGCAAGGATCGTCTTGGGGGACCGGTTCGGAGTCCCTGGTCCTGTTGATGTTTAGTTTGTTTCTTTCAAAGCTTTCCTTTCCGAGTTTATTCCTCTTGAAAAGACCCGCTGAGGTGCTGACCTTCTGTCACCGGCCATTCTAGGCTGAATTTGCCTGCCTTCATCAGATTGCAGTCACTAAGCAGATTGAGGCCAGTCAAAGACAGGCTTGGCCTCCCTGGTCCCATTGACGGTTGGTTTGTTTTTTTCAAAGCTTTCTCTTCTGAGTTTATTCCTCTTGAAAAGACCCTCAGAGGTGCTAACGTCTGTCACCGGGCATTCTATGCTGATTTTGCCCGCATTTGTCAGATTGCAGCCGCTAAGCAGCTTGAGGCTGGTCAAGGACCAGCATGGGGTCAGGCGTGGAATCACTGGTGTGTTGATGGTTGGTTTGTTTTATTTCAAAGCTTTTCCTTCCGAGTTTATTCCTTTTGAAAAGACCCGCAGAGCTTTACTCTTTTGCTCCGCAGTTAAACGGACTAGGGGCTCAGCTGAAGGTACCACAGTTAAATAGACTAGGGGCTCAGCGGGAGGTACCGGAGACCAACCCTTGCTCTGTCTGCCTTGCATCACTGCATCCCACAACCTGCTTACACTTGGCGTAATCCACATGATGCAGTCCATGGGCACAGAGGCAGCAGACCAAGCGGTTATGGTTGCTCCAAGGGCTAGCTTACTGTTGGGGCGATGCTTAGTTACCTCCCAAAGTTTACAGGGAGCAACATGATGTTGTGGGACTGGAGTGAAAGAGTTAAAAGCATGTTATGGATGTACCCTATGGCCCCAGCGCTGCAGACAGAGATAGAGTTAATGTCCTTAGACAGTGAGGCCCGGTATTCTTTAATGTTCCCCCCCTCATGAACGGGACACGTTGACCAAGGTGCTCCAGATCCTTTAGGAAACGCATGGAGATCCCACTGAGGGGAAGTTTGTGACCCAATATATGAACACGCTGCAGGAGATTCATGTCGCGATCGCTAAGCGGGATGATGTGGGTGTAGGGCCTCCTGATGTAATTTTGAGAGACCAACTAGTGGCAAGCCTCAGAGAAATGACGTTTAAACAAGCTTTGCAGGAGCGCCTCCGTACTAGGACGCGTATGACTTTCTTAGATATTGGGGCCGAAGCGCACATAAGGGAACAGGAGCAGGGGACCGCAGCATTGTCAGGGATGGTCCGGAGCCGCAAAATACCTACCCCGAACATGGCAGAGCAGGAGTGCTCCCATGAATTACAGTAGGAAATGCAGAAAATGAGGGCAGAAATAGAGAGTCTATAGGAAGCCCTTGCTGCTACCTTGGAGTCCAATCCCGTACCCAGGGGTAATTTACCGCAAGAGATAAGAAAAGTTAGAGGAGAGATACGAAGCGTAAGAGAAACTCCAGCAGCAGCCCCAGAATTTAGTCCTAGATCCTTGGATGAAGAGCGATTACAGAGGGGGTATGCCTCCCCTGGAGGACAGCAATCGAGACCGAAGCACCTACAGACAGGCGCAGAAGTGAGCTTCATGCCTTGTGGAAAAAAGGAACGCATGTAATGGAGTTGCCCTACACGAGACATCCGATGGCGAAGTTTAACTCTCCCCTCTGAAGGTCATGCTCACTGGAGAGAACATTGCACCTGGAAGAAATGGCACGGTCAGTGGAGGGAAGCCTCACCCAGAGCAAGGCAGAGTCATGGCATCAGATGCCGAAAAGAGAGTGAGAAGCCGTTATCTACCTGCAGCAAGATGTCTGCATTACTCAGGACCATGGAGGTGAATCGGGTGGAGCCAGAGTGAACCAAGAAAGTTGAAGATGATGGCAGCCCCAGTGAAGAGGCTGAGGTAGAACTCACACCTAGTGTGCAGTCGGATGACTTAGTGGAGGAAGACATTGGATGCTATGGAGAAGAGCCTGATGTTGAAATTCTGCATGAGATACCTGAAGTTCTGAGTACTCCTGATGAGAAAATTCAAGAGGTGCCTCAAAGTACTCAGTGTGACCACACTGGTGTTCTGCCCATGCAATATCCGCAGAACAATTTTCTTTGGCAAAACAAAGTGCAAGAGAGGTAGAAGTGGGTGCGAAAACTGTGGGCATCTGGCCCACCTCTAAAGAACATAAAGGGGCACCAAGAGTCCTCGCCTGTGGAATGGCGAGCTAAAGGAGAGGGAGAGAGTAAGGAGGAAGGCCAGGCTGCAGGTTCCTGCATCATGCTGGGTCTGGAATTGCTGAGGCTGCGTCACATGTTGCCTAGGGGAAAGAAAAGGGGACAGGACAGGCCCCATGACCCGGGAAGAGGGGGCTTGACTAAGCCAGAAAGTGAGAAAGCAGAGATGAAAGCACGCAAAGAAACAGTAAGTTTCTCACTGTTAGCAAGTGCAGAGGCAGCATGCAGCGCACTCCGCAGGGTGACAGACTGGCCGGAGATGAGCCAAGGCAGAGATTAAGCGAGCGTTCCAGAGAGACAGTGTGTGTGCAAAGCACCTGTGCGCCCGGCTAGACAGAGTGCTGTGCTCGAGCGGAGGAACGCGGGCCAGGTGCAGAACCCTGAGGTGCATCCCCCATTGCTTACAGATGCCCGGCTAGACAGAGTGCTATGCTCGAGTGGAGGAACTCGGGCCAGGTGCAGAACCCTGAGGTGCATCCTCCATTGCTTACAGACGCACAGTGGCTTCCGTGTGAGACAGAGACTACTGCAGTGATCCTCACTTTGGCTGGCACATAGAGGAGCGCACGCCAAGCAGAGCCATGCAGAGCACCCATTCATGTGAAGGCAGCTGCTCAGAGAGACACGTGCCATGACGAACCTTGCGGAGAGCTTTACTCTTTTGCTCTGCAGTTAAACGGACTAGGGGCTCAGCGGAAGGTACCGGAGACCGACGGCTGCCGCCAGAAGATGGACCATCGTTTAAAGGACCCTTCTGTGGACATCTCCCCGGCAGTTGCCGGTGCTACAATCCCTGCGGGATCATCTGCAGAGGAGGAACATAAAGGACAAGATAAGTTGATAATTGGGCTGCTACTATTCTGCATTTGCATCTTTTTGCATTAACCCCTCAATCATCTCTCTCCCTGCGAGGAGTTAACCCCATGTTAATTAAACCATTAAATTGTTAACCCTTGCTCTATCTGCCTTGTGTCACTGCATCCCGCAACCTGCTTACATACTAATAATACCTCATACGAGGGACAATGACAGCCACACCATAACCATACCACATAATGACCAAATTTTACTATGATACAAAGACCACAGTACTAACACTAATATTATCACCAATGATAGTAATACACAGGAGATCTGTGCATTGTACATTGTATAGTGTAAGCTTACATATAATACAGTGATTATATGAGCTCAGAAGATAGTATATAATATATAGCACAAGTGTACAGGTAAATACAGTAATCACCATGTACATTATACACAGGAGCTCTGTAGATAGTATATAGTATATTGTATAAGTGTACACTTAATAAAGTGATCAATGGTGACAATATATGCAGGAGCTATGTACAGTAGATAGTATATACTGTATAGTGTAAGTGTACAAATAACACAGTGATCAACAGTAACATTATAGTACCATAGACGGTAATGTCCCCCTCTGTGGTCCTTATACAGAATAATGTCTCTCTCTGTGGCCGCCATACAATATATTTCTCTACATTGTGGCCCCCACACTATGTAATTTCCCTCTCTTTTGACCTCATATAGCATTATGTCCTCCTCTATAGCCCCAATATAGTATAATATCCTCCACTTTGGACCCCATAATTTATAATGCTGCCATCTTTGGGCCCCCCTACAGTATAATATCCTTCTTTGTAAAGTCCATATAATATAATGTCCTCCTATTTAGCTGCCAAACAGTATAATGTCCCACTCTTTAGCCCTCATTTAGTATGATTACCACCTCTTTTTAGCCACCATGTAGTATAATGTAACCCTCTTTGGACCCCATTTTTTTTCAAAAAGTGTTTTTTATTGAAAATTTTAAAAAAAATAGTAACAATATATGCAAAATAGGAACATATTGTTAGGGCGACCGCAGCAGGAATGGCTCAAGATTGCACTTTTGCAGAAGCGGGAACTCGACCAATAACACATATTCCTTAACCCTTCCCCAACATAGACCAACATAAAGTGTCAGGTACATAGTATAAGTTGCTGCTCCAGAGGAGGAAATTACCATAAATAGATTATTGCATTCAAGTAACAAGCTCCTGCATTAAGTTTAATCAAATGCAAATGCAGATGTTATGAGAAAAACATGGAACCCAATAACACAATACACTGGATGTTACTAGGATAAACAAATCTAGTGATCAAATGAGGCCCAATCAATCCATGAGGCCCTGAGTTTTTCAAATTTGGAGATAATATTTTTTTGAGATAAATAACCCTTTCTATGTACAGTAACCAATTAATTTTGCTTTTGAATTCTGGGATTGTTGGCATCTTATCAGATATTCAATTCTGGGCTATTAATTACCTGACCATAAACAACATACAAGATACTGCAGTCTTGCCATGTTCATTAGTACTCAAGTGTTCGATGTACCCAGGGCCAACGTTAAGGGCAGGCAGACCAGGCAGCTGCCTAGCACCCCCGCTCATCCAGGGGCCCCCAGCCAGTGGCGTGCCACTAATAGTGGCACACCACACAGCTGCTTTGGAGGTCATGAGTAAGAGGGGCCCGGCACTGCCCCCCTCCTCGCATTACGCATTCAAGTTGAAAGCAGTGATGGAGGAGAGAGAACCGGATGACGCTCCGTCTCTCATCACTCCCCCTCTGCCTCTGACTCAGCGTGTGCCAGTAGTGGAGCTGATGAGATGCTCTGCAGAAGCCAGATCAGTGTGGGAACGAGTAGGAGAAGTAAGTATTGTGTGTGTCTGTTTGTGTGTGTGTATGTATGCATTATAGTGTGTGTGTGTTTGGCTGCTGCACCAAACTGTGTATATGGCAGGTGCGCTATACTGTGTGTGGGGGACCTGCATTATACTGTGTGTGGGGGCTACACTATACTGTGTATATGGGGTCTGCACTATACTGTGTGTGGTGGACTGCACTATACTGTGTGTGTGGGGGGCTGCATTAATGCCTGTATATGTGCATTTGTTGTGTGGCTGTCTTTCCACTGTACCACATAGAGAGGGAAATCCTACTTTATGTTACCCATATGCCCTAAAGGACATAAGTATAGGAGTTGACATCTTGAGACAAGTCCTTTAATGCTCTTAGAATATGCATGTACTGTAGTAACGTATTAGCAATGTGGAGTAATAATTCTGGCAAAGGTACATGGACATGCACACCAATTGTAAAAAGTCCCTAATTCGTTAAGTGGTATACGTCTCTTAATAAATTAGGGGCATCTTACTCCAGCATGCAAATCATTTACACTGGCATTCAAAATGCTGTCTTATAGAATTGGGCCCTTAGTCTTTCCTAAAAAGAAAAGAAAAGCCCCAATATGTCCACAACAAATATTTATAAAACATATCAATTTTATTATCAATAAATAACAAATCAAAAATAATATAGAAAAGGAAAAACATCCCAACAAGACAAAATATTAAAATAGCATAGGAGGAGGGTTAGGAATAACAAGTGGGCCAAATAAGAATAATAGTAATAATACACAAATGGCCCAAATACAGGTCAAATAACATTATCACATATATATGTGCGACCTGAAATAGTACACCAAGAACGGTACCATAAAATGACAAAAATAATTAACAAAACAGCACCATAAAAAATCATATAAATGTAGTTAAAGTACTCAGGCAAAAGTGCCAAATGTGCAATCAATAATACTGTTGCCTGAGTATTTTAACTACATTTTTTAAAACCCTTTGGGCTGGCATCTGCCACTATATTTTTTGTAAACGTTATTTTTGCCTCACATATAATGAACATTTTGTATATTGTGTACAAATGTTTTTTTCTATACATGATTTTATGATTTTTTATGGTGCTGTTTTGTAAATTATTTTTGTCATTTTATGGTACTGTTCTTGGTGTACTATTTCAGGTCGCACACATACCGTATGTGTCATAATGTTGTTTGATCTGTATTTGGGCCATTTGTGTATTATTACTATTATTATTATTTGGCCCACTTGTTATTCCGAACCCTCCTGTGCTATTTTAATATTTTGTCTTGTTGGATTGTTTTTCCTTTTCTATATTATTTTTGATTTGTTTATTGATAATAAAATTGATATGTTTTATAAATATTTGTTGTGGACATGTTTGTAGGTTACCAATACTATATATAGGACAAATGTATTTATGATTACACATATCTGTACAATATCCAGACTTCTTTTGGATAGCGTATTGGGGTTATAGCATTTTAATTGCTTTTTTGCTGCACTTTTGAAGCTACAGAGTTGGTATGTCTTGCCAGTACTCTGTATGTCCTCTCTGAAACAATAAACTTTCTATATACATGCACTGTTAAAGTAAAATGCATTGTTCTGCTTCATCAACTTTTACTTTATCAGAAAAAAAAATAAACATACTGTCTGCTCAGTTGATGCAGGTAAAATTGATATATGCATTGTTAGAGCTTAAAAATGACAAAAAAGCAACAGCATCTATATTTACATCAGTCAGTGAAGCCTTTTAAAAAACGCTGAACTCAATGTTTTCTAAATGAACATAAGGAAAAACAGTCTGAAAGCATTTTTTGAAGCTAGAGCTATTTCCAGTACATGACCAATGCTGTTCCTGAGTCAATGAACGTTGAGAAGTAAAATAATTATTTATGATTTATGAATTTTTTCACTATCCATATGAACCAGCGAAATAAGCACAAATATCATAAAGGTTAGAGAGGTTGCCCACTACTTTTTCATTGATGACCTTTCCTTAGGCTAGGACATCAATGGCAGATCTACCGCCTATCACTGATTGACAGCTTTCTGTGTACACTGTGCATAGCCAGAAAGCTGCCAATCAGCGATGGGATGTAAATATGGAGGACTACATGGCAGCAGGTTTATTAGTAATCTAGTGAATCTCCTGCTGATAAACAGTGATTTTAGAATCAGGATCTGTGACCCTACATCATGCTACTCTCAGATCTGATTAGGTGGCAAAAACCTGGTGACAAATTTCCTCTACGGATACAACTATTTTGACATCATATTTTTTTTCTTTATTTTATTACTAATAGCCATAGCTGTTTATTTTAGTCAACACAGCCATGTGCATATTACTTTTTTAGGTAACAACTATTTTTTAATGGTATCATTTTGAAAAAAAATATAATGTGAAAATAATGTAAACTTTTAGCATGTTTTGAGATATGGAATTGGGTTTTCAGGTGTTTACTGAAAAAAAAGTGACATGTCACCTTTATGTTAAGGGTCAATACAAGTATTGAGATACCAGTTTATTTATTTTTTATGATTTCCTATTTTTTTTGGAATAAAATAATTAAAGAAAAATATTTTGTTTTTTTGTGTGTCCATATTCTCAGTGATGTAACTTTTAATTTAATCAACTTAACTATGCAAGGGTTTATTCTTTTTCTTTGGTTAAATTTTGAGTTACAGCACGTGTGAGTCTGAACCTTTTTTTTTTTTTTCATTGTAATCACATTGAAAGTTTAATAACATTATTTTTTTATAGCTGGGATCGTAATGAATGTGAATTATAAGCCAAGTTTTTTTGTGCTAAAAATGCCCCCCTCGGCTTATATACGAGTCATTGTCCCAAAAGCCGATGTAGAGGAGGAGCAGCGGAGCAGCAGGTCACAGAGGTAGGAGCCGGCGGCTGCGGCTGTAACTGTGCCTGCTGCTAAAGAGAAAGGAATATTCACTGCACTGGCAATGAATATTCATTTCTCTTATAGCGTGCACAGTTACAGCCGCAGCTGCCAGCTTCAAGCAGCTGTAAAACAAAAAATCTCCTACTTACATTCCCTGCGCGCCCTCGCAGCACATTGTTCCGGCTTCCAGCAGCTCCTGCGGCCGAGCAATCACATGTCCCCGGTGATTGAGATGAATATTCATTACCTTAATGAGCAGGGACACGTGATCGGCCGGCCACAGGAGCTGCTGGAAGCTGGAAAAAAGTATGCTACAAGGGCGCGCAGGGAAGGTAAGTAAGATTAGGGATGAGGAACCATGCATACAAGGATAGGGATGAGAAGCCATGTATACCAGGACAGGGTTGATGAGCCATGCAGACAAGAATGGGGATAAAGAGCCATGCATACAAGGATAGGGATGAAGAGCCATGCGTGTCAGGACAGGGATGACGAGCCATGCAAACCAGGACAGGGTTGAAGAGCCATGCATACCAGGATGGGGATGAGGGGACAATGCATACCCGGCTTATAATTAAGTCAATACGTTTTCCCAGTTCTTCATGGCAAAATTAGGTGCTTCGGCTTATACTCGGGGCGGCTTATACACGAGTATATACGGGTATTTGATTTTTCTCACATAAATAATATAGAAAGAGGCAAGAAAAATCCAATGATTTGTTTGCTGCATTTTTTAGATTCTTTGAAATGTATTAAAACTATTTGTTTTAGTCTAACGAGGGCATTTAATCACTCATATAACACACTGCAATAGTACAGTGTACTATGTCTAACATACATTAGACAGGACTAACAGGAGGAGTGAGATGACAGCCTTGGGAGCCATTAAAAAGGAGTTCCAATGTCTAAAACTTAGATACTGCTGTTGCCATTGGTTGCAGTATCAAAGAGGTTAAACAGTCTGTGAGAAAACTAATCTTCACAGATTCAACATGAGCTTCACTATGCATGTCAGTTGGGCTACTCCAGATGATCAAAAGTTAACCTATGAGGTCCCTGCCTCATCAGAACTTCTATATGCCTTTTGGAGTGCTCAGTTAATGGGTTGTCCAGTACTTATATATTGATGGCATAGCACTAAGGATTCATAATCAATCTTAGATTGGTGGAGATGAAGCACCCAGCACCCCTGACGATCAGCTGTCCCTGATACCAGCAGCAGTCGGATGTGATCAGTTGTGGAATGGAACAGCACAGTCCATCACCTGTGTAGTGGCCGCAGCCGGGTGATGCAAATCCACCCCTACTGATTTGAATAGATTGAATGTGCAGTAACCAGCAGCCACCACTATACAGTTGACAGAGTTGTACTGTGAAGCTCCACAAATGATAACCAGCCGACAGCGGCAACAGGAACAACAGTTCGGAAGGGTGCAACATGTTGCACAGCCTTTGATGTGATATTGATGGCTATGGGAAATCAGGATCCATTTTATCTTCTTTGTCCCCGTTTTATGCTCTAAATTTATAAGAACCTTTACACAGAACCCCCCTACATATTCCAAGTGCCTGAGAAACTGAATAAAACCAGAGAACCAGACACATCTATCTCTAAATCCCAGAAGACAGTTGCTTGCTTCTTGGTATAAAGCCCTCTCTGTTTAGGGGTGAATATAACTCCCACCTGCATTTCATTAAAGAAGAATCTTTTGCTAGACACTGTGTGTGCTGTCTCTTGATTGTCCGAGCTCGTTCATCACAATACCTCTAATCCAGCCTTGCACATTACCTCTGGTGAGCCCATTGCACCCACAAGAGCATTCCTAAGGATAGTCTATATATATATATATATATATATATATATATATATATATATATATATAGTGTATATATATTATATATATATACACTATATATAAAAGTAAAGGACAATCCCTTTAACAAGTGTTCATGATGGGTATATATGTCATACAGAGTTAAATGGTTAACATATAGAATACTATCTTCATATTGTAAGGGGGTGAAGAAGTATTATTGTTTAACCCCGCCCCTTAAGTGTACTTAATGTTCCCATGTAAATAATCGTTGTATAGTTATAAACATTCAGTGGTATTGCTACATAGTCTTATGTATTACCGCTAATATCTATGGTACTGCCACATTCATTATGTGTTACCAATGCCATTTGTCTGTAAACTTATGTATGATATGTTGTGTTCCCTTTGTCATAATAATGTACCTGTTGTGTAGGAATTGTTCATGTACAGTTTAGGGACAGTTAGGTGCTTTCTTCTGGGGACACTAGAGAAGGGCACTTTAGTGTATAGTTCTCATATACTTGGGTAAGTGTAGTGGGCCTTGTTAAGTATAGCTGCTAGGTAGTTTCACATAGGGTTAAGTGTAGGATGGGCTGCCAGATAGTAGTGAGAGGTTCTTAGGAAGTTAGCTCAGATGGGGCCAGCGTGCCCAAGTGTCCACAAGGGCTTAGGCCCGGACAACCGGCAGCCACACAACATTTTAAGTGCAGCAACCCACGTTACCCATGGCCGCTGCATTGTCTCGCAGTGGGCCTAGACAGAAGAGGAAAGTTGTGGCGTCTTACCCCCTGTGCCAATGCTTTTAGGGCAGAAGTTGGCTGGATTAAGGAACTGAGGGGAGCTGGAGCTTCGAAGAGTTCAGTACAGATGGGCCGGATGCTTCACTGGGGGCCACCAAACATGATTGATGAATTTAGTACTGAGGTGAATCAGGCTGAAGGAAGTGTCATTATGACGAGGTCAGGCCTGGAAGGGACTGGGGAGCAGTCTAGGACAGTCTGGGCGTGTACTGCACAGAAGTGACAGCAAGGCAGGGAGAGAAAAGGAAATGAATGTAACACTTGTTGTGCCAACTGCGGATGTAATGTGTGAAGAGTTAAGTAAAGAATGTGTTCAAGTTATTCTGGACTGTGTCTCCATTACTGGGGGTCTCAAGGAAGAGGGACTGTCGATGTCTGGGAGGTACCCAGGAGGAGTGGAATCTGAAGATACAGGTACGCCAGAGGGAAGAACACCGATTCATGTAGGGGAAGGGCTGGACATTGATGTTAGAGTATTCCAGGTCACGACTACAGTCCGGTCCCTCCCTTACATTATCTTGCGCGATCATAAGACAGTGCAAACTTATTCCAGTATGTCTGAAAATGCACCAAATTTAGCACAAATAAATTGTCTAGTCTAGGTTTACATCATTGGAGGAATTCACATTTTTTGTAAACTGATTCCCTCATCTTTAAGTACTACTACTACTTCTACTACTAATAAAAATAATAATAATAATAATAAATTACAAACCATCCTCTAAAAGGTTAAATAATGTGCTTTTCAGAAGCATGGGACAGATCTCTGACAAGTAAATATTAAATGTTTTTAGCATTTATTTTAAGTACTATTTCATATCAATTACTTTGCTTTTCCATTTTATCTGCCAAGTCAGTAGAAGAAAATCCAAAAAAAGAACCTCTTCTATAAGGACGTTTATCATGTTGATATGCTTGGAATTCATTCTGTCTGTTTAATACTCTTTGTTTGAATGACAACTTCAGAATAGCATTTGTGGTCTTCAAAGTTATATGGCTTGCAGACAGACAATTTATTTATCTGATCCCAAGTTCTGTATATATGCAGAAACCTTGACAGTGATTTTATTTAAAGCACAGAATAGATTAAGAACAAGATTAGTTTTATGTTAGAGTACTTTCATTTAAACAATGAAAAATGTGTGAAAAGATATTGATCAGGGAAGGAACGCGGTGTCAAGGTTGCAGCATCTTGATAGAAAATCTTTTCATTCTGACTACTTGATGCACATATATATTTATATATTTTATGCACTGATTTCAGATCTAATGAAGAGTTTTATAACATTTATAAAGGCATAATAATTTCCAAAATATTTCTCACAAATATAAATATTCTATTTCTGAATATAGACACAAAAAAATGCCCCAAAACAAGTATTCTTTAGTTTTTACAGATTCACTAATTTTAATAGAAAGGATTGGATCTTCAAGCCTTCATAAGAATTTCTACAGCCATTTCCAGTATTTTTTCATCAACAATAGTGTAATCTGTGTGAATAAGTTCCTGGGAAAGAGAGGAAGAGGGAAAAAAAGAGGGAGAGCACTATCTAAGCGTAGTAGATGAGTCAATTCAGCTTGGTGAGAAAAGTACAACTTCAAACTTGCTCACCTGGTGCGGTTGTGCAAGGAGGCACAACACTGGGAAAAGTTTTCAAATAAGGGTGATCCTTCCACCGGTATGCTGCCCATCTGTAATAGCATGGAGATAATTTTCCTCTTCCAGAAAGAAATTTTCCTCCACGTGATATTGCGAATAATGAAGTTTCAGGGCGATTCCTTCAGAGGATCCTTAACCCAATTTGGAGTAAGAAGCTTATATAGCCAAATAACTAAGTTTCTCTGATGTTAAATCAGATGATTTTTTATTGGCTAGGTAAAATGCTAAATTTTATAAAAGACAATAAAAACATTAAAACATTTTTTGTTATAAAAAAACACAACACGTTTCGGCCATGTAGGCCTTCATCAGGTGTATAAAAAATGATTTTGTTGCAAACTATTTATACCCCATTTCCATTACTAATGGGTGTGGTTCTAATAACTGAGGAATCAATCACTGTTTATCAAACTTTTTTGCAGTTAAAGTACGTACAGTACAGACCAAAAGTTTGGACACACCTTCTCATTCAAAGATTTTTTTGTATTTTCAGGACTATGAAAATTGTAGAATCACACTGAAGGCATCAAAACTATGAATTAACACATGTGGAATTATACATTACACTTTACAAAAAAGTGTGAAACAACTGAAAATATGTCTTATATTCTAGGTTCTTCAAAGTAGCCACCTTTTGCTTTGATTACTGCTTTGCACGCAGAAAAGGTGAACGGATGGACTCTACATGCCTAGTTCCCACCGTGAAGCATGGAGGAGGTGGTGTGATGGTGTGGGGGTGCTTTGCTGGTGACACTGTTGGGGATTTATTCAAAATTGAAGTGGTGAGCGGTCCAGCTCACCCAAACCATCTCGATTGGGTTCAGGTCTGGTGACTGTGGAGGCCAAGTCATATGGCGTAGCACCCCAACACTCTCCTTCTTGGTGAAATAGCCCTTTCACAGCCTGGAGGTGTGTTTGGGATCATTGTCCTGTTGAAAAATAAATGATGGTCCAACTAAACGCAAACCGGATGGAATAGCATGCTGCTGCAAGATGCTGTGGTAGCCATGCTGGCTCAGTATGCCTTCAATTCTGAACAAATCCCCAACAGTGTCACCAGCAAAGCACCCCCACATCATCACACCACCTCCTCCATGCTTCACGGTGGGAACCAGGCATGTAGAGTCCATCCGTTCACCTTTTCTGTGTGCAAAGCAGTAATCAAAGCAAAAGGTTCTTTGAAGAATCTAGAATATAAGACATATTTTCAGTTGTTTCATACTTTTTTGTAAAGTGTAATGTATAATTCCACATGTGTTAATTCATAGTTTTGATGCTTTCACTGTGATTCTACAATTTTCATAGTCATGAAAATACAGAAAAATCTTTCAATGAGAAAGTGTGTCCAAACTTTTGGTCTGTACTGTATATTGTAACTTCATCCCCAAAAAAAGAATGTTGTGCACGCATATTATATAACATCATCCCTCCTTCAGGGTTAAAACAGTATATCTGTGAATTTTAGGCAATCACACATGTCAGCGTATATGTTCAAAAAAAAACAAAAAAACTCTGATCATATGCCTGATTAAACACCTCACTTCTCTTGGTGCAGGCGGTACACTAGAATAACTGCAGGTACTAAAGATAATAAATTAACCCCTTCACCCCCAAGGGTGGTTTGCACGTTAATGACCGGGCCAATTTTTACAATTCTGACCACTGTCTCTTTATGAGATTATAACTCTGGAACGCTTCAACGGATCTTCGCGATTCTGAGATTGTTTCTCGTGACATATTGTACTTCATGTTAGTGGTAAAATTTCTTCGATATAACTTGCGTTTATTTTTGAAAAAAAACGCAAATATGGCAAAAATTTTAAAAATTTTGCAATTTTCAAACTTTGAATTTTTTTTCCCTTAAAACAGAGAAATATGTCACACAAAATAGTTAAGAAATAACATTTCCCACATGTCTACTTTACATCAGCACAATTTTGGAACCAAAATTTTTCTTTGTTAGGAAATTAGAAGGGTTAAAAGTTGACCAGTGATTTCTCATTTTTACAACAAAATTTACAAAGCCATTTTTTTAGGGACCACCTCACATTTGAAGTCACTTTGACGGGTCTATATGGCAGAAAATACCC
>JARQOD010000006.1:334480402-334601090 GCA_033576555.1 Oophaga sylvatica | reverse complement strand
CCTGAGAGGAGGTGGAAGCAATTGAAGTCGATGCATTGGCTGACATCCAAACAACAACGGCTTCAATTTGTTCTTCCCGCAGCAGGGGGGTACTCCGAGCTCCTACAAAAGTGCGCATAAAGGAACGCTCACGGGGAAAACTGGTGGATGCTGTGTCACTGGGGGCCGCAGCAGCCACAGAATCCCCACGTCCTCTCCCTGAAGAAACTCCACGACCACGTGCCTTACTCCCTGCCTTCTTCATCTTGGTAGATTGATAAAGAAAGTGTGAAAAGTTATAAGGTCTAAGTGTGGTTATTCCGCAGAGACTGCAGTGAACACTGCACACAACTGTTCACTACCCAATGCGTCTCAGCAGGAAGGCAGTCTGTGCGTCAAAACAAAGGCACAAGCATACATCCATGTACCCTGTTTATAAAGCTATATAAAAAAAATTATGTAGTAGTGACGCACACTTTATTGAGGTACAGTATTACATCGCCATTCACCATCTGTGGCTATGCAGTCTCATCTATATATACCTTATCTATCTGTTGTCATGCTTCCAAGTCGACAGTCAGCCATAAATAGCAATTTTCACTATGCACTATGCACTTTTTAAAGGTTATGTTTGTTAATAAAAATGATTATTGCCACATATTATGAGTATTACATGATGGAAATTGTATAATTTTGTATAAAATATTTAGTGACATTATTCAGCAAATGGAACATTTTAGTAATATCACAGATAACTTGTAATGCGATGATGTTTTGAAGTCAGACATTCATTGTCTATACAATAAAAATGGTGTACATACTGTTACTTATCCATCATTAATGGATTCAGATATGTACTTGTATGCTTTTATGTACAACCGTATAGCAGATTCCTTAACTAATTTATTTTGTGGTTTGCATTGCTGTTCAACATGTTAATGTATGTGTTTATGTTTGTCAATTCTTTATTTATCTAGATATTAGTTTAAATGAAATCATCATCTTATGGTAGTAAAGGTTATCTTTCTCTTGTTTGAAGTATAGACATTTAAAATTGACAGGTAACAAGGAAATTACTTGATCTAGTATTTAAACATCCTCCTTGACCCTGGGCTCCAACACCGCCAGTTGTTGCTCGGAAGTGCTGTTAGCACAGTCAACACTTGCTCCTGTGTTACTGGGGTTCAGTAACGTCAGCTGGTCCTAGGTTGTGCAATTGGCTCTTTTCCTTCTGCTGCCCTCCGGGTTCCAGTACCGTCAGCTGGTTCTCCGCAGTGCCTTTGGCCTAGGTGCCTCCATCTCGGTATCCGAGTTCCAGCAACGTCTGCTGGTCCTTGGTAGTGCTTTGGAGCACAGGTACCTCCTGCTTAGTAACCGTGTCCCAGTAACGTCAGCTGGTCCTCGGTTGTGCCATTGGCTCTTTTCCTTCTGCTGCCCCTCCGGGTTCCAGTACCGTCAGCTGGTTCTCCACAGTGCCTTTGGCCTAGGTGCCTCCATCTCGGTATCCGAGTTCCAGCAACGTCTGCTGGTCCTTGGTAGTGCTTTGGAGCACAGGTACCTCCTGCTTAGTAACCGTGTCCCAGTAACATCAGCTGGTACAAGATTGTGCTACAAATACAAGATACGGAACAAGAGACACAAGAACAATAAGCAGAAGATCTAAAAGCAGAAGAACATGAAGTATAAGACCAAAATGAAGAGCAAAATATATGCTCTAAATTCTAAGCAGAAGAAGACTAAGCAGTGTATGGGGGTGAGTCCGTTCCTCCTCGTGGTGCCCCTGGAAAATGCCTGCTGCTGCAGGCTAAACTGAACACGGACAAATACTGTTGTAATTTAAATCTTTTGTGACAGCAAGAACGGAAGGATGAAAAATTCATACTTTGACAGATTACAAGTACAGGATTCTCTGTCACAAATAAGAATATGATGAAGAAGATGAAGCAGAATATGAATAAGAATAATAGTTTAATAAGAAGAATATGAGTAATGTTAACAAAGATGAATAGCAAGAAGTTTAAGAAGAAGATAAAAAAGGTGAAGATGAAGAATAATTTGATGAAAAAGATGATGCTGCAGAAGATTATGAAGGAGAAAGTGTGTGAAAAGTTAAAAAGGTGAAGATGAAGAGCATGGAAGTTGTGTAATATACATATTTGCCAAAATAGAAAAAACGTTAACAACATTGTCAATTTCTTCGTCAATCCGAACATCTTTAAAAAAAAAATATTTATGCTATTCCATTTGATTGGGTTAAACATCTATGCCTTTAATGTCTCCTCAACCTTCCCCAATACATTCTACATTACTCTTTCTTGTTTTCCTTCATGTACAATTAACCAACAAGGCAAGAATGGGGTTTTTTTAATTTCGATATTTTGTTCCCATAGACTTACATGGGACTTCCGGTATCGGTATCGGGTATCGCCGATATTTTAATGTTATCGGCGATACCATTCCGATTCCGATACTTTTGGATATCGGAAAGTATCGCTCAACTCTAGTGTCAACACGTACTATCCGTCGGCATCTGAATGAAAAGGGACTGTATGGTAGGATACCCAGGAAGACCCCACTTCTTACCCCAAGTCATAAAAAAGCCAGGCTGGAGTTTGCCAAAACTTACCTGAGAAAGCCTGAAATGTTTTGGAAGAATGTTCTCTGGTCAGATGAGACAAAAGTCGAGCTTTTTGGGAAAAACCATCAACATAGAGTGTACAGGAAAAAAAAGAGGCATTCAAAGAAAAGAACACGGTCCTTACAGTCAAACATGGCAGAGGTTCCCTGATGTTTTGGGGCTGCTTTGCTGCCTCTGGATCTGGACTGCTTGACCGTATGCATGGCATTATGAAGTCTGAAGACTACCAACAAATTTTGCAGCATAATGTAGGGCCCAGTGTGAGAAAGCTGGGTCTCCCTCAGAGGTCATGGGTCTTCCAGCAGGACAATGACCCAAAACACACTTCCAAAAGCACTATAAAATGGTTTGAGAGAAAGCACTGGAGACTTCTAAGGTGGCCAGCAATGAGTCCAGACCTGAATCCCATAGAACACCCATGGAGAGATCTCAAAATGGCAGTTTGGAGAAGGCACCCTTCCAATATCAGGGACCTGGAGCAGTTTGCCAAAGAAGAATGGTCTACAATTCCAGCAGAGCATTGTAAGAAACTCATTGATGGTTACCGGAAGCGATTGTTCGCAGTTATTTTGGCTAAAGGTTGTGCAACCAAGTATTAGGCTGAGGGTGCCAATACTTTTGTCTGGCCCATTTTTGGAGTTTTGTGTGAAATGATCAAGGATTTGATTAATGCTTCATTCTCTTTTGTGTTTTTTCCTTGCAAGCAAATTAAATGAAGATAAAAATAGCAAATAATTTGTGATTGCAATCATTTTCAGGAAGAAACAGAGTATTATCTGACAGAATTGCAGGGTGCCAATACTTTTGGCCACCACTGTACATGCTGCATAGAAATACATGCAGCCGCATGCTCCGGTCCGAGTGCCGGCGGCAGTGCCGGGTGTTCACGAGAGAGATTCGCACAAATATCGTGCAAATTTCTTGCATGTGTGACCACGGAATAAGAATGGGGGCATAGGGCTTATATTTAAAGCCACACTCCAGCACTGATAACACTGGAGTGCTGCTTTAAGTTCCCATGGGATAACTATAACTCCCAGCATGTCCTGCAGATCCTATGGCATGCTGGGAGTTATAGTCCACCACAGGATGGCAGAGTGCTTTTTTATGTGCTGTAATTACTAACCTTTTATTTATTTTTTTCTTGTACAGTGTGTCTGAAGGACCTGTGATGACATCATGAAGAGGCAGGGCTTTGTGTGGTCATGTGATGCTCCAGCCCGCCCTCTTCATGACCTCATCACAGGTCCTCCACAGGAGCATTCAGCATGGCATCAGCACAGCCCCTGTGCTGTCAGGTATGCGATCCCTCCTGCTGCACTCTGCTCCTGCTGCCTCCTTCTACTTCCCACACAGATCCCCAGCTGCTGCTGCAGGAATCAGGCGCTGGGGAACCATGTGGCTTTGTCATTTGCTGCTTCCCGCTCACTGCTCAGCTGATAGGTGGGCGGGGAAGCGGCTAATTAATATTCACTGCACTTAAGTATCGGGGCCAGTGGTTTCCCCAGCTCCGGTTTCCTGCAGCGAAGGGGATATTTTCCTGCCTCCTGCGATCCCACTCCACCGCTGCCCCCTGCCCCCCTCCCCATGTTACATTCCGACCATAAGACACACCCACACTTTCCTCCCAAATTTGGAGGAAAAAAAGTATGTCTTATGGTCCGAAAAATACGGTAACTTTAATCTGAGTTAAAATAAAATTGAAGAAATTATTTTGATTGGAGGAATTTATTATTTTGATGTATTTTTTTATTATTTTTCTGCTGTTAGTGAGTTTGTGTTCCATCAAGAAAGGAACTAATGTTGACTGTAAAGTAAAAGACTTCCTCGACTCACGTTTTTAATTACGGTAAAATATGTGAGAAATTCTATTGTTTAATTATAAACGCAATGTTTTTGGTGGTTTTGTTTTGTAATATACAGACCAAATTCACTCCATGGGAAAATAGAAAACCCGTTTTCAAAATAAATTATGTTAGTGTGTACAAGTTGATTATATATACCCTATAAAAGTTGTACATCACTCAGATTTGTAAAAATATTGTTTATTGAAGATATTTAAAAGAACTGGGTGTTACAGAGAAATCCTGAACTACTGCCCCATGTACCAGCTGACCTCCCCAGTAGCTCACTTCCGCAGTCCTCTGGTACCATTGCCCATCATTGAGGTGCCATTCGAGCGGATAGCGATTGGACCTGGTGGGACCCCTGGTAAAATCTGCAAGAGGACATCAATGCATACTGGTGGTCCTGAATTATGCTACCTGGTACCCAGAGGCAGTACCCTTAAGAAATGCCTCTGCTAAATGTATCTCTAAGGAACTGATCCATATCTTCTCCAGAACCGGGCTGCCAAAAGAGATACTGACGGACAAAGGGACCCCCTTCATATCAAAGGTCATGAGGGAGTTGTGCAAGACCCTGAAGATCTCCCAGCTCAGAACCTCAGTGTGCCATCCCCAGACTGATGGACTGGTGGGGAGGTTTAACAAAACCTTAAAGCCTATGCTGAAGAATGCAGTGGAGAAGGATGGCTGAGACTGGGACTGTCTGCATCCTTACCTGTTGTTCTCTATCCGAGAAGTTCACCAAGCTTCCACTGGCTTCTCCCCATTTGAACTGCTCTATGGATAACACCCCTGAGGGCTCCTGGATGTGGTGAAGGAATGCTGGGAGGCTGAAACCACCCCCTATAGAAGCGTGGTAGAACATGTCACCCAGATGCAAGAGAGGATGGCCAACATGATGTCCATTGTGAAGGAGCACCTCCTCAATGCTCAGGAAGCCCAGTTCAGGGTGTATAATAGGTCAGCCAGGGTAGGACAGTTCAACACAGGGGATTGAGTACTTGTGCTGGCACCCACGGTGGAGACCAAATTCCTGGCCAAGTGGCAGGGTCCCTATTAGGTGGTGGAGAAAGTTTGTGAGGTCAACTACAAAATCCACCAACCAGCAAAGCGGAAGCCCTACCAGGTGTACCATGTGAACCTAATCAAACCATGGCAGGATAGAGAACCTGTGAAAGCTCTTTGTCTGGTAGCTAAGTCTGATGTCTGTGCGGAAGATGTTAAGGTGGCAGACACCTTGTCTCGCTCGCAGAAGCAGCAGTGCCGTGAGTTGCTACAACGCAACAGAGACCTGTTCTCAGATCTTCCAGGGTTTATGAAGGTCATAGAGCATGACATCCTGACGGAGCCTCATGTCCGGGTCAACTTAAACCCATACCGGATTCCCGAAGCACGCCAAGAGGTGATCTCCAGGGAGGTGAAGTGGATGTTGAGCTTGGGAGTCATAGAGGAATCCAAGAGTGGCTGGTCCAGCCCAATAGTCCTAGTGCCAAAACCAGATGGGGAATGGCGATTCTGCAATGATTATCGGAAGCTGAATGAGGTTTCTAAGACTGATGCCTTCCTGATGCCCTGGATCGATGAATTAATTGACAGGCTAGGGCCAGCTCGGTACATTACTACCCTTGACCTCACAAAAGGGTATTGGCAAATTCCCATGTCTCAGGGCACCAAAGAAAAGACTGCATTCTAAACACCAGATGGATGCTTTCAATACACAAGGATGCCGTTTGGGTTGCAAGGTGCTCCAGCAATGTTCCAGAGAGCCATGGACCGGATCCTAGCTCCCCACAAGAGGTATGCAGTGGCCTACCTAGAGGATATTGTAATCTTCACCCAGGATTGGGGAAGCCATCTGAGCAAGGTCCAAGTGGTATTTGATGCTCTACGGAAGGCGGGGTTTTCCATAAACCCGAAGAAATGTGCCTTGGAAATGGAAGATGCAAGATACTTGGGCTATGTTGTAGGCAGGGGCGAAATAAAGCCCCAGATAAATAAAGTGGAGGCGATCCAGGGCTGGCCACAACCCCTCTAAAAGAAACAGGTCAAGGCGTTCCTGGGCATTGTGGGATACTACCGCCGGTTCATCCCGAACTTCACCATGGTAGCTGCCTCTCTGACAGATCTCCTTATAGGGACGAAGTCGGCTATGGCTAAGTGGTCTCCAGAAGCTGAGACTACCTTCCAAGAACTGAAGCTAGCCCTGTGTAAACAGCCGGTGTTGGTAGTACCCGATTTCTCCAAGGAGTTCGTGGTCCAGACGGACGCATCGGATGCCAGGCTGGGCGCTGTGTTATCTCAAGAGGTGAACGGGGAAGAGCACCCCATAATGTATCTTAGCCGGAAGTTGTCATCTTGCAAGAAAAACTATTCCATAGTGGAAAAAGAATGTTTAGCCATCAACTGGGCCTTGGGCTCCCTAAAGTACTATCTTTTGGCAGGAGGTTCAGACTAGTGTCAGATCATGCCCCACTGTAGTGGATGGCGCAAAAGAAAGTGAACAATGCCTGAGTGAC
This sequence comes from Oophaga sylvatica, assembly GCA_033576555.1. Classification (NCBI taxonomy): domain Eukaryota; kingdom Metazoa; phylum Chordata; class Amphibia; order Anura; family Dendrobatidae; genus Oophaga; species Oophaga sylvatica. The sequence goes on along the minus strand of JARQOD010000006.1, from coordinate 334,594,110 downwards.
CAGGTGGTTCCTAGCACTTCAAGATTTTAACTTCCATGTGGAGAATAGGCCAGGGAAAACTGCATGGTAATGCTGATGCTCTGTAAAGGATCCATTGTTTATTGTCTGAAGGTGGCAAGCCCACCCGGTTTTGGGCAGAGGGGGAGGGTATGTAAGATGTCTGCCGGACGAGTCCTGGAGGGGAGACATATGTCATCACGGCTATTAGCTGCAGTGATGTGAGCTTGGAGGTATGCTCCAACACATACAGTGCTGAGAGTGTTGTTTGGGCTGCTCCAGGGCTTGGTTTTATGAGCGGTCATAAGATATGGGTGGGAATGACCGCTCACATATCCCCACCCCAGGGGTGTGGCTTGGATAATAAAATGGAGGCCAATTGCCTCATTCAGTGTCTGTGGCTAGAGATGTGGAGACCTCCCATGTGTGTGCGCTAAAGACATTGACCAGAGCAGGCAGACCCGCATTATTATATGGACTGTGTATTTGTTCCTGTTTACTTTTCACCTTGTGCCAGAAAAGACTGTTCATTTGTTTGAGTATCCAGAGCGGTTTATGCAACTTTAGTAAACATTGCTTGGGCATTTCCACGATAACACTTCCTGTGCCTACCTCAACCGCAGCCAAGTGAGTACAGATTCCTACAATATACAGTTCTGGCAAAAATTAATAGACCACTGCAGTTTTATTTGGTTGGCTGGAATATAGTGGCAGTGTACATGCTTGACCGCCACTCCATTCATTCCCAATGGGGTAGCATGACACTTTTTTCAGCACCTCCACAGAGAATGAATACAGTAGCAGCGGAACATTTGACCTACTCCTCCATTGTGAAATGGGATAAAAATGTTTCAACAAGGATTCAAGTTTCCTGTTCTGCTTATTGGGGTGATTCCCATGAGTCATGCCCTCACTGATCAAGTTAAAATCTATGCTATAATTGGTTGTTGACTAGTTTTCGCTGGACAACCCTTTAATAGTGTACAGTAGATGTTCAGGAACCACCTGTACTTTACAGTCGACCCTCCACAAGAATGGTGATATCGGCTAACAGGTATTTGCCTGAACTTGTAGTGTGGGCTCTTGAGGGACCAAGGCATCCTAAGTTATTGTACTTGGGCAACTCAGTATAGAATTAATAAAAATACTTGGGAATCTCAACATAGCTGCACAGCTGCTCTGCATTTCCCTTGGATAAATGTTTGTGCACAGTATATTTTTCATTGCTTGCTGCCCTTAAGCAAAAGCTTTTTGAAGGTCTATTTCTCCCAGAGCAATGCTGGAGAACAAAAAAAAGCATGAAACATACAGGATTATTTATATATGAGACTGTTAATTTTTACCTCACTGGCATATTAAAAGGCACATTTCAGTTCTATCAGCTTGTCGAAGAGAACATTTCTATGTTCAGGATTTGTGACAGATGGATGGAAATGTTGTTGCTTCTCTTTGTTTGATTTTGTAAAAATGAATATATTTGAGTCTTATTTCATAGAAAATGCAATGATTGGATTAGTCAAGTGGATTTCATGATTCTTAAGGCAAAATATAGCTTGAATATGAAGCTAGCATCCATTTACTTATAAAGTGTTCTTAAAACAGCAAACTACACTTTTTATTTAAACTTCTAAAAAATGAAATTAATTTATGTTGTTTGCTTTTGATACAGTTTGATTTGTAATTTTGCCTACTGGGTGCAGTTTTGGCATAGTTTGTAATCTAGTAGTCTTTTGTGACCTCACTGCTTGCACCCAAGTCACAGAACAAGGCTGAATTAAATCTGCATATAAATTAAATACTGTATGTATAATTTCAATCCATCTACAGATTATCATTTACAATGTGATCTATGTAATTCATGCTTAACGAGAACTTTTTAATATCAAGTATGTACAACACATCTTCACTCTACATCAGTCTAAAACTAATTGGGTACAGACTTCTAGGAATTCAGCCATTGTAAGGAAACAAGTTTGATGACTGTTTCCATGATGTACAGTACAATATTATATTGTGGTACAGTGTTAGCTAGATAAATCAATGTAAATACTTTTAAGCCCCACAAAAGAATACTTTTGTCTTTATTGGGCATAAAAGTATTTACATTGACTATTTCCGGTTAAAATTACCATTGTGTATTCAGCATTATGCTATAAAAAATAGTTAAAAGATACAAATGGTAGGCATTTTACTACGATTTGATTCAGATATTGTGTAGTAGCATTTATATTGGGACTAGTGATGGGTGAGCACTAAAATGCTCTGTGGTCGTTGCTCGGGTCGAGCAAATTGGAATACTCGGGTACTCAGACAGAACAACGAGCCCATTGTAAGTCAATGGGAGACCCGAGCATTTTTACCGCAATCCCCCCGGGGGTCCTTTTAAGGTCTAAAAGCGTCGGGAAATTATGAAAAACACTGCTCAAATGACACGGGGACATCATGGGGATTGCCTCTGGAAGCATTTGTGACTCCTAGTTCACAGCTTTAAGCAATGTTGTCAGAGTTTCATGCCATTTTTACCAATGCACCAAAAACAGACCAAAATGAAACCAAAATGGATTTTCCTGGGAAATATGTTAAGGAACATCCTCTCCAGGTTACTGACTTTTATCTAAGCCACAATAATTAACCCAAAACAAAAATGTTCCTCCACCACTTGGGATATGTGCACACACAGCGTTTTTGAGGTGTTTTGCAACTTTAGCATTTCTTTCAACCAAAACAAATGAATTCACTGTGAAATGTCATTGTAATATTTACCAACCCTAGCTGGCCAAGTGGTGTGTGACACATAAGCATACATATCTTGTTTCATTTATGAAGGAGGGACTCTTAAAGTCACAGAGCCTATTTTTGCATGGGCATCAGGCAGTATTAATCTGCTTAAAAGGCCATGATTAAACAGTGCGTCTCCGAAACTGTTATAGCCTATGCAGTGAGTGGATGGGCTGCCAAGAATTACGACGCACCCAATGCCCCTTTCAAGAGATGTCCAGGATGGCTTCCATAAAAAATGTTGCATTGAATGCAAGGCCTGCCCTGCTACCAAGTCATATGCACCCCAATAAGCCTTTTTGACCCACATACTGGATGGGCCCAGGAAAATCCAGTTCACATTATTCATTTTGTACTCCCATTCTGTTATCTTATGCATTGACTGCAAGGCCTGCCCTGCTACCAAGTCATATGCACCCCAATAAGGCTTTGAACCCAGGTACTGGATTGGCCCAGGAAAATCCACTTCACATCATTAATTTTGTACTCCCATACTTTTTTCTTAAGCATGGAAAGCAAGGCCTGCGCTGCTGCCAAGTCATATGCACCCAATAAGCCTTTGAACCCAGGTACTGGATGGGCCCAGGAAAATTCACTTCACATTATTAATTTTGTACTCCCATACTCTTTTCTTATGCATTGACAGCAAGGCCTGCCCTGCTTCGAAGTCATGTGCACCTCAATATGCCTTTGAACCCAGGTACTGGATGGGCCCAGGAAAATCCAGTTCACATTATTCATTTTGTCCTCCAATTCTGTTTTTTATGCATTGACTGCAAGGCCTGCCCTGCTACCAAGTCATATGCACCCCAATAAGCCTTTGAACCCAGGTACTGGATGGGCCCAGGAAAATCCAGTTCACATTATTCATTTTGTACTCCCATTCTGTTATCTTATGCATTGACTGCAAGGCCTGCCCTGCTACTAAGTCATATGTACCCCAATAAGGCTTTGAACCCAGGTACTGGATTGGCCCAGGAAAATCCACTTCACATTATTCATTTTGTACTCTCTTACTTTTTTCTTAAGCATGGACAGCAAGGCCTGCCCTGCTGCCAAGTCATATACACCCTAATATGCCTTTGAACTCAGGTACTGGATGGGTCCAGGAAAATCCACTTTAGATTATTCATTTTGTACTCCCATTCTGTTTTCTTATGCATTGACTGCAAGGCCTGCCCTGCTGCCAAGTCATATGCACCCCAATAAGCCTTTTTGACCCACATACTGGATGGGCCCAGGAAAATTCAGTTCACATTATTCATTTTGTACTCTCATTCTGTTTTCTTATGCATGACTGCAACGACTGCCCTGCTACCACGTCATATGCACCCCAATAAGCCTTTGAACCCAGGTACTGGATGGGCCCAGGAAAATCCACTTCACATTATTCATTTTGTACTCTCTTACTCTTTTCTTATGCTTTGACAGCAAGGCCTGCCCTGCTGCCAAGTCATATGCACCCCAATATGCCTTTGAACGCAGGTACTGGATGGGCCCAGGAAAATCCACTTCACATTATTCATTTTGTCCTCCCATTCTGTTTTGTATGCATTGACTGCAAGGCCTGCCCTGCTGCCAAGTCATATGCACCCAATAGCCCCAATCCCCCTTGGAAGAAACATGGAGGAGGGACTCATAAAAAATGTCCCATTAAAAAGGAGTGGGTCTCCTAGACTTGGAATGGCCATACACTAAGTGTATGGGCTGTCAAACATTTTCCCCTTTGGGTACACCTCAACCTTTTCCATAACAAGTATTTTACTTCCAGCATAACCACCCACCCTTGTTAGGAATTCGACATTGGTGGGTCTCCTAGACTTGGAATGCCCATACACTGGCTGGCAATCATTTCCCCCTGGGGGTAGATATCAACATAGTATGTAATTTTTTTAGGGGCATCATAAACATCTTGCAAAGCTGTAACATAGTTTCCTACACAGTTGCTGCTGGGAAGGTGCAGGTTTTTAGTAAAAATATGGCGGATGTTGGAAACAACAAAAACCCTCACTGTTGCCCTAATCCACTCCCGCCTGGACTACTGCAACACTCTATAACTTGGCCTCCCGATTACTCGACTATCCCCTCTCCAGTCCATCCTTAATGCAGCAGCCAGGGTCATTCATCTGGCTAATCGGTACTCGGAAGCGTCAGCTCTTCGCCAGTCCTTACATTGGCTGCTCATTCATTATAGGATCCAATTCAAAGTACTTGTTCTCACCCGCAAAGCTCTCTACAGTGCTGCACCCCCCTACATCTCCCCCCTCATTTCTATCTATCGGCCTAACTGACTGCTGCGCTCTGCAAACGACTTTCAACTAACCTCTGCACTAATCCGTACTTCCCACTTCCTACTCCAAGACTTCTCCCGCACTGCGCCAATCCTCTGGAATGCTCTACCCCATGAAATTAGGACCATCCACAATTTGCATAGTTTCAGGCGCTCCCTCAAAACACATTTGTTCAGAGCGGCCTATCATGTTCACTAATCAAAGTCATTCTAGGTGTAAATGTGTGTGTGTAGCCCATTCACTATCTCCATCCCTCACTCCCTCAAGATGGCTGGACCATCATTGTAAATACACCATTGTATATACACACCTGTACTTTGCATGTCCCCCATCTCATTGTAGATTGTAAGCTCTCACGAGCAGGGTCGTCTTATTTTGCTTTAATTATTGTATTGTTAACGTTGTTACTTATGACTTGCGTTTTGAAACTGTTAAATTGTAAAGCACTACGGAATATGTTGGCGCTATATAAATAAAGGTTATTATTATTATTATTATTATTATGAAGTGATCAGGAAAAGGGGCATGGTGATGACAGGAATGGGAAAGTACATGATTAAAACAACAGTGGCTATGGGAGGTATGAGAGCCAAGATACAGCGTACAATGATTCGTCGTTTACCCACCATCAATTACCAGAATCGGTTTCATGCCCGTCAGAAGATCGGTGAAACAGATGCACGTATGAGACTCGGCTTAAAAAATGCCCATCCAAAATATGTTGCCAAAGACGCACATGCCTGTATAAAGGGCAAAGTGCAAAATGTTTGTGAGATGCTGAATTACAGAAAGCAGATCAGTGTAGGAGGAAAACTAAACAAATTGATGGATGCTCATGAAAAACTAAGTTTAAAGAGGAGTGCATCATCCGTAACTAAAAACACACCTGTGGCACAAGCTTCTTCATCTTCATCATACATATTACCAATAAGATCCAAATGTCCCAGTTGAAAATTATTTGTCGTAGTGTAAAGAACACTGTTAAAGGAATGCCACTAAACGTACATAACCACGACCCTTGGAAACACCTGATTTCCTCTTTACAAGATATGGACGATGATGGTATTGATGATGACTTTGAAATTTACCACATCCACAACAAGAAGATGAAGATCACAGCTGCAAAAAATGTGCAAAAAAGGCTGTGAATGTCTGGAAAATTATTTTCTCTAGGGCTAAGTTACCCTCTTACTAAAGTGGTACCGAATGATGCATACACAGCTCTCATGTCTACTCAGCGTGAGATGCTTGAAAGATTATGTATTCTGATTTGACCATGTCCACTTTTTGAAAGCGAGCAGAAAAGAAGGATGATATAGCGGGAAGACATGTGATTTTTGTCAGTAAGGATATGATGTCAGGTACAGATAGGTAGATCTGCGTGTCATCTGCGTAATGATGATATTGCAAACTGTGCCATTGAATCAGCGGTGTCATGCAAAAAGTCTAAATAGAGTAGAGTAGGGGTCCAAGAACAAAGCCTTGGGGAACACCAAAAGACAGGTGTCCAGGTGAGGAGGTGGTGTGGGAGAGGAAGACAATGAATGTCCCCCTAACAGTCTTGCTGGTTTTTAAAGACTCTGCCGATAACCCCAAAAAGGACATTTGCACCATCAGCCATGCCTGCATACCACCACCAGCATGATCAGGCACATGGCAGAAAAGAACCCGACTTTGTTGGTTGAACACCAGGCTCCATGAAGTGTCTGTGGGTGATACCACTGCGTCTTCCGCTGTTGTGCGTGCAAGCCAATCCCCTGTCCATAGTGCATGCAAAGATGCCTCCTGCCCTGTACCTGTAGTTGCACACCAGCTCAACTAGCACCATTAACAATCACGTCCACGTCCTTGTCCCAACGCAGCGTTCAGTTGTCCATACCCCAGTCCTTGGAATGCAAGCGGAAATACGCAGCCAACACCACAGTACTAAATTCACACATTTCTCATTTGTTTGGGATGGAAATGTTGCATTTTAGGCTCGTGGAAGACGGAAGCTTTCCGCAACCTGATGGCGGTGACAGTAACAAGGTACTCAGTCCCCACCCGTCACTTTTTCTCCCGGTCTGCCGTAACGACATTACACAAGCAAGCACATGTCCCACAACATTACCTGGGCCCTCAACAATGCTGTTACAGGGAAAGTGCACTTAACCACGCACACGTGTACAAGTGATTGTGGGCAGGGACAGCACATCTCGCTGACGGCACAATGAGTTAGTGTTGAATAAGTCATGAGCCAGTCGGACATTGGGAGACAATGTCACAGATGTAAGAAGGAGACAATTTCTGGAAGGCTGAAGCCTGAAGACCCACCTGTTCCGACAAGCCTACAGCCTACAATGATCCTCAGTCTACTGAACCATCGCACGACCAGTTCTACCCTTTCCTAGTGTATCCTCACCCATCCCTGTAGACTGTGAGCCTTCGCGGGCAGGGTCCTCTCTCCTTCTGTACTTGTGTGTCCCTTGTCTAGCACACGTTTATTGTACCTGTCTATATTTTCCCTTTTCATATGTAAAGCGCCATGGAATAAATGGCGCTATATAAATGTGTAATAATAATAATAATAGTTAGGCTTTTAAACTGTAGCCTGTGGGCAATAGGAAGGCAGTGAAGGGCCAGGCAGAGAGGAGAGGCTGTGTCACGCTGTATAGCAGATATATATATGTGATGTCAGTAATCTATATCAAAAGGGCAACATACTATATAACATGCGCATAGATATATGATAACATAGATTTACCTGACAGAATGTCCAGAGGGTCAAAACGGAATCCGTTATACGCTGTCTCCGGCTAGAGGGTGACCGGGGTCTAAGCTGACCCTAAACTGGGGTCCTAACTAATCCCTCAACCTGGAGGTACTGTTAAAGGTACAGAGGTCCAGGCCACCAGCGTAAACCCTGTCTCCTATCAATCCCTGCCAACTGTATTCTAGTCCTAAGAAGGACCCTGAATACCACCAAAGGGAATGAACAGGTAACGGTTAATGAACAGAAAGACAAACAACAAAGACAAGAAATAAAGTAAATAAAGTCTTACATACAACACTCACACACAGTAGGAACACCTAAGGTCTCAGAGAAAAACTATAAGCTGTAAGAGTAAAAACAACTAAGGAGCTCTTAGCTTAAATATTCTCAGAACCGATCCAGTCTGCTAAACTACATGAATGCTTTCACCGGCCTCTAACACCCAGACTGGCAGAAATATAAAGGAAACTAATTAGAACATAATCAAAAGCAGCCGGGCGAGACTGCACCTAGCCTTAGCAAAGAGCTAGGAAAAATTAACTCTCTCATTACCAAAAAACAAAGAAACAGCAGCTCAGCTGTGAGAAGTCAGAATGTGCAATCGCGACGATCTTCATGGCGATGCACCCATGACAGTACCCCCCCTTCTACGAGGGGCCTCCGGACCCTCATGACCAGGTCTGTCCGGGTGAGTTGTGTGAAAGGTCCGAACCAATCGATCTGCGTTAACATCAGACGCAGGGACCCACGTCCCCTCCTCAGGACAATACCCCCTCCACTGAACTAAGTACTGAAGGGATCGGCGACTGAGACGTGAGTCAATGATTTTCGACCCATGAATTTCCACGTTATCATTGACCACCACTGAAGGAGGTAGAGGTGACGGTATGACTGGTGCCACATACTTTTTAAGTAATGACTTGTGAAACACATTATGATTTTTAAACGTAGGAGGGAGGTCCAGACGAAATGCCACAGGATTAATTATGGAACTGATCCTGTACGGCCCGATGAATCTGGGACCCAACCTCCAGGAGGAAACTTTACGTTTTATATTCCTGGTAGACAACCAAACCAGATCGTTCACCTTCAGATCTAGACCAGAAACTCTCCTCCTATCAGCCATCCGTTTGTAACGGTTCCCCGTAACCTTCAGTCTTAAGCGATCTGGAACTATCAGTCTCCCTGGAAGTCCCACAGGGGCGTCCCCCTGAGCCCCCAATACCTCCCCCTCAAGCTCAGAGCATACAGCTGACACTACAACTCCCTCCTGAGGAATAGGAACCGGATCATCCGTCTTCCCGGCCCTTGGGAAAGTACGAGATAAGGCATCAGGAAGCAACTTTATTGAGCAGTCATATGCGCGATAAGGAGGAAACTCTTTACACCCCTCCTCTGAGAACATCTCCCCAAAGTCCTCCAGAAAAGGAGACAAAGTCCTAGGCACAACCGCACCGATGACCGTGCTCATGCAGTTATTCTTGCAAAATTCACCCCACTGGCTTATCTTTCTGGATTGCCAATCAATCACTGGGTTATGTTTAGCCAACCAAGGAAGTCCCAACACAATAGGAGTAGGTAGACCCTCCAACACATAACAAGACAATTGCTCTTTATGTATTGCCCCTACTCGAAGATCTATGTTATGAACAGCTTGTACCAAGCTACCTTGACCAAGAGGTCTAGAATCAATAGAGAGTATAGGGACCGGTTTGGCCAATACACTCAGTTGCATACCATGCACCTGGGCAAACCGAGCGTCCACCAAATTAGCCCCGGACCCACTATCAAGAAAAACAGAAATCCTCTCAGTTCAAGTACCAATCACCACCTCCGCAGGCACGAGAAACTGAGAGGGATTTGGGACGAAATACACACTCCCAGGTTAACTCCTTGGCTCAAAGAGGTCCGGGATGGACACCCCCCAACAAAATGTCCCTCTCTCCCGCAAAAGAAACACCTTCTAGTCTTGCGGCGCACCGCCGATTCCCTCCTACAAAATGATGTCCCTCCCAACTGCATGGGTTCCTCAGAACAGACCAGGGGAACCTCAGTATAAGGGACTTTAGTAGTAGGTGGAGTCATCATGGGGGGCGGAGTTACCTCGCGTCTTCCCGAAGTCGTCTATCAATGCGAATAGCGAGGGCCATAGCAGCCTCCAGTGATGGAGGAGAATCATACTGAGCCAACACATCTTTTAATTTGTCAGACAACCCTTGACAAAACTGGCTCCTAAGAGCTGGGTCATTCCACTGAGTATCTGTTGCCCATCTACGGAACTCAGAAGAATATTCCTCCGCTGGACGATTTCCTTGCCGTATTTTACGTAACCTTGTTTCAGCAAGGGAGACTCGATCCGGATCATCATATACCAGACCCAGGGCAGTAAAAAATCGATCCACTGACTGGAGATCTGGGGAGCCTGGAGGAATAGAGAACGCCCAAGATTGAGGGTCCCCTTGTAAGAGCGAGATAACAATTCCCACCCTCTGCTCTTCACTCCCAGATGACCGAGGCCGCAGCCGAAAGTACAATTTACATGCCTCCCGGAAAGTAAAAAATTTGTCCCGCCCACCAGTGAACCTGTCCGGGAGAGCAACCTTAGGTTCAGATCTGGTTTGCTCCGGGAGGGACAAAACCTTGGACTTAATGTCTGCAAATTCCATGGACAACCCTGCAACTGCCGGGCCAGCTGGGCTACTGGATCCATGACAGCTGGGGAGAATCTTTAGTTGGGCCGGTGAAAATGTCACGCTGTATAGCAGATATATATATGTGATGTCAGTAATCTATATCAAAAGGGCAACATACTATATAACATGCGCATAGATATATGATAACATAGATTTACCTGACAGAATGTCCAGAGGGTCAAAACGGAATCCGTTATACGCTGTCTCCGGCTAGAGGGTGACCGGGGTCTAAGCTGACCCTAAACTGGGGTCCTAACTAATCCCTCTACCTGGAGGTACTGTTAAAGGTACAGAGGTCCAGGCCACCAGCGTAAACCCTGTCTCCTATCAATCCCTGCCAACTGTATTCTAGTCCTAAGAAGGACCCTGAATACCACCAAAGGGAATGAACAGGTAACGGTTAATGAACAGAAAGACAAACAACAAAGACAAGAAATAAAGTAAATAAAGTCTTACATACAACACTCACACACAGTAGGAACACCTAAGGTCTCAGAGAAAAACTATAAGCTGTAAGAGTAAAAACAACTAAGGAGCTCTTAGCTTAAATATTCTCAGAACCGATCCAGTCTGCTAAACTACATGAATGCTTTCACCGGCCTCTAACACCCAGACTGGCAGAAATATAAAGGAAACTAATTAGAACATAATCAAAAGCAGCCGGGCGAGACTGCACCTAGCCTTAGCAAAGAGCTAGGAAAAATTAACTCTCTCATTACCAAAAAACAAAGAAACAGCAGCTCAGCTGTGAGAAGTCAGAATGTGCAATCGCGACGATCTTCATGACGATGCACCCATGACAGTCTGGGGAATAACAGAAGGACAGTTGGATTACTCTGGCAGCAGTTTAGGATAGATTTGAGTGGTGCAAGAGTGCTAGAGGGGAGGCCAGAGAGTATAAGGTTGCACTAGTCGAGGCGGGAGATCATGAGGGCGTGCACAAATATTTTAGAAGTTTCTTGGAATGTACGGATCCAAGAAATGTTTTTGAGTTGTAGTGGGCCAGAGGAGGCAAGGGCTTGGATATGTAGCTTGAAAGAGAGGGCAGAGTCAAGGATCACCTCAAGGCCACAAACAAGCTGGACTATTTTTCACAGTATACCATCCCGGTATTACACAGGCACGTGTCCCACAACATTACCCGTGCCCTCCACAATGCTGTTACTTTGAAACTCAACTTAACCAAAAACACGTGGACAAGTGCTTGTGGTCAGGGACGGTACATGTCACTGAGGGCACACTGGGTTAACATAGTGGAAGCTGGGACCCACTCCGACCTTTGTATGGTGCACGTCCTCCCAACCCCTAGTATTGATGGCCCTATGTAAATCTGGGTTTCCCCACAGTTTACAGCTCCTGCACCTCCTCATCCTCTTCAGCCTCCATCTCCAAAAGTAGCACATCAGTCAAACGCTGGAAGCACTGCAGCACTGCCTTGTCAAAGCACCAAATAGCTGTGCTGAAGCTAATATGCTTAGGTGACAAAAAGCACAAAGATGAAGAGTTGTAGACAGCTCTGAAAGAGCAGGCAGATCTGTGGCTGACACCGCTGAACCCACAGCCAGGCATGGTTGTGTGTGACAATGGCTGGAACCTGGTGGCTGCTCTGTGGTGAGGCGAGCTCAGACATGTGCCATGCCTGGCAAATGCGCTTGACCTCATTGGTCAACATTTTATGAAAAGCGACACGGAGCTGCCAGATCTGCTAGGAAAAGTACAACGCTCTGCATACCCATTTTACCCAGCTTCATTCGCCCTTGCCGTGCTTCAGCAGCGCTTGCAGACAGAAGGTGGTGTGTGATGTCCCCAGGCGTTGGAACACTGCACTGCAGATGTTGGCAAGGATTTGTGAGCAGAAGAGGGCATTTGGTGATTAGTCTACCAGCATCAACAAGGTTGTCGGTCTTCAGTTCTGACTTCAAACATAAGATCTCAGGAGTGGACATGGATGTCAGACATATGTACCATCCTCCAAAACTTTGAGGAATCAAACAAGAGCATAAATGGCGCCATCATTAACATATCCATCCTGCTTCTCTGTGTTCTAATATGAATATTTATAGTTATTCATATAGCGCAAACATATTTACAGTTTAACAGTTTGAAAAACAACAGTCCTAAGTAACAGCGATAACAATAATACAATAATTAAACAAAATAAAACTACCCTGCTTGTGACAGCTTACAATCTACACTAAGTAAGAATGATAACAATAATTATACAGAAATAAAATGACTCTGCTCATGACAGCTTACAATCTACACAAAGTAACAACGATAACAATAATTAAACCCAAAAAAACCAATCCTGCTTGTGACAACTTACAATCTACAATGAGGTGGGGGAGATAAAAACTACAGGGGTGTATTTACAATAATGTATTTACAATTATATTACTGAGGTTAGTCAAAAGTCAAGGAGGCCTGAGGATAAGTAGGAGGAGAGCATGGTCAGTCATCCTCTTGGTGAGGACACGGAAGTATTGACTATTAGCAGTCTTGCGATCATGTCTGAGTTTATGTTCCGCAGCCTTTCCCATCACCCTCACGTTCTCAAAATTTTTGGTGATGGGCAATACTGATTGGTGACACTTCTAGACCCACACTACCAGGAGATCTTTTTATCTCTTATTCCAGAGGCAGACAGGTGTACTAAATTGTTGGAGGACCAGAGGGCCCTTCTTGCGGAATCATTAAAAAAGTTCCCATATGAAAATGCTGGCAGCAGAGGTCACAGTTTTTTGGCCAAGCAAGGATTACAGGCGACTCGGCGAGAGAGGCACAACTCCAATCCAGCAGAGGCAGTGGAACATTGGCAAAGTTTGGGGAGAGTTTTAGTAGACTCTACCATCGCCCTGGTCCTGAGGTGCGGTGGACTCTCACAAGGAGTGAAAAGTTTGTGAAAATGCTGAGGGAGTAACTTGCTGACTGTACCAACATCCTCTGTAATTCCTCTGTGCCTTATATTTATTGGTTATCCATGCTGAACATGTGGCATGACCTGGCTCTCTGTACTGTGCATGTGCACTGTACTCATGGTCAAGGAGCGCACGGCGCCTCGCTAAATGGCAGTACCGCTTTTAGTGGTGGGAGCCAATGGGAACAGTCCTTTGTAGCACCAGTGCTCTAAGGATGGAGCACGCTGCTCAGCCTCCCATGCACTGCTTGTCCACGCCAAAAATCTATGCTGTTGTGCCCGCTTTGTATTAAGCTGGCCCCCTGCTTGTAGGTCACTGGATTTGTCTGTCTGCTGCAGTTCACTGCAGCATCGGCGCTTCGGATGCGTAGTGCACTGCCCCCCTTCATGCTCACACGCTCACAGCTGGGGACTCATTCATGCTTTTCGTTTTTTTCCCACACCTTCAGCACAGGTTCCCTTTCTAAACATGCCCCTCTTAATGGGTAATGAGACCTGTCCGTTCCCTTTTTCCTTTCCCCGGGAAACAGGGGACGCAGCCTTGACAGATCCGGACCCTGCGCTGCACAGGTACCCGCAGCCCGGTCATCCTGAATCCGTACATATCTGGCCAATCAGTTCTTTAATGCAAGCATCATAGTAGGCATGTTCTTGCAATTTTCCAGAGAAAATTGTACATTACATCCAGAACATTGTTACTTTGAAGGACTTTGTGTCTCATATCAATCCATAACATGACACTAGTAGTCTCATACTTCTAATTTTCGGTGGAAAATCAGTTCCCCAGTGATAGATTGTGTATGTTCTGACTTATGTAACATCATTTGGGTGATAATAATTATTCATACCTATTTGCTTCACAATATTTTCATCTTTTTCTTTAAGGCTTCCGAATATAATGTTGTAAATGTGAAAACAAGTTGGTGAAGTGTGTTTAAACACAAATATGCAAATAATTGTCATCTTTACTATTTCTCCATTCCATGTGCGGCTCCATCAATACCAAGTGTTTTTCCAATTAATTAATCATTCTTGTAAAGTAGAGGTGAGATTAGGGAACTAGATAACATCTCGAGACTGTAGGCAACATGACATTGTGCCACGACCCACTGGGGTTTAGCTAATAATTTCATATACTTAGTGCCCTGCAGAGCAGAGTTGTCAGAAAAACAAGATTTTGATTCAATAACATGTTGGATGGATTGTCAAGTTGAAACACCCATATAGTATTATTATAATTATTATTTAGTTATATAGCACCATTTATTCCATGGTGCTGTACATGAGAAGGGGTTACATACAAAGTAATAGATATTGTTTACAGTTAACAAATTTAAAATGACAGACTGGTACAGAGGGGAGGGGACCTTGTCCTTGCGGACTTACATTCTGTGGGATAATGGGGATGAGACAGAAGATCGAGAGTGCGGCACCTCAGTTGGTGGAGAGGCAGCATCTCGGGTGGTGGTGTACAAGTCACATCTACGACCACCATGCTCTCCAATCAACACCTCTTGAAATGCAACCAAAATGTCATAATCTCTAGCTTCAGTTATAGAATATGCAGGGGCTCCTTTTTGACCTCATCGTCCAACAAGTTCAGTATAAGTAGGTGATGGCTTATCAGAATCCAGCCCAGGAACACTAGGCTTCAGTAGTTGTGAGTCCTGGCCCCGTGCTCTACCAGGTGCTCTTCCTCCAGCTCTTCCATTCATGATTTCATCTAGAACATTTTGCCTTCGTAATCCAGAGACAGAGTACAAAAACACCCAAGCGTTCACCCTCTGCTCCTCAGACTTTCTATCTGCACAGTGACACACTCTAGGCAGAAGATGATGATGGTGGTAGTAGTTGGAGCATTTAAGACAGTCATGAAGCAGCCATAACAACTTGAAACAGAAGTATTTTTACCGAGATACCACACTGTTCAATATTTGGGCTGTATTTGTACCCAAAAATAGTGTAGAGAACTAGGGCAACAGACAGCAAATACAATGGAATGTAGGCCTGAATTTCCACAATTTAGGGTCTACAAATACATCAGACGTCTGACAGGGATATCACACTGTTCAATATGTGGCCTGAATTTTTTAATTTTTAAAAAAGTCTTTAAAAAAACAGACTCGGGAAGACCTAACAGTTGGACTGGCAACTTCCATCATGTTGGTGTTACGAGGAACAGTCGCCCGCCTTCTGTCTGCAATCACCGGCTTCTTCCTGCCAGAAGGGGTGCTACGCCTCCCACCCCTGGGTGCTGCTGTCCTCGCTCTGCATGTCCTCCTGCCAGATTGGGTCAGTTACTATATCATCCACCACCTCATCTTCCACTTCAGCACCCTGGTCCTTCTACTGACTTTCCGGCAAATGTGTCTCATCATCGTCCATTCTTTGGACCATGGCTGCTCAAATATTTGTGCATCGCTATATGGAATCTCATCTTGCCCCGCTTCAAGTGGTCTGGGTGAGAGGCCTGAATATATAAACGGAAAAGTGAACAGCTCTTCGGAGTATCCAAGTGTGGGATCAGTTGTCTCAGGGTATGAAGACTGGAGAAGAAAGACGTGTGCATAGAGCGCGATCTACCCTACAAAAAATTATACACAAAAGTAGAAAAAAATATATAACCAATTTTATTAATGTGCAAAAAAGACAAACACTGCAAATGACACATTAAAAACAATTAAAAAGGCCAAAATGAATTTGGCGCATACAAACACCCATATGGGTCCTTATAAGGAACCATTAAAAACAGGCTAACAATCATATAACGTAAGTATCACAAAAATACATATAATAACCCTATGAATGAAATGTACAATGATCATGACCTGAAATGAAGACCAAAGTGAAGGGTACTATGTGCACCAATGAATTAGAGCATAAACTGCTGTGCCTAACACAGTATGTGCTATTGCACTGTAAACACATATAAACAGATGAAGTTCCCGTGTAGGGAAGTCTGGAGAACAGTAAACTGAACAGTGCAGCAGTTACAATAAATATCCCCATAATATGAAACACAACAGAGGTTAGCTCAGCTTAAAATGGTCTCAAGAGAGCAGTGCATACCCATAGGAAAGAACTCAGCCAAGCAGTTGGCTGAGAAAATCTGATGCCTGCATGATGGAACAGGGAGTAGGATGAAATCCCTACCGTATCGTCAACTAAAGTGTGGCTTCCTCAAGGGAGAGAGAAAGGTGAGCTAAATCCAAGCAAGCAGTGTCTTATATACACACTATAATCAGTATAAATTACTCACAAGGAGGTACGTGCAGCTACACATGGAGCTGGCGTGCAGAAATGATGACTGCGCAAGAGCAGCCACAGAAGCATAATGGAGAGTACGGATTTAACAAAATATGTCAGCGCATGCGTGGTATCAGAATATGCCTCACAATATAAATGGTAAACATCCTGAAAGGATGTACTGCACAAGCGCTCCAATCACCATGGTAAGATGACGCCGCAACCATAGGGTAAATAAAAATACACTAGCGCATGTGTGATGAAAGGACATGACTCCCAATGTAGATGGTAAAACACCCCAAGGGGATGTACTACGCAAGCGCCCCAGTCACTATGGTGACTAACGCCGCAATTAAGTAGGGAAGCGCTCCAATCATCATGGTGACATGGCGCTCCAGTCACTATGGTGACTAACGCCGCAATAATATAAGGAGGCTGTACCGCGCAAGCGCTTCAATTATCATGGTGAGATGACGCCACAACCATAGGAAATATCTCCCAATATAGATGGTAAAACACCCCAAGGGGATGTACTACGCAAGCGCCCCAGTCACTATGGTGACTAACGCCGCAATTAAGTAGGGAAGCGCTCCAATCATCATGGTGACATGGCGCTCCAGTCACTATGGTGACTAACGCCGCAATAATATAAGGAGGCTGTACCGCGCAAGCGCTTCAATTATCATAGTGAGATGACGCCACAACCATAGGAAATATCTCCCAATATAGATGGTAAAACACCCAAGGGGATGTACTGCGCAAGCGCTCCAGTGACTATGGTGACTAGTGCCGCAGTTATATAAGGAAGCTGTACGATAGCAGCTACAAAGACACAGAAATCCAGGATGAACAAAACGAGTCAGCGCTTGCGCAGTGAAAACTTCTCAATATAGAAAATGAACATATAAGAATGCAAGAATGCAACGCGCGCGCTCTGATTATCATAGAAACCAGCACCAAAACGACGCGTGTGCAATGTGAACTGGGACCCTATGGTAAAACATTGTAGGAAAACACTGCACACATATACAGAAAGTGAATATATATTGATATAATCTTATTGATGAAAGACAAACGAATATGCCATAATTGAGCTAGCACGCAATGAATAGATATATAGACCACAATGCGCATGTGCTCTAAAATCTTTTTTCCACAAAAGCTCACGCAAACATATGTGTAGAGATACATGGGCAAGTATGTCATAGATAAATTTGAACAGCTGTCTGAATGACCATAATGTGAAAAAAATACAAAACAGAGAATAATCAAATGTCACATACATAATGTGGAATATCAAAAAGGGGAGCACTATACGCATGTTCCATTGAAAGGACAATATGTGTTTATTATATTATTGTCAAAGGATGCGTAAGTGAACTCACCAAAAATGGATTAAAGCACACAGCCAAATGTGTATATCATAATAGGCGCACACTTGTTTGTATGATTAAAGTATGCGTGAATGCTACATATATGAATGTCTAAATGACATAAAGGCATTACATATGGAATTAAGTTAAAAAAGCAATAGATATCAACGCCGCAAATTGAAAATAAGCAAAAACTGCCAAAAACACACAAGAAAGTGTACTAAATAATAACAAGCATACATACTGTAAAATGGAACATTATGCAGGCATCAGATTCTTTAAGATATATGCAGGTAAAAGATGATGCATAGAATAATGTCTGTATGACATGAAAGCATAACACATGGAAATTAATCACACAGCTATAAATACCAGCCCTGCAAGTTGGTAGAAATACATGGGCATGCATGCCAAGGATGAAGAACATACAAAGTAGTGTGCTAAGCAATGACAAACATGGATACTATAAAATAGGACATCATGCAGGCATCAGATGGAAAAAAAAAAACTAAATCCAAAATTTCAGATATGAGTATTACTTTTTATAGTAGCCGGTGAATAACAGTTCCTCGTTTAGACCATCCGGTACAAGGCTATGTAAATTGAAGATCTATCTAGATTCTCTTCATAGTAGTTCCTCTGTACAATGTCCGCCTCTAATTGATAAGTCCATCTTATCCACCGCCATGATGCGGACCTTCCGCGGAGTGCCACCATGGTGTGATAAAAAGTGATTGGCCAAAAACGTAATCGTTTTTCCTGATGCAAGATCTTTACGTGCACACGTAATGTTTGAAAAATGATGCTGAATACGTCGACGTAGTTCCTGTCCTGTCTGGCCGACGTATATCTTGGGACAGCTGCAAATCATGATATAAACAATATTCCGGGTCCGACAGTTCGAATAGAATTGGGTCTGAATTTGTCCGGGAAAAACTGAAAGTGACACAACTTTGTTAGATACAATGAATAGACAAATGGTACACACCGCCCACAGGGAAAAGTGCCAATCATTTTCATGCCCCTCTCCAGGGGCTCAGTTGGATGGCTGAAATGGCTGGCACAGAGAAAGTCCTTGAGATTCCTTGCTCGTTTTGCAATGTTTGGACTGTTTACTAATAAGCTGGGCCACTCTGGATTCGCTAAGTTGAATATTCCAATTCTTTCGTAAAATGCCATGTATATCATTCCAATGATTATTGTAAGGAGTGATAATATTAGTACTTGAGAATTCATTCCGAATCCTTGGCTGGAGAAGTTCACTACGTTCCTTGCGAGCAGATGCCTGAAAAGCATGGGCAATAATATGCCTGGGGTAACCCCTCTCCTTGAAGCTAGCTGTAAGTGACCTTGCTTCAGTATAGAATTGATCCTGCTCACTGCAGTTCCTTCGAATCCCAAAGAACTGTCCCCTAGGTATACTATTACGTACATGTGGTGGATGGAAGCTGCTGTAGTGAATCAGGCTATTGGAAGCCGTGGCTTTCCGAAAAAGGTAGATACAAATTCGTCCATCTTTCTTGGAGATACGTAGGTCCAAAAAATCAACTGTATCACCTGAAATATGAGAAGTGAGAGAGATGTTCCACACATTACAATTAAGATCTGAAATGAACTTTTCACACTCTTCCAAGGATTTTTTGGAATTTCTACTCCATGTTTCTATCGAGTTGTGGAACACCTTATATATAATATTCAGTATTGACATATTTTTTCATTATGGACATGGAGGTCAGAGAAACAGCTTGGCTTGGCCAGGTTTCTGGTATTTTTGGGTCTGATAAGGCCACAGAGACAGTGGATGAGTCTTTTCAAAAATTATCTTCGGAATTAAACCACCTTCATTAGGCTGTTGCTAAAACATGGTGGAATGTAAAAAGTGTAGAGGAATATGTCAAGTTGGGGTTGGTTCCTAGAGGTTTGAGGATACAAATATTTCCTGCCGGGAGGTTGATGCTGGTTTCAAGCAATCCTGGGAAATTGGTTTGGGCAAATGTTCTGCGATTCTTATTAACATGCTCATAGAACATGATAAAAAATTATTACTTGAGTTAAAAGAAAAAGTTAAGATTGGGGAAAATAAGCTCAAGAGTTATGACATGGAATCTGTTGTTTCTCCATTCCAATGAAGACTTAAAGATATTATTGATAAATTTGAGAAGGAACTAATAAGGGGAAAGAAAACCAAATTTGCCAGAGATAAAAGTGATTTTGATACCCAGAAAGCTTATAAATGGTCTCATGTGGGCAACCGCAGATGTAACAAGATGGCCACTGTTACCACTAAGCCCTTAGACCAGTGATGGCGAACCTTGGCACTCCAGCTGTTGGAGAACTACAACTCCCAGCATGCCTCAACTGCTGCAGGTTGCAAGGGCATGCAGGGAGTTGTAGTTTTACAACAGCTGGAGTGCCAAGGTTAGCTATCACTGCCTTAGACTCTATGGCGGTTTCTTTACAAGACCCCTCGTCCAGTGATTTTTTTATATTCGGACATCGACCAAGAAAACCCACCAGGAGGGGCAAGCTGCGGGGGAAGTCCACCAAATCCCAAGAAACGCCATCGACAGTTCAGAACATGGTCACCAACTTACAGGAGAGAGATGAGACTGAACCGGAGGTGGTAGGAAGTGATTTGACTGCAGGTAAATTACAGATCATTAACTTATCAGATTACGTTTTATCTGCCTGTGAGAACAATCTTTTATCCAGAGGCTTGTCGTTTTCACCCACTAAAACACTGGATAACTTTGAATTGATAGAAGATTTATATCTCTTCTGTAGGCAGGTCACTTTTAAACATTTATATCATCAACCGTCTATCATTGACACTTTACCGGACGAGGATCGACAGACTTTCCGTGACCTCCTTGATCTCTTAAATGAGAATCAGAACCAACCAGGTAAGATAATTGAATTCTCACAGAGATTGCCCTCCCAAGCCACACCCTCTCTCTCCCTGTTCCCAGCAGTGGAAATTTTCTTTAACACCACATGTCAGGACATACACAACTTGGTTGTGGACCCCAACAGGGGTATGAACCTCAATATGGAAGAAAAACAGGCTTTGAAAAATTTACGAGACAACAAATCCTTCCTAATTAAGGAAGCGGATAAGGGGGGGTAAGTTGTCCTTTGGCCAGTAGACATGTACTTAAGGGAAGCACGGAGGCAACTGAATAACACGACTTGTTTTTCAGTTTTACCATCAGATCCCACAGATACTTTCAAATTCAAACTTGAAAGATTAGTTAGGAGGGCCTTTGACATTGGTACTATTAATAAAAAGGAACTTGATTTTCTGATTACTAAACATCCAATAGTACCCACGTTTTACATGCTCCCTAAAGTGCATAAATCTTTGCAAGATCCACCGGGATGACCTATTGCCTCAGAGATTAGAAGTTTCTTTGAGCGGCCCTGTGTCTACCTGGAGTTTTACCTGCAACCTCTTGTCCTCTCCATAGGATCTTACGTTAGAGATTCCTCCCATCTTGTGAACCAATTGGATGGACTGACGCTGCATGACAACACTCTGATGATCCCAATGGATGTCTAATCTCTTTACACTTGTATAGAGCATTCTTTGGGTCAATAGGCTGTCTCTTATTTTCTGGAGTTAAAAAATCAGGTGACCGACTACATGACTCTTTTATTCTTGATTTGCTCAAGTTTGTGCTTGAAAATCGTTACTTTGTCTTTGATTGCACATTTTTTAAACAGATGTCTGGCACCGCCATGGGTGCCAGATGTGCGCCTTCATACGCCAACCTATTTTTAGGTTGGTGGGAGGATACTTATGTATGCCATCTTCCTCTATTTCAGGCACATGTCATAAAATGGCATCGGTATATCGATGATGTCCTGTTTTTCTGGTCTGGATCCTTGGGAGAGTGTGAAAAGTTCATTTCAGATCTTAATTGTAATGTGTGGAGCATCTCTCTCACTTCTCATATTTCAGGTGATACAGTTGATTTTTTGGACCTATGTATCTCCAAGAAAGATGGACGAATTTGTACCTCCCTTTTTCGGAAAGCTACAGCTTCCAATAGCCTGCTTCACGACAGCAGCTTCCATCCACCACATGTACGTAATGGTATACCTAGGGGACAGTTCTTTGGGATTCGAAGGAACTGCAGTGAGCAGGATCAATTCTATACTGAAGCAAGGTCACTTACAGCTCGCTTCAAGGAGAGGGGTTACCCCAGGCGTATTATTGCCCAGGTTTTTCAGGCATCTGCTCACAAGGAACGTAGAGAACTTCTCAAGCCGAGGATTCGGAATGAATTCTCAAGTACTAATATTGTCACTCCTTACAATAATCATTCACATGGCATTTTACGAAAGAATTGGAATATTCTACTTAGCGCATCCAGAGAGGCCAGTTTATCAGTAAACAGCTCAAACTCATTGCAAAAAGAGCAAGGAATCTCAAGGACTTTCTCTGTGACAGCCATTTCAGCCATCCAACTGAGCCCCTGGGGAGGGGCATGAAATTGATTGGCATTTTTCCTTGTGGGCGGTGTACCATTTGTCCATTCATTGTATCTAACAAAGTTGTGTCACTTTCAGTTTTTCCAGGACAAATTCAGACCCGTTTCTATTTGAATGGTCGGACCCGAAACGTTGTTTATATCATGAGTTGCAGCTGTCCCAAGATATACGTCGGCCAGACAGGACAGGAACTACGTCGACGTATTCAGCATCATTTTTCGAACATTACATGTGCACGTAAAGATCTTGCATCAGGAAAAACGATTATGTCTTTGGCCAATCACTTTTATCACACCATGATAGCACTATGCGGAAGGTCCGCATCATGGCGGTGGATAAGGTGGACTTATCAATTAGAGGCGGACATTGTACAGAGGAACTACTACGAAGAGAATCTAGATGTATCTTCAATTTACATAGCCTTGTACCGGATGGTCTAAACGAGGAACTGTTATTCACTGGCTACTATAAAAAGTAATACTCATGTCTGAAATTTATGATTTAGTTTTTTGTCTTTTTTTTCCATCTGATGCCTGCATGATGTCCTATTTTATAGTATCCATGTTTGTCATTGCTTAGCACACTACTTTGTGTGTTCTTCATCCTTGGCATGCATGCCCATTGTGAGACAGTGAAGGAATATGTGTCGAATGGGGTGTACATTTCACCTAGGTACTGTGCTGTATGGTATAAGGGAAATGTGTGGCTTTGTAAACCTAGTGGTAGAGAAAGGTCACTACACCTTACATTCAGTACACACTTGCAGCTCAGGCCTGAAACCATTCAGCTGTTAATTAGGAGACCAGAAGTAGGTGTCTGCGAACACAGTCAGAGAGCTCGCTTAGTCTGGACAAGGAGTCCAGGCACAAGAAGGAGTCTCCAGGAGAGTATGAGCTGTCTCAGTCTGGGTGCTCGATGTACCCCGGACACAGGAGTAGTCTCTGTGAGAATCCAAGCGGATAGCTGCTGAATAGGAGGGGAGCTCTCTCAAGTCTGGACGTTGAAGGTGCCTTCAGACACAAGGAGGAGACTCTGTGAAACTCCATGCTGGTAAATGCTGAACATATGTGTTGTTTTGGCCCAGGCTGTTAGAGTTGGGACCCGGATAGATAGGGAAATCTATCTAAGTGTAGTAAGTGGCTGGACAAGCCCAGGTCTTATGTTTATGATTTGTTTGTTTATCTGTTTGCTGTGGACTTTAATAAAACTGGTTGCGGTCAGTTTTTACCAGAACTGCTGTCTCTGAATCAACTGTTTCTATGCCACTCCGTCTACCCGGACGGCGATCCCAGAGCTATATCCCCTGAAAAGCTTACAATTGGTGCTGGAATGTGCGTGCAGCACAGTGGCGAGAGACAGCAATAAAAGGTGAAATCTGTTGAAGCAGCAGCAGAGAAAAAAAAGTGTGTCAGCAAAAGAAACGTCTGTTGGAGCAGTCTTAAAGAGACAGTAGCCCTAATAGAGTTTGCAAAAGAAAAAAAAAAAAAGTGTGTCTGCACAGCAAAGCTGAACTTGTTGTGGAAAAGACTGTGGAGTGTGCAGCAGCAAAGGAAAAGTCTGTTGGAGCAGTCTTAAAGAGACAGTGGCCCTAATAGAGTTTGCAGAAAAAAAAAAAAAAAAAAGTGTCTGCACAGCAGAGCTGAATTTTCGGTGGAAAAGACTGTGGAGTGTGTATGTCTTGAGTGAAGACTGCCGTTGTTGAGACAGAGAAGTCTGACAGCATGGATGACAGCATGGAGGCGCTGTTTGAATAAATGGCGCAAGTTAATGTGCAACATAAGACTGCCGTGGTTGAGACAGATAAGTCCGGCAGTATGGAGGAGCTCGTTGAGTACCTGGTCCAGGCCCAGCGGAGCATGCAGCAGAGCATGGAGCAGCAGCGCCTGCAGCACCAGCAGCGCATGCAGCAGGCCCAGCAGCAATTCCTGCAGCAGCAGCAGGAGAATAACCGGTTGTTTTTTGAGCAGGTTGCAGCACTACAAAAGACTTGCAGCGCATCGTCCCAAAGTAATGTTGCAAAGTCACCTGCATTGTCCGCTGTAAAGAAGGCGGTAAGACGGTCCCTGAAAAAGATGACACCTCGTGATGATGTGGAGGTATATCTCACTAGGTTTGAGGGACTGGCAGAGAAGGAGAATCTGCCCCTATCTGAATGGGCCATGATGGTCGCACTCTATTTGATTGGAGAACCCCAAAGGGCCTATGCTGACCTGAGCGAGCAGGACAGCCAAGACTATGCCAAGCTGAAAGCGGAGATTCTTACCCGGCTGGGTGTTACGGTGACAGCCCGTGCCAGGGGAGTTCATGACTGGAGATGCAGTTGGGAGTCTGCAGTCAGTAAACCTGATTATGGAGTTGGAAAGGTGATAGTGAACCGCTACACCGAGCATGTCCTCCTGAGGTACAGTCAGAGGTCGGACAAGGAGACCACCAGGACGCCAATCGTCTGGTCAGCCTGATGGAGAGGGCCTTCGCCACCAAAGACTGCCTCCGTGACCAGCCGTCTGAGAGGTCGTCACTTCAGAGTTCCTGGACGCCGAACTCTCCCGGTAAGAGCGTTCCAGCTGTTGGGGTCGTGTGGGTGGGAGAGTGTGATGGACAGTGTTGGAGATGTCGTGAAATTGCAGCCAACTGTCCAATAGAGGGGGAGCCTATGTGTTGTGATGTTGGCGGATCCCTCTCTCCCTGCGCAGAGCCTGTGTGTGTGTCCACCTCAGCCGAAGAGACTGGACCACAGGGGTCCCTGGTGGTTGTAAATGACTGCCCAGCACAGGCCCTCTTGGACTCAGAGAGTCCAGTGACTTCCGTATGTGACAGCCTGATTGATAGGGACTTCATCCCTGATAAGCACCTGAGTATGGTGTGCATCCATGGAGACACCAAAGTCTACCCAGAGACTGCCGTGGACTTGGTCCCCAAACTCGGGGAGGTTTCATATGAAGTGGGGGTAGTGAAGAACCTGGTGCAACCCGTTATATTGGGTAATGACTTTCCCGATCTAAGGATCTCTGGGGGAAAAATGTTTCTGATGGACAGTGTGATGAAGCTCCTACTGAGGGTGCGCAGTCCCGAGGGGCGGAACACAATGCTAGTGGGCCGTTAAACTTATATGATGATGATGATGATGATAATCATGATAATGATGCTGATAATGATGATGATGATGATGATCATGATAATGATGCTGATACTGATAATGATGATGATCATGATAGTGATGATGATACTGATCCTAATCATGATAATGATATTGATAATGATGATGACTGTGATAGAGATGAAATTCCTTTGCAGGTGATGTTGGGAGACGAGGATGGTGATTCTCGGGAACCAAGTGTCCCTGACTTACCTGTGTCCTGTGACAATTTTGAGAGTGAGCAGTGGAGAGACCCCACTCTTAAAACGGCACAGGAAAATATAAGGGTTCTAAATGAGGTTTCCCAAGAGCCTGGATCTGAGGAGAGGTTTCCTCATGTTGCCATAAACAATAATAATAATAATAATAATCTTTATTTTTATATAGCGCTAACAGATTCCGCAGCGCTTTACAGTTTTGCACACATTATCGTCGCTGTCCCCAATGGAGCTCACAATCTAGATTCCCTATCAGTATGTTTTTGGAGTGTGGGAGGAAACCCACGCAAACACGGGGAGAACATACAAACTCCTTGCAGATGTTGTCCTAGGTGGGATTCGAACCCAGGACTCCAGCGCTGCAAGGCTGTAGTGCTATCCACTGAGCCACCGTGCTGCCCATAATAACCTGTTGTATAGGGACACTGATGTCCAGGGAGAGGTCTTAAGCCAGCTCCTAGTACCTGAGCTTTATAGAAGTATAATGCTGGGGTTGTCACATAGTCACATACTTGAGGGACCAGATGGTGAAGTTAATGTTGTGGATGACATGTTAACTAAGGTTCCAGATCAAGATGATGGATTGTATAACCCTGAAAGTGTGCAAGATGTGAATGAAAATGAATTGTATAACCCTGACAGTGAGCAGGATGTGAATGAAAATGAAGTGTATAACCCTGAAAGTGAGCCGGATGTGGCTGAGAAAAAGGGGTCAGACAGGGATAGTGGTAGTGATAGTGAATCATCTGATGACGATCAAGCAACCAGTGCAAATGAGGAAGGCATGGTAGCAGAGGAGGTTGAGGGTCCTGAGAAGAAAGCTGATGCTAACCTTACAGCCGGACAGAAGATGGCATCTGAAGATATTTTACAGTTGGCCGATTCCCTGGCGAAGACTAAGGTGAAAGGAGGAGAGCTGAGCTTTAAAGGCAGGACTCTGAAACTGAACACAGCACAAGTGGATGCTGTTGGAAATGAGAAGTTATCAATGTATGGTGTGGATCTGCATCATGCCAAGGACTCTGAAGGTAATGCTGCAGAGGTGGAAAAAGCCATAGAAGTGGTAGACACCAAACCAGATGCCTCATCAGAAGCTGAGGTCTCAAGTGCAGCTGTGAGGAACAAGACTGAGGATGTGGGGGCTGACTCTGCCCAGGAATCTGTCTCGGCCAGAGACAGTGGCGTGGATGGTGTACTGTCCGGATCAGTAGCGGCAACTCGCAAAGTTCGGGCTGGCATTGGTGAGCTCAGGCGCACTTTCATGGAGTCTGCATCTGAGCCACGTCCCAACGAATGGGAGAAGCGATGTGTCGGTCCGTTGCCGCTGCAGATACACGGGAGCCCGGATGGGATGCAGAGCGTGGTGGAAGAGAAGAGCCAGGCGGGTTCTGAGTATACAGATGCAGCTATCAAGGAGAACTTGAAAGTTGAAATAAATGGAGATATTGGATATCATAATAATGTGCCTGAAGAGGTAGAATGTAAGACTGACGGTAGGGCTTCTGAGCATATTCTACCAGAAGAGCCTGAAGAAGGGGCCGAAGACGTAAAGGACGTCCAACAGCTACAGGAGAAGATGCGTCTCCCTGAGGTCTCCACCAAAGAAATAAAGACTGATAATGTTGCATTACGCGAGCGGCTTCAGCAGTGTGAACTGGATGTGGTATCTCTTTGCCAGGAACGTGAGCGGTTCCAGCAGTTGCTCCAGAGAGCACGAGGTGAAAGGGAAAGTGTATATGGTACCTTGCAAGATCAAGAAAAAGTGGTTGCACAGGTACAAGATGAATTGATTACTTCTCAGAAAAATCTCCAAACTGTGATGAAGGTGCGTGATGAAAGCCATGAGCCGCTTCTTGAGAAGGTCAATGAAGTACAAGAAGAGGATGAATTATGTGTACTGCCAAAGAAAAACGATCAGCTCCTGTTCAAGCATTTGAACAGTGTAGCTTAAAATGGTCAGAGACCATGGCAGAGGAGCTTAAGTTCTGTGAAATAGAATTTATGAATCAACTGAGATTTAAGAAAGTAGAAGTGCTAAAGAAGGTTCAGGGGGAATTAGAGAAAGGTGAAAAACCCCCTTTACCTCCTGTGATAGTTGGTGAGTGACACATGGTCAGTGCACCAAGGACAGGAGGTACGTGAGTTTCTGAGGAAGAGTCAGCAGAAGTGTTCTGATGTGCCGGGTCGTACTTCTCTGGCCAGGCACTATATCGAAACTGAGCCCGGCCCTAAGGTCAAGATGAAACCGTGCAGGATACCCGAGGCCCGCAGAGAGCATAGGCCTGGGAGGGTACAGGGTAGTGCGGATGCTTCAGATGAAGAGAAAGCTGATGTTGGCTATGGCTCAGGTGAAGATACAGATGACAGTAGTGAAGATGAAGCTGATGAAGGCCATGACTGGTCCAGAGTTCACTGTCTCTTTTGGATTGTTGACCAGCCCTCCGGTCTGGATGACCAGCCCTCCGGTCTGGAGAAGAGGGGGGGGATATGTGAGACAGTGAAGGAATATGTGTCGAATGGGGTGTACATTTCACCTAGGTACTGTGCTGTATGGTATAAGGGAAATGTGTGGCTTTGTAAACCTAGTGGTAGAGAAAGGTCACTACACCTTACATTCAGTACACACTTGCAGCTCAGGCCTGAAACCATTCAGCTGTTAATTAGGAGACCAGAAGTAGGTGTCTGCGAACACAGTCAGAGAGCTCGCTTAGTCTGGACAAGGAGTCCAGGCACAAGAAGGAGTCTCCAGGAGAGTATGAGCTGTCTCAGTCTGGGTGCTCGATGTACCCCGGACACAGGAGTAGTCTCTGTGAGAATCCAAGCGGATAGCTGCTGAATAGGAGGGGAGCTCTCTCAAGTCTGGACGTTGAAGGTGCCTTCAGACACAAGGAGGAGACTCTGTGAAACTCCATGCTGGTAAATGCTGAACATATGTGTTGTTTTGGCCCAGGCTGTTAGAGTCGGGACCCGGATAGATAGGGAAATCTATCTAAGTGTAGTAAGTGGCTGGACAAGCCCAGGTCTTATGTTTATGATTTGTTTGTTTATCTGTTTGCTGTGGACTTTAATAAAACTGGTTGCGGTCAGTTTTTACCAGAACTGCTGTCTCTGAATCAACTGTTTCTATGCCACTCCGTCTACCCGGACGGCGATCCCAGAGCTATATCCCCTGAAAAGCTTACACCATATATTTCTACCAACTTGCAGGGCTAGTATTTATAGCTGTGTGATTAATTTGCATGTGTTATACTTTCATATCATACAGACATTATTTTATGCATCATCTTTTACCTGCATATATCTTAAAGAATCTGATGCCTGCATAATGTTCCATTTTGCTGTATTTATGCTTGTCATTATTTAACACACTTTCTTGTGTGTTTTTCCATTTTTGGCAGTTTTTGCTTATTTTCAATTTGCGGCATTGATGTCTATTGCTTTTTTGACTTAATTCCATATGTAATGCCTTTATGTCATTTAGACATTCATATATGTAGCATTCATGGCATACTTCAATCATACATACAAGTGTGCACCTATTATGATATACACATTTGGCTGTGTGCTTTAATCCATTTTTGGTGAGTTCGCTTACACATCCTTTGACAATAATATAATAAACACATATTGTCCTTTCAATGGAACATGCGTATAGTGCTCCCCTTTTTGATATTACACATTATCTATGTGACATTTGATTATTCTCTGTTTTGTATTTTTGTCATATTATGGTCATTCAGACAGCTGTTCAAATTTATCTATGACATACTTGCCCATGTATCTCTACACATATGTTTGCGTGAACTTTTGTGGAAAATATTTTAGAGCACATGCGCATTGTGGTCTATATATCTATTCATTGCGTGCTAGCTCAATTATGGCATATTCATTTGTCTTTCATCAATAAGATTATATCAATATATATTTACTTTCTGTATATGTGTGCAGTGTTTTCCTCCTATGTTTTACCATAGGGTCCTAGTTCACATTGCACACGCGTCGTTTTGGTGTTGGTTTCTATGATAATCAGAGCCCGCGCGCGTTGCATTCTTGCATTCTTATATGTTCACTAGTGATGAACCGTTCTACGCCCGGGTGGCAAGCATTTTTATAGGTACATGGTCTCCCATTCTGGTATGTGCTGCCCCCCTCCTATCCTGGTATGCATGGCACCCCTCATCCCTATACTGGTATGTATGGTCCCCTCACCCCCACCCAAATCTACTATGCATGGCACCGCATTCCTCATCCTGGTATGCATGGTCCCCTCAGCCCCCAATCCTGGTATGCATGGTACCTCCTCATCCCTATCCTGGTATGCATGTTACCTGCTCATCCATATCCTGGTATTCATGGTTCCCTCACCCCCCAATCCTGATGTGCATGGTCCGCTCACCCCCAATCCTGATGTGCATGGTCCGCTCACCCCCCAAACCTGATGTGCATGGTCCCCTCACCCCCCAATCCTGATGTGCATGGTCCCCTCACCCCCCAACCCTGATGTGCATGGTCCGCTCACCCCCAAACCTGATGTGCATGGTCCGCTCACCCCCCAATCCTGATGTGCATGGTCCGCTCACCCCCAAACCTGATGTGCATGGTCCCCTCACCCCCCAATCCTGATGTGCATGGTCCCTCACCCCCCAATCCTGATGTGCATGGTCCCCTCACCCCCCCAACCCTGATTTGCATGGTCCCCTCACCCCCCAACCCTGATGTGCATGGTCCCCTCACCCCCCAATCCTGATGTGCATGGTCCCCTCACCCCCAATCCTGATGTGCATGGTCCCCTCACCCCCCAATCCTGATGTGCATGGTCCCCTCACCCCCAATCCTGATGTGCATGGTCCCCTCACCCCCAATCCTGATGTGCATGGTCCCCTCACCCCCAATCCTGATGTGCATGGTCCCCTCACCCCCCAATCCTGATGTGCATGGTCCCCTCACCCCCAATCCTGATGTGCATGGTCCCCTCACCCCCCAATCCTGATGTGCATGGTCCCCTCACCTCCCAATCCTGATGAGCATGGTCCCCTACACCCCCAATCCTGATGTGCATTGTCCCCTCACCCAATCCTGATGTGCATGGTTCCCTCACCCCCCAATCCTGATGTGCATAGTCCCTCACCCCCCAATCCTGATGTGCATGGTCCTCTCACCCCCAATCCTGATGAGCATGGTCCCCTCACCCCCCAATCCTGATGTGCATTGTCCCTCACCCCAATCCTGATGTGCATGGTCCCCTCCACCCCCCAATCCTGATGTGCATGGTCCCCTCACCCCCCAATCCTCATGAGCATGGTCCCTCCACCCCCAATCCTGATGTGCATTGTCCCCTCACCCCAATCCTGATGTGCATGGTTCCCTCACCCCCCAATCCTGATGTGCATAGTCCCCTCACCCCCCAATCCTGATGTGCATGGTCCTCTCACCCCCAACCCTGATGTGCATGGTCCCCTCACCCCCCAATCCTGATGTGCATGGTCCCCTCACCCCCAATCCTGATGTGCATTGTCCCCTCACCCAATCCTGATGTGCATGGTTCCCTCACCCCCCAATCCTGATGTGCATGGTCCGCTCACCCCCAACCCTGATGTACATGGTCCCCTCACCCCCCAATCCTGATGTGCATGGTCCCCTCACCCCCCAATCCTGATGTGCATTGTCCCCTCACCCCAATCCTGATGTGAATGGTTCCCTCACCCCCCAATCCTGATGTTCATAGTCCCCTCACCCCCAATCCTGATGTGCATGGTTCCCTCACCCCCCAATCCTGATGTGCATGGTTCCCTCACCCCCAATCCTGATGTGCATGGTCCGCTCACCCCCCAACCCTGATGTGCATAGTTCTCTCACCCCCCAATCCTGATGTGCATGGTTCCCTCACCCCCAATCCTGATGTGCATTGTCCCCTCACCCCAATCCTGATGTGCATGGTTCCCTCACCCCCAATCCTGATGTGCATAGTCCCCTCACCCCCCAATCCTGATGTGCATGGTTCCCTCACCCCCCAATCCTGATGTGCATGGTTCCCTCACCCCCCAATCCTGATGTGCATGGTCCGCTCACCCCCCAACCCTGATGTGCATAGTTCTCTCACCCCCCAATCCTGATGTGCATGGTTCCCTCACCCCCAATCCTGATGTGCATGGACCCCTCACCCCCCAATCCTGATGTGCATGGTTCCCTCGCCCCCCAATCCTGATGTGCATGGTCCCCTCACCCCCCAATCCTGATGTGCATGGTCCCCTCACCCCCCCAATCCTGATGTGCATGGTCCTCTCACCCCCCAACCCTGATGTGCATGGTCCGCTCACCCCCCAACCCTGATGTGCATTGTCCCCTCACCCCCAATCCTGATGTGCATGGCCCCCTCACCCCCCCAATCCTGATGTGCATGGCCCCTCACCCCCAACCCTGATGTGCATGGCCCCCTCACCCCCCAACCCTGATGTGCATGGTCCCCTCACCCCCCAACCCTGATGTGCATGGTCCCTCACCCCCCAACCCTGATGTGCATGGTCCCCTCACCCCCCAACCCTGATGTGCATGGTCCCCTCACCCCCCATCCTGATATGCATGGTCCCCTCACCCCCCAATCCTGATGTGCATGGCCCCCTCACCTCCCAACCCTGATGTGCATGGCCCCCTCACCACCCAACCCTGATGTGCATGGTCCCCTCACCCCCCAACCCTGATGTGCATGGTCCCCTCACCCCCATCCTGATATGCATGGCCCCCTCACCACTATTAAACTGCACAGATACCCCAAAAAAAACAAACATTTATACTCACCTTTCATCCCTGTGCTCCAGCGCTGCTCCGTTCTGCTGGAAATGTGTCTTCAGCAAAATGGCGCCGGATAGCGCTATTGCGCATGCGCGATCCGACGCCTGGTCTCCTGCCCCGGGAGAAGAGAAGCTCCGCGGCAATGCTCCTCCCGGTCAGGTAAGTATGTGAGTATGGCGCTGGAGATCGCGGATTGCATCCAGTAGGCATACCGCGATCTCCGGCGCCATAGAGAGTACTCACCGCTGGATGCCTCACTATGTCTGGAGCCAGACTGCGCAGGCGTGTCGCGCTTGCGCAGTCTATAGAGGCTTCAGACAGAGTGACGCTCCTAGTGTTATATTATAGATTTTCTATTTTGAGAAGTTTTCACTGCACAAGCACTGACTAGTTTTGTTCATCCTGGATTTCTGTGTCTTTGTAGCTGCTATCGTACAGCTTCCCTATATAATTGCGGCATTAGTCACCATAGTCACTGGAGCGCCTGCGCAGTACATCCCCTTGGGGTGTTTTACCATCTATATTGGGAGATATTTCCTATGGTTGCGGCGTCATCTCACTACAGTGATTGAAGCGCTTGCACAGTACAGCCTCCTTATGTTATTGCGGCGTTAGTCACCATAGTGACTGGAGCGCCATGTCACCATGATGATTGAAGCGCTTGCACAGTACAGCTTCCCTACTTAATTGCGGCATTAGTCGCCATAGTCACTGGAGCGCTTGCGCAGTACATCCCCTTGGGGTGTTTTACCATCTATATTGGGAGATATTTCCTATGGTTGCGGCGTCATGTCACTACGGTGATTGAAGCGCTTGCACAGTACAGCCTCTTTATGTTATTGCGGCGTTAGTCACCATAGTGACTGGAGCGCCATGTCACCATGATGATTGGAGCGCTTGCGCAGTACAGCTTCCCTTCTTAATTGCGGCGTTAGTCGCCATAGTGACTGGGGAACTTGCATAGTACATCCCCTCGGGATGTTTTACCATCTACATTGGGAGTCATGCCCTTTCATCACGCATGCGCTAGTGTATCTTTATTTACCCTATGGTTGCGGCGTCATCTTACCATGGTGATTGGAGCGATTGAGCAGTACATCCTTTCAGGATGTTTACCATTTATATTGTGGATGCCATATATATGTGGATTTCCGGATGCCACCATTATCCACTATCCAACCAACAACCTTTTCACACTGCTCTGGCTTCAGTAGTGCTGTCTTACCGTGGTCCCTTAGGACATCAAAAACTAAGGTCCAGCTAGAAAATGTTGGTGTTTTTGTTTTCCCAGTTTCAGCTTGACCACGGCCTCTGCCTCAGCATGCACCATGACCATCACGGCCACTTCCCCGTTCTTTGCCACGTGCCTTGCCCATTGTAAATGGTCTCGAATATTATACACGTTCACTACAAATGGTTGAATTGGCAGCAAACTTGTATGTGATAAGTGTGCGGGAAAACCACATTTTAAAATATGTGGACTGTAGTTACAAATGTTTTTTGCTTAGCCAATTGATGCCACTAAGTACCTTAACAGACAGCAAAAACAATAGAATAGGTAGGCCTGCAATGCCCAAATTTCTAGCACACGGATGTATGATGCATGTCACAGATATACCACACTGTAAAATATGTGGGCTGTTTTATTTAAAAAAGCAACATAGTGCTGTATATAACTTTAGTAACAGACAGAAAAGCACAGGACTACCTGCCTAAAATGCACCAATTAGGAGCACACGTATTTATAAAGCGTGTCCCAGATCTACCACACTGTAAAATATCTGGCCTGTTTTTTTTAACAATGCTAGTAATAGATAAAGGGTGTGCACACAGGTCGTGATTGTACTGGTGCTGGTGAAAATGGACCTATAAGGTACCAAAATCATAGGAAAGTAGCAATTCACCGCACACGTCAATCAAATAGATGCAAATAAAGAATATTTATTGTAGTTCACCATATAAAGAAGAGTGCCATGTAGCAAAAAAAGATACATATACCATATATACACATCAATACCCAACGTTTCGATCCAACCTGGATCTTATTCATGGGTAACTGTAGGGAGATCAGAAAATCAAAATCAGTGAAATCAAGTAAAACAATAATATACATATATACAAAAATATACATAAATATATACAAAGTGGTATACTTGTAAATAGATAACAGATTACAATGTAATAGGAAATATATAATAGTAGTAGCAACAATATGGGTGAAAAAGTTCCCCTGGTATAGGTTCCAAGAAGAGAAATTTATGAAATTATATAGGATATATCCCACTGAAGCTAAGTTTAAGGGAGCATGAGAAGGTACCTTAGATATATGTATTTCACAGAAATGGCACTTAGATGAATGACACTTAGATGAAGACAAAATATAGCAGCCCCATATATAGAGTAGCCAGGTACTAGGGTAGAAAAGAGACAAATGTAATTTGTAACAAGGCATACATAGACAACAGGAGTCCAAATAGAGAGCATATGTTACCTGTAAAATGAGGAAGGGCAGGCTAAATGAGCCAGAACATAGGTAATGCTGCAGAAAAGAGGAAATGCTATAAGGACCCCGTGTTATAGGTACATCATAGTAGCCTATGATATCAGACAAGTATCAATACCTGAATTAAGGGGCTTCTCTGTGTGGCAGCGCTCCCGCGCTATGCCCGCGCTGTTGTGAGTGGCTGTGTGTATAATCAGAGCCTTCTCCGTTTAAATAGAGGCGCCGTGTCACGCCGGACCGGAAGTGCGTCATCCGAGACCGGACGTGACGTGGCGCCATAAATCAGATGGTTTGCGCATGCGCGGTAGTCATACTGTCGCCATTTTGGTTGATGGCAGGGCATAGTAGGGTGTGTGAGGTAGGGAGGAGCGAGATGAAGGTTCGTAGTCGAGCGCCATGAAATGGGAGATAACGGCATATCTCTGTGCCTATACGCTGATAGTAATGTCGCCATATTCATGGCTGGGCAAAATAGCACATAATGGGACAGGAAGAAATATATTATAATGATATGCAGATTATTGAGCCGGTAAGGTAAAAATGGAGGACAGAACACATGGCAATTGTGTGAATGAAAATAAAAATAAGAAAAATAAGAGAATTAAAAATCAAGTAAAATAGAAAAATAATAATAATAATGAAATAAAGAAAAAATAATGAAATAAAGAAAAAATAAAAATAAAAAATAATAAATAATAATAGATGAAAAAATGGGATAATGATAGTAAACACACTGGAGTTGAAAAATGATAAATGAAAAATTGAAAATTTAAAGAAAAAATAAAAAATAAAAATAGATGAATATGAAAAGGAAATCAATATAAAAATAAAAATGATAATAATAATAATAAATATAAAAAATAAAAAAAAAAAAAAAAAATAAAATAAAAAAAGTAAAAAATGAAAAAATGAAGTGAAAACTTACCGATTAGGCAAGGTAATCAGCGAGTCTGAAAGTTGAATAGAAACAAAAGATTAGAGTAGCCAATTAATGTCCCTATTAAGGCCCCTAGGGAATAACGTGTCAAGTTTATGTATCCAATACGTCTCTCTAAGTTTCAGGCGCTTGATACGGTCCCCACCTCTGCGTAGTCTCGGTATTTGTTCAAGAATTTGGAATTTCAACTGGGCCACTGTGTGGTTGTGCTTGACAAATGATTCGGAAGGGGTAGCCATGTTTTCTTAGTACGTATTGTGGATTTATGGCTTGCCATAAATAGGGACATTAATAGGGACATTAATTGGCTACTCTAATCTTTTGTTTCTATTCAACTTTCAGACTCGCTGATTACCTTGCCTAACCGGTAAGTTTTCACTTCATTTTTTCATTTTTTACTTTTTTATTTTATTTTTATTTTTATTTTTTATTTTTTATATTTATTATTATTATTATCATTTTTATTTTTATATTGATTTCCTTTTCATATTCATCTATTTTTATTTTTTATTTTTTATTTTTTCTTTAAATTTTCAATTTTTCATTTATCATTTTTCAACTCCAGTGTGTTTACTATCATTATCCCATTTTTTCATCTATTATTATTTATTATTTTTTATTTTTTATTTTTATTTTTTCTTTATTTCATTATTTTTTCTTTATTTCATTATTATTATTATTTTTCTATTTTACTTGATTTTTAATTCTCTTATTTTTCTTATTTTTATTTTCATTCACACAATTGCCATGTGTTCTGTCCTCCATTTTTACCTTACCGGCTCAATTATCTGCATATCATTATAATATATTTCTTCCTGTCCCATTATGTCCTATTTTGCCCAGCCATGAATATGGCGACATTACTATCAGCGTATAGGCACAGAGATATGCCGTTATCTCCCATTTCATGGCGCTCGACTACGTACCTTCATCTCGCTCCTCCCTACCTCACACACCCTACTATGCCCTGCCATCAACCAAAATGGCGACAGTATGACTACCGCGCATGCGCAAACCATCTGCTTTATGGCGCCACGTCACGTCCGGTCTCGGATGACGCACTTCCGGTCCGGCGTGACACGGCGCCTCTATTTAAACGGAGAAGGCTCTGATTATACACACAGCCACTCACAACAGCGCGGGCATAGTGCGGGAGCGCTGCTACACAGAGAAGCCCCTTAATTCAGGTATTGATACTTGTCTGATATCATAGGCTACTATGATGTACCTATAACACGGGGTCCTTATAGCATTTCCTCTTTTCTGCAGCATTACCTATGTTCTGGCTCATTTAGCCTGCCCTTCCTCATTTTACAGGTAACATATGCTCTCTATTTGGACTCCTGTTGTCTATGTATGCCTTGTTACAAATTACATTTGTCTCTTTTCTACCCTAGTACCTGGCTACTCTATATATGGGGCTGCTATATTTTGTCTTCATCTAAGTGTCATTCATCTAAGTGCCATTTCTGTGAAATACATATATCTAAGGTACCTTCTCATGCTCCCTTAAACTTAGCTTCAGTGGGATATATCCTATATAATTTCATAAATTTCTCTTCTTGGAACCTATACCAGGGGAACTTTTTCACCCATATTGTTGCTAGTACTATTATATATTTCCTATTACATTGTAATCTGTTATCTATTTACAAGTATACCACTTTGTATATATTTATGTATATTTTTGTATATATGTATATTATTGTTTTACTTGATTTCACTAATTTTGATTTTCTGATCTCCCTACAGTTACCCATGAATAAGATCCAGGTTGGATCGAAACGTTGGGTATTGATGTGTATATATGGTATATGTATCTTTTTTTGCTACATGGCACTCTTCTTTATATGGTGAACTACAATAAATATTCTTTATTTGCATCTATTTGATTGACGTGTGCGGTGAATTGCTACTTTCCTATTTTTTAACAATGCAACATAGTGCTGTATATAACTAGAGTGACAGACAGCAGGAAAAAATGAATACCGGCCTAAAAGGCCCAAATTTAGAGAACGCAGATACCTGAGCTGCCACGGAGATAGCACACTGTAAAGTATGTGGGCTGTTTTATTTAAAAAAGCAACATAGTGCTGTATATAACTTGAGTAACAGACAGGAAAGTACAGGACTACCGGCCGAAAATGCACCAATTTGGAGCACACGGATGTATGAGGTGTGTCACAGATATACCATACTGTAAAATATGTGGGCTGTTTTATTGAAAAAAACAACATAGTGCTGTATATAACTTGAGTAACAGACAGGAAAGTACAGGACTACCGGCCTAAAATGAACCAATTTGGAGCACATGGATGTATGAGACGTGTCACAGATATACCACTGTTATGATTTGGTAGCTGAGGAGGACAGGAGAAAAATACCGCCAAAGCAGGAAGACACCAGAGAGGCTAGAACCTAATGGGTTGCAGATCCCTAAACTAACTGCACAACTAGAAGTAGCCTGGAGCGTACCTACGGCACAGCTAGATGCCTCGGCACAGCCGGAGAGTTAGCTACACCTGAAGACAGAAAGAGGAAAGCTAACTGCCCCGGAGTAAAGCCCCCAAAGAAATAGGAAGCCCCCAAACATGTAATGACGGTTAGACAAGAGGAAAACACAAACACAGACAGAAAATAGAATGAGCAAATGTTGGGGCCCAAATCTGTCAAGAAAGCAAAGTACAGGAGAGAAATTCTGTCTGCAACTCAGAAAAACCCTAATAAAAATGGCAGCACTTCTGATTACAAAAATCCTGAGACCAGACGATCTCGACCACCTATATCAGATCTCTGGTGTGACACACAGCTACCCAGCAATAAAAAATATCAATGGAACCGAGAACAAGTGCAAATACATTTTGAGAACAGAGGGCAGCGCAAGCCCCCAAAGGAGACCAGGCCGAAGTCCAAGGCAAGACTGCAAAAAGCAAGGAAAATCCAACCACAGAAAAAAAACAGAAAGTCATTTATCTGAATGATAGCAGGAAAGCAAGCTGAAATTCCAACAAAGACCAGGAAGCAACAATTGACTACCAGTGAGGATCATGGGAGCTCAGCTCACTTATATCAGGCCAGTCAGCCCCACCTGACACCCATTCCTTAATTGGTTCAATACCCTCAGCAACCACCGGAGGGAGCCTCAGCTCCGAAGTCGTCTCCAACACATTCACAACAGTACCCCCCTTGAGGAGGGGTCACCGAACCCTCACGTGCGCAACCAGGCCGATCAGGATGAGCTCGGTGATAGGCACGGATAAGTCTCCTGCATGGATGTCTGAAGCAAACACCCAAGAATTGTCCTCCTGACCATAACCTCTCCACTTAACCAAATACTGGAGTTTCCGCCTAGCAAAACGAGAATCCAATATTTTCTCAACCACATACTCCAAATTGCCCTCAACTAACACAGGGTCGGGAGGCGCAGCCATAGGAACCACTGGCTCGACAAACCTCTTCAATAAGGATTTGTGGAATACGTTATGGATCTTAAATGTCCCTGGAAGAAGCAAAAGAAAGGAAACCGGGTTAAGAATTTCCATGATCTTATAAGGTCCAATGAACCTTGGCTTAAATTTTGGAGATGCAACCTTCATAGGGATATTTCTTGAGGACAACCAAACTAAGTCCCCCACTTTAAAACGAGGACCATCAGTCCTATGCCGGTTGGCAAACCGCTGGGCCTTCTCCTGAGAGAGAGACAACCTCTCCACAACTTGGTCCCAAATCTGCTGCATGCGCTCCACAATAGAGTCAACACCCGGACAGACAAAAGCCTCCACCTGTCCTGAAGAAATTCGAGGATGAAACCCAGAATTGCAGAAAAAAGGAGACATCAAGGTGGCAGAGCTAGCCCTATTATTAAGAGCAAACTCAGCCAAAGGCAAAAAAGAGACCCAGTCATCCTGATCAGCAGACACAAAACATCTCAAATAAGTCTCCAAGGTCTGGTTTGTTCTCTCAGTTTGTCCATTGGTCTGAGGATGAAATGCAGAGGAGAAAGATAACTGAACTCCAAGATTAGAACAAAATGTCCTCCAAAATCTGGAAACAAATTGGACTCCTCTGTCAGACACAATGTTTTCTGGAATGCCGTGCAACTGAACTACCTCCTGAAAGAATAAATGCACCAATTCGGAGGAGGAAGTCAACTTAGGTAGTGGCACAAGATGTATCATCTTGGAAAATCTATCACAGATCTCCCAGATAACGGTCATTCTCTGAGAGACAGGGAGGTCGGAAATAAAAATCCATAGAGATATGGGTCCATGGCCTCTTGGGCACAGGCAATGGCATTAACAAACAACTAGAGCAAGAGCAAGGTTTGGAACGAGAGCAAGTCCCACAGGACTGCACAAAGTCCCTGATGTAACGAGACAAAGTAGGCCACCAAAAGGACCGACTCACCAAATCTCTGGTACCAAAAATACCGGGATGACCAGCCAATGCGGAGCAATGAATCTGAGACATAACATTCTTCCTCCACTGGTCTGGGACAAAAAATTTCCCAACAGGGCAGCGTTCAGGTTTATCCTCCTGATATCCCTCCAGAGCCAGTCTCAAATTGGGCGAGATAGCGGAAAGAACTACACCCTCTTTTAGAATAACAGCAGGCTCAGTTATCTCAGGAGAATCCGCAAAGAAACTCCTTGAGGGGGCATCCGCCCGCCTTAACATTCTTAGTGCCCCGGAGAAAAGAAACCACAAAATTAAAACGTGTGTAAAACAAGGCCCACCTGGCCTGTCTAGGATTAAGTCACTTGGCTGATTCGAGATAAACCAGGTTCTTATGGTCCGTGAGGATCACCACCTGATGTTTGGCTCCTTCCAGCCAATGTCTCCACTCTTCAAAGGCCCACTTCATAGCCAATAAATCCCGATTTCCCACGTCATAATTACATTCAGCTGGGGAAAATTTTCGAGAGAAGAAGGCACAAGGGTTACTCTTAGAGGTCTCCGGATCCCTTTGGGACAAAACGGCACCTGCTTCAATCTCAGAAGCATCAAACTCTGAAATGGTAGAGAAACATCAGGCTGCCGCAGAACAGGAGCAGTGAATCTCTGCTTAAGTTCTTGAAATGCAGAAACTGCCTCAGGAGGCCAATTCACCACATCAGAACCCTTTTGGTCAAATCAGTCAGTGGTTTCACAATACCGGAGAAATTACCAAAAAATTTACGATAAAAATTAGCAAAGCCCAAAAATCTCTGTAGAGCCTTCAATGTAGTAGGTTGAACCCAATCACAAATGGCCTGAACTTTGACAGGGTCCATTTCAATAACAGACGGAGACAAAATGAATCCCAGAAATGAAACCTTCTGTACGTCAAAAATACATTTTGATCCCTTCACATACAGTGCATTTTCTCTCAAAATCCAGAACACCGTCCGAACATGTTCCACATGAGAGTCCCAGTCGTTGGAAAAAATCAAGATATCGTCCAAATAAACGATCAGAAATTTATCCACGAAATCCCTGAAAATATCATTCATAAAGGACAGGAAGACGGAAGGGGCATTAGTGAGCCCAAAAGGCATCACTAGATGTTCAAAATGCCCCTCTGGGTTATTAAACGCCGTCTTCCATTCATCACCGTGCTTGATGCGAATAAGATTACAGGTCCTTCTCAAAAAATTAGCATATAGTGCTAAATTTCATTATTTTCCATAATGTAATGATTACAATTAAACTTTCATATATTTTAGATTCATTACACACCAACTGAAATTTGTCAGGTCTTTTATTGTTTTAATACTGATGATTTTGGCATACAACTCCTGATAACCCAAAAAACCTGTCTCAAAAAATTAACATATTTCAACCGTCCAATAAAATAAAAGTGTTTTTTCAAAACAAACAAAAAAAATCATCAAATAATAATGTTCAGTTATGCACTCAATACTTGGTCGGGAATAATTTTGCAGAAATGACTGCTTCAATGCGGCGTGGCATGGAGGCAATCAGCCTGTGACACTGCTGAGGTGTTATGGAGGCCCAGGATGCTTCGATAGCGGCCTTAAGCTCATCCAGAGTGTTGGGTCTTGCGTCTCTCAACTTTCTCTTCACAATATCCCACAGATTCTCTATGGGGTTCAGGTCAGGAGATTGGCAGGCCAATTGAGCACAGTAATACCATGGTCAGTAAACCATTTACCAGTGGTTTTGACACTGTGAGCAGGTGCCAGGTCGTGCTGAAAAATGAAATCTTCATCTCCATAAAGCATTTCAGCCGATGGAAGCATGAAGTGCTCCAAAATCTCCTGATAGCTAGCTGCATTGACCCTGCCCTTGATGAAACACAGTGGACCAACACCAGCAGCTGACATGGCACCCCACACCATCACTGACTGTGGGTACTTGACACTGGACTTCAGGCATTTTGGCATTTCCTTCTCCCCAGTCTTCCTCCAGACTCTGGCACCTTGATTTCCGAATGACATGCAAAATTTGCTTTCATCAGAAAAAAGGACTTGGGACCACTTAGCAACAGTCCAGTGCTGCTTCTCTGTAGCCCAGGTCAGGCGCTTCTGCCGCTGTTTATGGTTCAAAAGTGGCTTTACCTGGGAATGCGGCACCTGTAGCCCATTTCCAGCACACGCCTGTGCACGGTGGCTATGGATGTTTCTACACCAGACTCAGTCCACTGCTTCCTCAGGTCCCCCAAGGTCTGGAA
The DNA here is from genome assembly GCA_033576555.1 of Oophaga sylvatica. Classification (NCBI taxonomy): domain Eukaryota; kingdom Metazoa; phylum Chordata; class Amphibia; order Anura; family Dendrobatidae; genus Oophaga; species Oophaga sylvatica. The sequence continues at coordinate 334,551,313 of JARQOD010000006.1, read as the reverse complement.
TCGGTCCTTCTCCACAATCTTCCTCAGGGTCCGGTCACCTCTTCTCGTTGTACAGCGTTTTCTGCCACATTGTTTCCTTCCAACAGACTTCCCATTGAGGTGCCTTGATACAGCACTCTGGGAACAGCCTATTTGTTGAGAAATTTCTTTCTGGGTCTTACCCTCTTGCTTGAGGGTGTCAATGATGGCCTTCTTGACATCAGTCAGGTCGCTAGTCTTACCCATGATGGGGTTTTGAGTAATGAACCAGGCAGGGAGTTTTTAAAAGCCTCAGGAATCTTTTGCATGTGTTTAGAGTTAATTAGTTGATTCAGAAGATTAGGGTAATAGGTCGTTTAGAGAACCTTTTCTTGATATGCTAATTTTTTGAGACAGGTTTTTTGGGTTATCAGGAGTTGTATGCCAAAATCATCAGTATTAAAACAATAAAAAACCTGACAAATTTCAGTTGGTGTGTAATGAATCTAAAATATATGAAAGTTTAATTGTAATCATTACATTATGGAAAATAATGAAATTTAGCACTATATGCTAATTTTTTGAGAAGGACCTGTATATGCTCCCCTGAGGTCAAGCTTGGTAAACCAACTAGCACTTTTCACTCTGGAAAATAGGTCAGAAATCAAAGGTAACGGATATTGATATTTAACAGTGATTTTATTCAGGAGACGATAGTCAATACACGGCCTCAATGAACCATCCTTTTTGGCCACAAAGAGAAAGCCGGCGCCCAAGGGTGAAGAGGAAGGTCTGATATGACCCTTCTCCAAAGACTCCTTGATATAAGAACGCATAGCATTATGTTCAGGTACAGATAAATTAAAAAGCCGACCCTTAGGAAATTTACCACCAGGCACTAACTCAGTAGCGCAATCATAACTCCTGTGAGGAGGCAAGGATGCAGATTTACTCTCACTAAGCACATCAGAAAATTCGGTCAAACAGTCAGGGACATCTTGAGACTGGGGGAGGCAGAAAAACCATCTTGAGACTGGGGAGGGGCAGAAAAAACAGGAGTGTCAGTATTAACACATTGGCAACGCCAACTGGTCACAGACACAGATTTCCAATCCAAAACAGGATTATGAGTCTGTAACCAAGGGAAACCCAGTACAATAATGTCATGCAAATTATGCAACACCAAAAATTTGCAACTCTCCTGATGGTCCGGGTCAACCCGCATTATCACCTGGATAGAAAACTGGGGTTTATTCTCCGCCAAAGGGGTAGAATCAATGTCCAGCAAAGGAATAGACTTCCAAAGGGGTATCATGGGAAACCCACAACGTTTGGCAAAGTCAAAATCCATCAGGTTAAAAGCTGCTCCTGAATCAACAAAAGCCTGAGCCGAAAATGTGGACATGGAGCAAATAAGGGTAACAGTCAACAGAAATTTAGTCTGAACACTACCCAAAACAACTCAGTGCGCAAAACGTCTTCCCCTCTAGGGGCAGATGGAAATCGCATGAGAAACATCACCACAGTAGAAACACAACCTATTACACTTTCGAAACTCATGACGCTGTGCCCCAGAAGTCACTCCATCACACTGCATGGGCTCAGGAGCTGACTCACAAGGCAACACAATCTCACGTATACCTCTGCGCTCACGCAAACGTCTGTCAATTTGTATAGCTAATGACATAGAGTCATTGAGACCAGAGGGAACAGGGAATCCCACCATAACATCCTTTACAGTCTCTGCCAGACCATTCCGAAAAAGAGCTGCCAGAGCATCATCATTCCATTTAGTAAGGACTGCCCATTTTCGAAATTTCTGACAGTACAGCTCAGCAGCTTCATGACCCTGATTCAATGCCAACAAGGTTTTTTCCACTTGAACAGTGACATTAGGTTCATCGTACAATAACTCCAGAGCCTGAAGAAACACATTAACATCATTCAAAACAGGATCCCCAGGTGTCAGGGAAAAAGCCCAATCCTGAGGGTCGCCAAGCAACAGGGAGATGACAATTTGAACCAGCTGTGCAGCGCTTCATGAGGACTTAGGCTTCAGGGCAAAAAACAACTTACAGTTATTTTTAAAATTCAGAAATTTAGACCGATCCCCCAAAAATAAATCTGGCATGGGGATCCTAGATTCCACAGCAGGCAACCTAGTGATGTAGGCAGCAATATTCTGAACCTCAGGGGCGAGTTACTCAACACGATCTGACAACTGCACAATCTCCATTGAGGACAAAGAAAAATTCCTAATCAGCACCCAGGGAGAAAAAGGGAAAAAATGTAACAAGCAGAAAAAGAAAAAAAAATTTTCTGACAACTCCCTTTTTTTGTCCCTTTATGCTCACTATCCTTCCCTTCTGTTGAGTACCATAGAATTTTCAGTCTGGTCGGTAATACTGTTATGATTTGGTAGCTGAGGAGGACAGGAAAAAAATACTGCCAAAGCAGCAAGACACCAGAGAGGCTGCAACCTAATGGGTTGCAGATCCCTAAACTAACTGCACAACTAGAAGTAACCGTGGAGCGTACCTACGGTGATCTTAGATGCCTCGGCACAGCCGGAGAGTTAGCTACACCTGAAGACAGAAAGAAGAAAGCTAACTGCCCCGGAGTAAAGCCCCCAAAGAAATAGGAAGACCTGTGACGGGGACAAGGGGGCATCCTCTACGTCTGGAGGAAAGAATGTTTAGCCATAATCACAGATGCAGATTCTTTACTGTAAGAGCAATGAGACTATGGAACTCTCTTCCCTCTAATGTTGTAATGAGTGATTCCCTACTAAAATTTAAGAAGGGACTGGATGCCTTTTTTGAAAAGTATAATATTACAGGCTATATTCACTAGTTTCCTAGATATTGCTTTGATCCAGGGAGCTAGTCTGATTGCCGTATGTGGAGTCGGGAAGGACTTACTGTTTGCCACTTGTGTTTTTTTTGCCTTCCTCTGGATCAACATGATAGGGTAGGTTAGGATAGGATAGGATATGGGTTGAACTAGATGGACTTAAAGTCTTCCTTCAACCTTAATAACCATGTTACTATGTTACTATGTATTGGCGGTTAGACAAGAGGAAAACAACGAACACAGACAGAAAATAGAATGAGCAAATGTTGGGGCCCAAATCTGTCAAGAAAGTGAAGTACAGGAGAGAAATTCTGTCTGCAACCCAGAAAAACCCTAATAAAAATACCAGCACTTCTGATTACAAAAAACCTGAGACCACACGATCTCGACCACCTATATCAGATCTCTGGTGTGACACACAGCTACCCAGCAATAAAAAATATCAATGGAACTGAGAACAAGTGCAAATACAAAATGAGAACAGAGGGCAGCGCAAGCCCCCAAAGGGGACAAGGCCGAAGTCCAAGGCAAGACTGCAAAAAGCAAGGAAAATCCAACCACAGAAAAAAAACAGAAAGTCACTTATCTGAATTATAGCAGGAAAGCAAGCTGAAATTCCAACAAAGACCTGGAAGCAACAATTGATTACCGGCGAGGATCATGGAGATCAGCTCACTTATATCAGGCCAGTCAGCCCCACCTGACACCCATTCCTTAATTGGTTCAATACCCTCAGCAACCACCGGAGGGAGCCTCAGCTCCCAAGTTGTCTCCAACACATTCACAACATACCACACTGTAAAATATCTGGCCTGTTTTTTTTACCAAAGCAACAGTGCTGTATATATCTAGAGTGACAGACAGCAGGAAAATTGAATATCGGCCTACAAGGCACAAACTTGAAGCACGCAGATATATGAGCTGGCACGGAGATACCATACTGACAAATCTGTGGCCTGTATTTTTTGCTTTTTCAGGCTAAATAGTGCTGTATATAACTAGAGTGACACACAGGAAAAAGATTGAAAACCCGCCTATACTGGCCAAACTTTGAGAACGCACAGATATGAGCTGGCATGGAGATACCACTATGACAAATGTTTTTGTTTTTTTTTTTATTATATAGTGATGTATATAACTATAGTTTCACCCAGTAGACAAAAAAAGAAAACTGTCGTAAACTGGCCAAACTTGAGCATGCACAGATATGAGCTGACATGGAGATACTACTACGACAAATGTGTGCCCTGTTTTTTTATTTTTGGGCTAATTAGTGCTGTATATCAGTGCTGTTACACCCATGACTAGTGTTGAGCGATACTGCTCGATATCTAAAAATATCGGATCGGAATGGTATCGCCGATATCACTAAATATCGGCGATATCCGATTCCGATACCGGAAGTCCCATGTAAGTCTATGGGAACAAAATATCGCAACTAAAAAAAACACTTTCTTTCCTTGTAAACACAAAATATACACACTTAGAATACATATATATATATATACATGTCATTGTGACATATATATATATACATATATTTATAGTTTATTCACTTCTACATAGTAAAATAGCCTCTGATTCAATTGCCGGGTAAAGCCGGCATTTGTGAAAAGACAGAAGCACCCGAGGGTCCAGTCGCCACAGAGATGTTGCATCGCACCCAGCGAACAGGATTCAGAAGCTCGCTATAAGCGAGTCCTGTGTGCCTTAATTGAACTGTTTTTTTGCTTGAGAATTGCAAAAATCATCATAGACTGTATTTGCCATTTTTCCATCATATCTGCGCCACGAGGCACAGGTGAAGAATAAGGGGGTGCTCTCGTGGGCGTACACTCACTCCGTGGCGCGAAAACGATGTCCGCACACTCTAAATGTTACTGCAATGTAAGATCGTGCCCCACAGCTCTAGAGTTCCGCCTCCTCATCCTCCTCAGTGGGCGTAAATGAACGCGAAGGTCCCGCCTCCCTACAAAAGATGTTGCCTCTCCTGATGCTAATGACACATGTGACTTTGCTGAGATGGCGAATAGACGTGAGCAGAAGTGGGAAGGGATGGAGTAGTCAGAGCTCTCCCACCACGGAAGCGACCCGATCGCCACGGAGCCACCGTTTGGCACCCGGCCTGGAAACCCTCCTACGCTGGAAGAAGCGGAGGATACCCTGAGAGACCTGGCCCGGCACCGGGAGGAGGTCGCCAGGATGGAAGCGAGCTGGCGGGCCCTAAAACTACAATTGGAGCGGCACCAATCCCTCTTACCCCTGAAGTGTCTGTACCGGAAGGTGAGGCACCCATTCCAGTAGAGGAGGCCGTGCGGGCATCCCAGCCCTTGCAATCTGAACCGGTTGCCAGTATCTCAGTGGAGGCACCCGTTCCAGTACAGGAGGCCGTGCGGGCATCCCAGCCCTTGCAATCTGAACCGGTTGCCAGTATCTCAGTGGAGGCACCCGTTCCAGTACAGGAGGCCGTGCGGGCATCCCAGCCCTTGCAATCTGAACCGGTTGCCAGTATCACAGTGGAGGCACCCGTTCCTGCAGAAAACGCCGCACCAGCACCCCAGATCCCGCTGTCTGCCCCCGTCGCTGAGGCAGAAGAAGCGACACCCGTCCTCATGGAGGAGGCCGCGCAGGCACCAGAGCTCTACCTGCCTGTACCGGAGCCCCGACCGTCATCTGTTCCAGAGCCGGCTGCTTCCGTCGCAGGTGAGCGCCGCCAGGACTGGCGGGCACCAGGAGAGCTGCCGCAAACCGTACATCGTAAGCTGGCGTTTGATGGTGGAGACATGGAGATGCTGGTGGAGGAGAATTACAACCGGCGTCAGGAGGAAGAGTGGAGACGTCGGAAGCGGGAAGCAGAGCGACAAAGGGAGCAGCAAGAATCACAAAAGCTTCGGCAACGTCACCTGGAGAAGGACCTGGCAGAGAAGGCACGTATGAGAAAGGATAAAAGTACGGTGAGGGAGCCGCGGCGTAAGGTGCAGTACGGAACTTTAAGTTAAAAGGTGGTTGGGGCTTCATCCAGGAGCCTGGACTTTATTTAGAAGTTTTTGTAACCCGGCGGGACATGGAGGCTCACCTCCCAGAAGGACACCCGGGGAGGGACCTGTTGCCAGGAGACTTGGTGACTTACACCCGACACTGGGGTTACAATGGATGGTACGCCCTAAATGTTACCAGGTGCGACCCCTACTCCCCAGAGTGTCAGGAAACTGACAGACCCTACGAGCCTTCAGACTCCCCCAACCAGGCCTCTGCACAAGTGCCCACCCACGCCGTAAATCTCCCCAGCCTCCCTCAGTGGTCTCCTCAGCAGCCCCAGCTATGGACATGATAATGATAGCTGGCCCGTACCCGGCGCCTGTTAGGCCCCCTGGGGTTCGTTCAGTCCGGGACATAGGGGTCCAGACCCGGAGGGAGATGAAAGAGGTGGCCACACAGACCCATATAGCGGGTCACGACGTCACTGTACTGGCCACACGACGTCATCAGGTCTGGGTGGACCCTCCTGTCACGGATGTTTGGCAAGCTCCAGAAGAGTACCAGGTGGTACCTGGAAGAGGCCAGCCAAAGAAGTCTAAATAACCCGGACAGGGTCTCTGTATGTAAATAGTTAAATTATTGATGTACCCGGTCGGGTGAATGTTCATAAAAAGAAGTTTATTGCCTTAATATACCCAGGTTGGGTAATGGTTTGATGTACCCGGACGGGTGAATGTTCAGAAGAACAAGTTTATTGTTGCCTTAATATACCCAGGTTGGGTAATGGTGTTTAACTGTAATGAAAATGTTGAACTTTGAAGCCATGAACTGTACTGGCTCACAAATTTTTCTGTAAATAGTTGGCACTTCGGTGCTCCATCTTGGTTTTACAAAAAACTTTACTGTGCACTATTTTCAACTACCTCAGAAACTAAAAACCCGTTTGGTGTGGCCGAAAGTGAGGTCTGCTCAAGGAAAGTCTTGCAGCCCACCCAAGACCACAGTTGGAGGTTTGGAGCGGGTCCTCCACAAGCACAAGTAAAGGACACTGTGAAGTTACCCCGGTGGGGTTGTAGTCCTAAGAAGTCTCCACGAACTTCGGCACTAATGCTATTTGCACTTTTGTTGAATATGTATTTATTAACACACATGTATAACACATATCAAGGGTATGAACAGTAACAAAACATGTCACATAATATAAGCCATTTGCACTTTTGTAATGTTATTATTAAAAATTTTATTATGCAACGTTTAACTTGAAGTGTTTCCTGCTTTCTTACTACGTAGCATAGTCCACTCTGCTACATCACTTTGCACCATTGTTCTATCTCACATCTATCTGCCCTGGAAGGATAGCGTGTTACCTGTAGAAGACTTTTCACCTACCTGCACTACACCATCCCTTCCAGAGGACCTGCACAGCAGCGCTGGACACCCTGACCAGGTACTACAGGTGGTGTCACGACAAACTACACGAACATTCTATCATCCCCTGGAAATATCCCACATTCCAGTGATCGCCCAGGTCACGGACCGAGCTGTGCTACTCGTGACATCCCCCATAGAAGTCGACGTGATCGGTGCCGAGTACCCCCAAAACCCCTGTCTCTGTGCGACTCAACTTCCCTCACTGTGCTGGCACTTTACATTTACAATGCCTCTGCGGGTTTTTTTTTGGGGGGGGTGGGGAACATTCAGACTTTTGCTATGGGGCCCCATGATTTATATGTACACCCCTGCTGCTGAGGCATGGTATTTAAGGCTGTTAAGGAGCCAACATACATGGACCTTGCCAGCAGCGTCGGACTGGAGTACCTTGGGCCCACCAGAGAAAATATATTCTTGCGGCCCAACATCATACTTCCCAACCTTTGAATAAGGGAAAGAGGGACAAAGGCTGTGGCACGCTGTGCATGCTGCAGAAAATTTTAGACCATGCCACGTTGCACCACAGACTGTCCAGGAGTTGGTGGATGCTTTAGTCCAGGTGTGGGAGGAGATCCCTCATGAGACCATCCGTCGCGCTCATCAGGAGCATGGCCAGAAGTTGTAGGGAGGTCATACAGCATACCTCCCAAATTTGGAAGACAGGAAAGAGGATTAAAGGCTGCGGCGCGTGTTGCGCGCTGCTGAAAATTTTAGGCCACGCCCCGACAACACCCATTTCACAGCTAATCACACCCATATCCTCGCCCCAAGCGTAACCATTTAGCACTGCTGATCACACTGACTGGTAATGAGGGCACAGTGGCTGGTACTGAGGAAAAGAAAGAAAGAGCAGCGAGATAGAAAGAACAAACAAGAAAGAAAGAGAGGAAAGAAAGAAAAGAGAGAAAGAAAGAACAGAGAGAAAAAAGAACAGAGAGCGAGAAGGAAAGAACAGAGAGCGAGAAAGAAAGACTAGAGAGAGAGCCATAGGCGTAGCTAGGGTTTTGGTTTAGTGAGGGCAAAACTTCTGAGTGGGCCCATCATCAGAGAACCTCAGCAAATGACCGCGCTGTTGGCCAAAATAATCTCTATATAAAAAGACCAATATTGATATGGTCTGTGTTAAATAATACCAGTCCTACAGAACATATAATAGATTACAGCACAGGTACAGATAATGACTTACCGCTGATGTTCTTTCTAATGGAATTGTTCACTTTTCATGTCTTTTCATCTGGCCCACACCGACATGACGACTTCTCCAGCCAGGACTCGACTGCACCCCCATTAAAAAAAAATCAAAAAAAAAACTCACCCCCCGGCTCCTGTGCTGCTCACTGTTCTCCCTCTCAGCGTCTGACAGCGGGCGCCGGCAGGTGATGTTATTGTGCCCGCTGTCATACGCTGAGAGGGGGATTATGGGAGAGTAGGAGCGCTCGCTCCTTCTCTCTCCATGCGGTCAGCTTTATCGGCTGGATGCCGATACAGCTGACCCTCCGATGACGGGGGGGGCCCACTGCTGGCACCGGGTCCCCCCAACGCCTGTTCAGGCCCCATAGCTTCCGGGCGGCAGAGCAGGGAGAGCGATTCTCCCTGCTCTGCCGCAGAATGTAACTGTATCGTAGCTCCGGGTGGGCCCCCTCAGAGCGCGGGCCCCGGGGCCACCACCCCCTCTGCCCCGCGACCTATCCTTTCAAATCAGGGCCCACCACGCAGGAGCTGGGGCCCACCGTAGGTTTCTCCGGTGTCCCGGTGCCTCAGTCCGACCCTGCTTGCCAGCCTGATAATACCAGGCCACAGCAGTCTGCATATCTTGGCTGGTTAACAAAAATAGGGGATCCCCTCGAAAAAAAATTGGCGTGGGGTCCCCCCTATTTTTGTTAACCAGCCAGATGAAGCAGACTGCTGAGGCCTGGTTTTTCAGGCTGGTAAGGATCCAATATCCATGGACCTTGCCAGCCTGATAATACCAGGCCACAGCAGTCTGCATATCTTGGCTGGTTAACAAAAATAGGGATCCCCTCAAAAAAAAAACGGCGTGGGGTCCCCCTATTTTTGTTAACCAGCCAAGTAAAATGCAGACTGCTGCGGCCTGGTATTAAAAGACTGTCAAGGCCCATGGATTTTGGCCCTCAACAGCCTGATAATACCAGGCTACAGCAGCCCCACATTTGGCGCATCAAAAGATGTGCCAATTGTGGCACTTTACCCGGCTCTTCCCACTGCCCTGTAGCGGTGGCAAGCGGGGTAATAAGGGGTTAATGTCACCGTTGATTGCACGGTGAGAATAAGCCCGGTTAATAATGGAGAGGTGTCAATAAGACACCGATCCATTATTAATCCCAAAGTTTTTAAATGTATAAAAAAAAGACACAGCAAGAAAAAAGTATTTTACTGAAATAAAAAGACAACACAGTTTTCATTTCTTTTATTATACTCTCATTCCTGCGACGCCATCGATCTCCTGTAAAAAAAGAAAAAAAACAAACCAACAGTATACCACCTGTCCGACGCAGTCCATAGTAACGAGGGTCCCACGACGATCCAGCTCTGCTACATCGCAATGACAGGCAGAGCCTGTCATCTCGACGCAGCACAACTGATTACCTGCTTCCCGGCGGTGACGTCATCGGACTGACTGCTTTACGGCCGGGATTACCCAGCAGTCACTGCAGTTATCGCGAGAAACTGCATGTGACCGCCGGGGAAAGATGATGGCGGCCATCAAGCAGTCCAGCCCGTGACCGCCGGAGATCTTCTGCCAGGTAAGTGCCGCTGACTCCTGACAGACCCGACCGACGGACACTGACAGTGACAGTGACAAATCCGATTCCGGTATCCGATAAGACGAAAATATCGGAACTAAGTATCGAAAGTCAGATAGAGCTAATATCGGCCGATACCCGATACTTGCGGTATCGTATCGCTCAACACTACCCATGACACAAAAAAGAAAACTGTCATAAACTGGCCAAACTTTGAGCACGCAAAGATATGAGCTGGCACAGAGATACCACTAAAACAAATGTGGGCCCTGTTTTTTTTATTTTTGGGCTAACTAGTGCTGTATATCAGTACTGTGACACCCAGGACACAAAAAAAGAAAACTGTCGTAAACTGACCAAATTTTGAGCACGTACAGATATGAGCTGGCATGGAGATGCCATACCGAAAAATATGTATTTTTATTTTATGTATTTTTTTTGCAAAATACTGCTGTATATAAGTACAGTGACATCCAGGACAAAAAAACAAAACTGGCATAAACTGGCCAAACTTTGAGCAAGCACAGATATGAGCTGGCACGGAGAAACCACTGCGACAAATGTGTGCCCTGTTTTTTTTTATTTTTGGACTAACTAGTGCTGTATATCAGTAGTGTGACACCCAGGAAAAAAAAGAAAACAGGCATAAACTGGCCAAACTTTGAGCACGCACAGATATAAACTGGCACGGAGATACCACACCGAAAAATGTGTGGCCTGTTTTTTTTGGGGCTAAATACTGCTGTATATAAGTACAGTGACAACCATGACAAAAAAAGAAAACCACTGTAAACTGGCCAAACTTTGAGCCCGCACAGATATGAGCTGGTATGGAGCTACCACTATGACAAATGTGTGATTTTTTTTCTTTTTTTGGGGGGGATAAATACTGCAGTATATAAGTACAGTGACACACAAGACAAAAACAGAAAACAGCCGTAAACTGGCCAAACTTTGAGCACGCACAGATTTGAGCTGGCACGGAGATACCACACCAAAAAATGTATGGCCTGTATTCCAATTACACCTGGGGCTACCTATTTACGGCCAATATGTTCTACAGGTAGCAACTGCAGCACCAGAACACAGGAAGGGAATGGACCCTCTTGATGTATGCAATGATCTATATACATACATACAGTGCCTGCAGGCCTTGCACTGATGTGTATAAAGCGACGTATACTACCCTGCCTACCTAACACTGGAACCTATATACTCCGGAATTAGTCCTTAGAAGGACTGTTGGTTTATCTGGATTTGAGTAGTTTACGATGGTAGACCAAACACTAACTAATAAATCCCCAATTCTGACCCTATCTCGGCAGGAGCTCTCCCGACGCTATCTAAATCCGGAGCTGAATGCGGATGATACTGTGCGGCCAACCAATCACTGCACGACAACAAAAAAGATGGCTGTGGCGTTTCATTGCCTGACAGACTATCCCTGCATAGTGATTGGGTCTGTAAAGTCCGCCAAAAAAGCTGGCTGGAGACCCGAGTTCCCGCCGAGTAATCCCGGAAATGCTCGGTGCTCGCAGAGTACAGTGATACTCAGGCGAGTAACGAGTAGTGGCGAGCGCGTTCGCTTATCACTAATTGGGACCCAAAATAATATAATTTAGTAAGTTACATACTAGCAAATAGGACCTGACCTGAAGTCACTAAAACGTGTGATGGAGATGCAGCCAGTTATTGCTTCAGCTTACAACAATTGAGCAATGGGGGTTCTAGGTGTTAGACTCCAACCAAATTGATATTGATGACTTACACTCAGGAGAGGTTACCAAAGTTATAAGAGCATGTTCACATTGCATCTTTTTTCATCAGTTTTTGAGCAGAAAATGCCACCAAAAACACAGAAAAAATGCAGAATGGAGTTTTTATTTGCTAAAAAAAAAACTGAAGATGGCTTTTCATAGTCCTTGCTATAAATCTATAACAGTGACATTTTGGAATGGTTGAAATCTGTTGCTGTCATAGTTTATGTGCTAGAAATGATACACATTAAGGCCACATTCACATGTTTAGTATTTTGCTCAGTATTTCAGATTAGTATGTGTAAGCCAAAACCAGGAGTGGGTGATAAATACAGAAGTGGTTATGTGTTTCTATTATACTTTCCTCTGATTGTTCCACTCCTGGTTTTGGCTTACAAATATTGATGTGAATTACTGATCAAAATGCTGCAGGCATATTAGCTAAAAAATATTCTCTCTCTAATTCATAATCAGGTGAGTCCAGCATTAAATTCATTGCTTAAAGGAGTTCACAGAAAGGTATGGAAAATGCAAGCGACAAAAAGCAGAAAAAAATAACCATCAGAAGGAAAAAAATGCTTTTAAAAAACAGATGCTATTTTTTCAAATAGTGGAAAACTTCTGAAAAACATTGTGTACCTATAGGCTTTTTTTTATGGAAAATCAAGAAAGACATTTTTACTTGCTAATAAAAAACTGAAGATGGCTTTTCATAGATCCTCAGTACTAACAAGCTAAAAACTAATTTAGGAATCTACAACAGTGACATTTTGGAATAGTTTGAAATTTGATGCTGCATTGACAGTATAGTTTATGTGTTAGAAATGGTACACATTAAGTTTCTCACAGATTTGAGAATTGGGAATGTAAAGAAAAAACTGTAGCCTTTGCAATTCTGCAATTATAAATTTTTAATGCACGCTAGCATATGAGCTAAAATTACAGTTCTCCCTTCTCTAATTTATAACCAGGTGAATTTGATGAACTGTCATTACCCCATCACCCCATCCCTCTTTGAGCTGATAATCTGTATTCACTGGAGGCAGATTTTACTAGTGAATTGAAAGTGAATGATAATTCTAGGAGTAGAGATAAGCAAACCAGAACTGTAAAGTTTGGGGTTTGTACTGGACGCCTAGTGTCTGATGCTGAACTCCGAACACAAATTTTTCCTGAAAGTCCATTTTGCAGTTCAGAGAGAGAGAGATTTTCCAGCTCCATAGTTTGCGTCACCATTAATTTCTATGTTGTTAAGATTCAAAATTAGGTACAGTTTTGGTACCCAAACCGAACTTTGGACTAAAGTCAGTTGAACCCAAACTTGCAGGGATCCGCTCATCCCTATCAAGGAGAAGAAAGAGGCATTTTTCTGCTTTAAGTTATAATACAAAGTTTCTTATCTTCTATTGTACAATTGATTTATGAAAAAATAAAAATATAATAAAATGAAGATTACTCTTTAAATCATTTCAATGCACCATAATGTCATTAGTTAGAATGAAAAAAATAGGAATATTTTGCACAATATTGACAAATTATTGACAATTTATAATCTTAAAATCAGATAAGTTAACTGCATTTTTGGACAGATAAAGTTTGTTTGAAAATTTAATGTGGCATGTAATCCCTTTGCCAGCAACAAAGTTTTTCTGTCCTTATCTCTTGCCTCAGGTTATATTCTTTGTAAAGAGTAAGCTGCCAGACTGAGTCCACATTGATAGAGCATATGGTGACCACTTGATGACAGCCGACAGTTCTTTGGAAGATATAAAAGGCTTTCAGATTCAATTTTCAGGTAGTGCAGCCTCTGAAGGCTCCAACATGGTAAACACGAAACAAAACTCACACTGTTTTAATCTTTTAACACATCAACTCATATTTCACACAGAATTACCTTACACATTTATTTACTTAAAAAAAAATAGTAATACAAATTTATAGGCAATGTATGTTGGTCAAGTTGCATATTAGTTTGCCTTTCAAGCTCGGTGAAGGGTTGCCTCTCCAATTCCCTGCTGCATGAAAAATAGCGCATATCATATAAAGTTGTTGTATCAGCAAGATTTACTTTTTCACATACAAGAACAGGTGATTACAAAGGTTCTCGGTTACAATGTAACCTATGGTCACTTGTTTGCAGTGGAACAATGAGTAATTCTTACTGAATATCATTTTTAATATTATTATTATTATACATTTTTATAGCGCCATTTATTCCATGGCGCTTTACATGTGAAGGGGGCAAATATAGACAAGTACAATAAATATGAGCAAAACAAGGCACACACGTACAAAAGAAGAGAGGACCCTGCCTGTGAGGGCTCACAGTCTACAGGGGATGGTTGAGGATACACTAGGAGAGGGTAGAGTTGGTCATGCGGTGGTTCAGTAGACTGAGGATCACTGCAGGTTGTAGGCTTGTCGGTAAATTGACAGTTGAGAATAAGTCCCCCTTTCTTCGAAGTATAAATAAAGTATTTTTCCATTGTGAGGGCAAACATTTCCTATTTTGTTTTCATATAACCCCTTCATGACATCCACCACACATGAATGGCACTGCGGAAGGTGCTTTCCCACAAACTGACCTACATTTACGCTGGGACAATCGGGCTGACTCAGTCGCACAACTGGTGCGATCATCATTGGGCATAAGCTGTACAGTGGCATGTAAAAGTATGGGCATTCTTGTTATTGTGAACAATTAAGAAAGTTGCAGGTGAAATTATCTCTAAAAGGCCTAAAGTTAAAGATGACACATTTTCTTTGTACTTTAGACAAAAAAATAAATATATATTGTAATTTTTTACATTTTAAAATTTACCACAGGGAAAATGGACTGATGCAAAAGTTTGGGCGCCATTAGGAGATTTGCATGCTCAGATAACTTTGACAAAGGTTTGAGTCCTTTATTAGCCTGTTAGGGATATGGCTTGTTCACTATTATCATTAGGAAAGGTCAGATGATGCAAATTTTGCATCTACATGAAAACCCAGCCCAGGGTTCTACTAAGCAGCTGCCTAGCACTCTGAAAATAATAATGGTGGAAGCCCACAAAGCAGGTCATAAGAAGATAACGTAGCATTTTGAAGTTGCCCGAAATTTAATTAAGAAATGGCAGTGGATCCTCTCCTAAGTAGGTACAGTATAACAGTGCCATGCTGTAGTAATACTTGTGTCAGGAACAGCAGAGGTCAAGATAAGGTCTTGAAGACAAAGCAAATTTTCAGTGAAAGCTGCTTGTGGGATTGCTAGAGTGGCAAATCAGAACCCCCACTTGACTGTAAAAGACCTTCAAAACATTTAGCAGGCCCTGGAGTTGTGGTGCATTGCTCAACTGTTCAGAGACAACTGCACAAATATGGGCTTCATGTAAGAGTCATCAGAAGAAAACCTCTCCTGCATCCTCACCATAAAATTCAGCAACAGAAGTCTGCAAAAGAACATCTAAACAAGACTGATACATCTTGAAAACAAGTCCTGTGGACCTATGAGGTTGAAATGGAACGCTTATTGATCAAAGGTATGTGTGGAGAAAAAAGGGCACAGACGTTCAAGGAAAACATCTCGACAACCATCAGCAATCAGAAAATGGAAAGTTGATGTCCCTGGAACAAAGTAAAAAAGTAAAAATATTTTTTTTTTAAAAATCACAAAATGAAGAACAAAAAAAGTTATACAAATAAATACATACATTTAATGTAAAAACTAAAATAAACAAAGTACAGTCACTGACAAAAGTTATGTTGCTTATCCATGTTATGTAAATCAAAGCTTAGAACCTGACGTTAAATTCATCCATTGGTTTTATAAATTACTCTTTTGAAAGCTGAAACCCTCCCAAATTTGGTTTAGGTTAAGAAAATAAATTGGCATCAATGCTGAAATATTGATCATTTAATGAACACAGAATGGTCGGGTTTTGGCAAGACAATAGTTTTGTCCACCTGGTCATATAATGCACCCAATCCAAGTTTACATCCTCACAAGTGCTCAGTAAATGATCGGTTAATTAGTGGGTGTGTATAAAAAGAAACCCAGCACCCCAGACTTTCACTTGAACTGCAACTTGAGCTCTGACAACATGCCAAAAATCCACCCTGCGACCAAATCCTTGATTATCAAGAGGCTGAAGACCAGATCCACTGCAGAGGTGGCCGGCACCTTTGGTGTGTCTCAGCGTCAAGTACAAAAAATTAAAAAAAGATTTGAAGAGACTGGAGATGGGTTTGACAAGCCCAGGTCCGGCAGACCCCGCAAGACAACTGCTCAGGAGGAACGTTTGTTTGTTAGAAAATCCAAAGCAAGGCCCTCTTCCACTGCAGCAGAGCTCCAACAGGCCTGGTCACCTCAAGTCCCTGAGTCAACTAGAACAGTTTGTAAGATTCTGTCTTGAAATGGCCTCCATGGTCGATTCAGGTCCCAGAAGCCAGCACTAAACAAAAGGCAAATAAAAAACCATGTGGCATTTGCAAAGTCCCACAGCCTGCGAAACAGATGGACGCTGGAAAAGTGGCAGAAGGTGGATTTCTCTGATGAATCTTCAGTAGAATTACATCACAGCCGCCGCAAATACTGCAGGAGACCTACTGGAGCCCATATGGATCCAAAATACACCCAGAAAACAGTTAAATTTGGTCTGGGGTGTGCAAAAAATTTGCAAGGTGGAAGGCAATATCAATAGCCTAAAATATCAAGAAGTATTAGCTACCTCTTACATTCCAAATCATAAAAGGGGTCAAATTTTGCAGCAGGATGGTGCTCCATCACATCCATCCATCTCTAGAACAAAGTTCCTCCAGGCAAAAAAGATCAAGGTGCTCAATGACTGGCCAGCCCAGTCACCAGACATGAACATCATTGAGCATGTTTGGGGTAGGATGAAAGAGGAAGCTTGGAAGACAAAACCAAGGAATCTAGATGAACTCTGGGAGGCATGTAAGACTGCATTCTTTGCTATTCCTGATGACTTCATTAATAAATTGTATGAATCATTGTTGAACCGCATGGATGCAGTCCTTCAAGCTCATGGAAGTCACACAAAATATTAAATATGACTCTAATAGCACCACAACTTCATTCACCAATGTTATGCAACATATATTTGTATTTTAAGATAATTGTTTGTTTGAATATTACATTACTTTCTGTGGGCGACAAAACTTTTGTCTTGCCAAAATCTGACCATTCTATGTTCATTAAATGATCAAGATTTCAGCATTGATGCCAATTTATTTTCTTAACCTAAACCAAATTTGGGAGGGTTTCAGCTTTCAAAAGAGTAATTTATAAAACCAATGGATGAATTTAACGTCAGGTTCTAAGCTTTGATTTACATAACATGGATAAGCGACATAACTTCTGTCAGGGACTGTACACATATTTAGCATTGCTGCATCTGAAATGACCAGACATATAAAACTGTCCCACTAGTCAACCCATTCAGTGAATACGAAAAAGAGCAGGAATAAAGTTGCAGAAAATTACATAACGTGCATGTATACCAATGTCAGAAGCCTCACCAATAAGAAGAATAAGAGTTAATATTGTTGGCAGAGAATTATGATATTCTGAGCACCATGGAGACATGGCTGTATAGTTGAGCTACTAGTTTATAGGGCTATATTATTTTCAGGAGTGACTGTACAATTTTTTTTTAAGGTAAAATCCATCCTGCGTGATAACATATTTGAAGAAAATGAAAATGTAGAGTCACTATAGATGGAGATAAAATGAGGGAAAATTAATAATAAAATACTGATGGGAGTTTGACATAAGTCTCCAAACATAATGGAAGCGACATAAAATCTCCTCATAAAGCAAATAGATGAGGCAGCAAATTAAGGAGAAGTAATTATTATGAGGGACTTCAACAACCCTGATGCAGGTCCAGAAAAAGAAACTGACTTTGGACAATAACAAACTACAATTATCTTTCACAAATTGACTCTAGGAGCCCACACTACAACTATATGCAAAAACCTGTTAGCTGTTATCCCTGTTGTAAGTATTGACTGTAAAACACAGGTGGCTCCTGCATATCTTCTGTGTGCACACCATAACTGGGATATCCAATTACGGTAAATTGCATTAAAGTGATTCTTTGGTTAAAACACACCGATCCATGAGCTCCACAGGATATGTGATAACTTATTGATCGTTTAGGTCCGACCATTGAAAGCCACACCGATCGGCAGAATAGGGCAGTTTTATTCCTGACAGAACACTTATCCCCATTTTAAAATGCAGCAGCATGTGGTATGTCTGACCGTAGCTCCATTCATTCTATTTGGAGCTTTCAAAAAAAAACAAGAGCAGTCCTCACAGCCACTGAGGGAATGAATGGATCAGTAGTGAAGTCGCACATGCCGCTCCATTGCAATGAGGATAAAAGCTTCACGTTCTATAGATTGGGTCCCAGAAGTCAGACCTCACCAATCAATATAATATCACCAGTGATGGGCGAGTACACTCGTTGCTCGGGTTTTCTCGAGCATGCACGGGTGTCATCCAAGTATTTTGGCATGCTCGGAGATTTAGTTTCTGTCGACCCAGCTGCCTGATTTGCGACTGCTAGACAGCCTAAATATATGTGGGGATTCCTTAACAAACAGGCATTCCTCACGTGTATTCAGGCTGTCCAGCAGCCACAAATAACGCAACTGCGTCAACAGAAACTAAATCTCCGAGCACGTCAAAATACTGGGAGGACACCCGAGAATGCTCGGGAAAACACGAGCAATAAGTATGCTCGCTCATCACTAATTATTACTTATCCTGTGGAGAGATGATTATTTTCTTTCACTAGAGAACCCTTGTAAGTGCATCTTGCTTCAAGTATTAAATCTATAATGGCAATAAAGAATATTCTCCTAATTAATATCAGAGAGAACAAATGACCGCCATGCACAACACAATCCACTATACCAAGACCAATAATACCAAATACAAGGGACAAATACCACCACACCATGACTAGACCACATATTGCCACCACATAGTGACCGAATAATACCACATACAACGGAGAAATTCCGCCACACCATAACTGCACTACATATTCCACCACACAGTGACCAACTAATACCACATACTGTACAAAGGAGAAATGCCATCACACCGTGACGAGACCACATAGGGACCGTATAATACCAAATACAAGTAAATACTGCCACATCATGACCAGACCACAAATTACCACCCCATAGTGACAGTACTACAATACTACAATAATGATCATGAATAAAAACCGCAATGTTAACACTGTGATTACCACCAGTGACATTATCAACTCTGTATATAGTAAACAGTATATAGTGTTAGTGCACAGGCAGTACAGTTATCACCAATAACATTTTTCACTGGAGCTCTGTATATAGTGGACAGGTAATGAAGTGATCACCAGTGACATTATACACAGCAGCTCAGTATATAGTGTGCATGTACACACATAGTCAAAATTGTTGGTACTCCTCGTTTAATGACAGAAAAACCCACAATGCTAAGAGAAATAACTTGAATCTGACAAAAGTAATAATAAATCAAAATCTATGAAAATGAACAAATAAAAGTCAGACATTGCTTTTCAACCATTCTTCCACAGAATGTTTTAAAAATAAAACTCATGAAATAGGCCAGGACAGAAATGATGGTACCCCTGAAAACAGTTTAACAAAAGGGACATGTTAAATCAAGGTGTGTCCACTAACTAGCATCACAGGTGTCTACAATCTTGGAATAAGCAAGTGGGCCTGTAGAGAGGGCTACAGATACTCACTGTGCTGTTTGGTGACATAGTGTGTTAGGGTTCAAGTTCCCGCTGCTGCACAAGGGGAGTCTTGAACCAGTCCCGCTGCGGTCCCCCATCCATCTCTGTCCGCAGTGGATTCTGCTCAGTTTAGACGTCAGTCCCAGCATCTCGCCCAGTCTAAAAGTGTGCAGAGGATTACTGCTGCCTCTCCTGGCTCTGCTATTGTGGTCAGTACTGGTTAGCGGCGAGCAGACGTCTTTAGGACAAAGTCCTTGTTTTCCCCTTCTGAGCATGCCCAGGGTGAGATCTCTCATTGGAGATCAGGGGTCATATGCTCAGGTACTGCAGCAGCTCCTACTGGTCAGCCAGAAAGGTCCTGTGACTACTGGTGTTCTGGAACAGTTTCATTGGTCCTTGTTTCTGGCAGGTCCTGTAGCTGTTACTATAATAGGGTGGCATGGCTGGGCCACCATACGCTAGTATCAATTGCATTATGTGCTATGCGCCAGTGTGATCATGTACGCATGTGGTTAGGGCTCGGCTGAAATAAGCCCCTAGAATACCGGCACCTCCGGTGAGGAGAATTGGGTGCAAGTGGTTAGGGCTTGACTGAAATAAGCCCCTAGAATACCGGCTTCTCCGGTGAGGAGATTGCTTGATTGCGTTGCTGTTTACATGATCACGGACTGCTATCCGCACAGCAGTTATCTGTGTATCCCTGTGAGTCTAACAGGACACAGTCTTTTTCTCAGCAGCTCTGTGACGCAACAGGGTTCGCTTTATAATGCTGGGTCAGCGCCCTAGCGTTTTACTTTGCGGCTCACTGAAGCTAAGTGAGTTCGCACTTATTGCCATGTAGCACTGTGGCATTCCCGTTAGCGGCTCTGGGATTAACAGAGATTAACAGGGATTAACAGAGTTCGCACTTACTGCCACAGCTTGCTACGGCGTTTATTTTAGCGACTCTGCGGGATAACAGAGTTCACTACTTTCGCCATCTTACTAGCAGCGGGCTTCGCTTGCACGGTGGATGGGGCTGCGAACGCACCTCTCTACAATATCTATTAGGTGCGTTCCGCAGACCCTAACGTAATACTAGCACCAGGGTCTGGCTAGTAAAATGGCAGAAGACCAGCGCCTACGGCAGTTCATCCAGCAGCTGGAGGGTAGGTTGGCGGCTCTCGAGCACACAACCTCAGCTGAGGATGTGACCGCAGTCACTGTTCAGGCTGCTAGCACAGCAGCAGCCAGTTTGTCCTCCAACACCTCTGCTCCGACCTTGTCCCATCTTCCGCTTCCAGACAAGTTTTCTGGCGACCGCAAACATTGTCGGGGATTCGTGAGTCAGTGCTCTATACAACTCGAGCTTCTGGCCGCACGTTTACCCACAGAGCAGTCACAAGTGGGTTTCATAGTGTCACTTCTGTCGGGCAGAGCTTTGGAATGGGCAATGCCGCTGTGGGAGCCTGACGATTGCGTGGTGCGGAGTGCTCTTCGGTTTCTGGAGGCTCTTAAAAAGGTCTTTTTAGGCCCTCAGGTCACCCACGATTCAGCACTCCGACTGCTGGCAATGTCACAGGGTTCGAGCTTGGTCAGTCAGTTTTCAGTCCAATTTCGAACTCTGGCCTCCGAGTTAGAGTGGCCGGATAAGGTCCTTATACCGGTATACTGGAGAGGTCTGGCTGACCATGTAAAGGACGCCTTGGCCACCAGGGAGATTCCTACCTCTCTGGAGAAGCTTATCTCCATATCTACCCGCATCGACCTTCGCTTTCACGAGCAGAGGTTGGAGCGGGCCCAGTGTAGACAGAGGTTTCGGCTGGCTCCCACCTTTGCCAAACCTCTAGAATCTCCCATTCAGGCGCCCGACTCCCCGGAGGTCATGGAGGTTGTTCAAATGGGACCTAAGACTCGGCCCGTGGTTTTAACAATTGTCAGCAGTTAGGACATTTTGCCAATAGATGTACCCAGCGATCGGGAACACGTTCGCGTCTAGTGACCATGGGAGGAGGTTCACTAGAGTCAGCAGCATTTGCCTCCAAGCTGTCCTTTAAAGGGACAATCTCTTTTGGTCCATCCATTCTAACAGTTGAGCTTTGTGTGGATTCTGGAGCAGAGGGGAACTTTATGTCCTCTGCTTTTGCTCTCTGTCACACAATACCTCAGGTGATGCCGCCAAACCGTGACTGTTCGAGTGGTGAATGGCTCCTTACTGCCCTCACAGATCACACATCAGACAATCCCTCTCACATTAGCTATGTCTCCTTCCCATCAGGAGATTATTTCTTTCCTTGTCCTTCCTGAGGGTATAGATGAGGCTCTACTGGGAGTACCCTGGCTTCATCTTTACTCCCCACATATTGAGTGGTCCTCTGGGAAGATACGGGATTGGAGTGAGTCTTGTAGAGGTAGATGTGTGAGGGAGTGTGTTCAGGTTGCTTCTACAGGGATACCCGCAGATCTCACTTCCCTGCCCAAGTGCTATTGGTCCTATGTAGACGTGTTCTCCAAAAAGGCTGTGGAGACGCTTCCGCCTCATCGCCCCTATGACTGTCCTATTGACCTCTTGCCTGTAGCAGAACCTCCCCGGGGAAGGGTCTATCCTCTCTCTCTCCCGGAGACGGAGGCTATGTCCCAATACATTCAGGAAAATCTGGCAAGAGGGCTCATTAGGAAGTCAGTGTCACCTGCTGGGGCAGGGTTCTTCTTTGTGCAAAAGAAGAACGGAGAATTACGTCCCTGCATAGATTACAGGGGTCTTAATGGCATTACCATTAAGAATAAATACCCGCTGCCTTTAATTTCTGAGCTCTTTGATAGGCTCCGGGGAGCAAGGGTATTTACCAAATTAGACCTGCGGGGTGCTTACAACCTGATTCGCATCCGCGAGGGGGATGAGTGGAAGACGGCTTTTAATACCAGGGATGGGCACTATGAATATCTGGTGGTGCCCTTCGGGCTCTGTAATGCCCCAGCCGTTTTCCAAGACTTTGTTAAAGACATCTTCCGGGATATGCTTTCCACCTCGGTCGTGGTCTATTTGGATGATATTCTCATCTTCTCTCCAGATATTGACACCCACCGGAAAGATGTCTGCAGAGTCTTCGACCTCTTGCAGGCAAATTCCCTTTATGCAAAGTTGGAGAAATGCGTGTTTGAGCAGGAGTCTTTACCATTCCTGGGCTATATCATCTCCGCTCAGGGATTGGCTATGGATCCTGCCAAATTACAAGCTGTGATGGACTGGCAAGAACCCCATTCCCTTAAAGCGGTGCAGCACTTTATGGGGTTCATTAATTATTATCGCCAGTTCATTCCCCATTTCTCAACTTTGGTAACTCCCTTGGTAGCCCTCACCAAGAAGGGAGCAAATCCCAAATTGTGGTCTGAGGAAGTCTCCAAGGCTTTCATCTCAATTAAGTCTCAGTTTGCTAGCACTCCCATTCTACGCCGCCCTGATGTTGATAAGCCATTCATATTGGAGGTGGATGCCTCATCCGTTGGTGCTGGAGCAGTCCTCTTTCAAAAGGATGCTCAAGGTCGAAAGCATCCTTGCTTCTTCTTCTCCAAGACCTTCACACCAGCGGAGAGGAATTATTCCATCGGGGACAGGGAGCTGCTAGCAATGAAATTGGCTTTCTCTGAGTGGAGACATCTGTTGGAGGGGGCTCGCTTTCCCTTCCAAGTCTTCACCGACCAAAAGAATTTGGTATATCTTCAGATAGCCCAGCGGCTTAATTCTCGCCAGGCCAGATGGTCCTTGTTCTTCTCCCGGTTTAATTTCACACTCCATTTCCTCTCGGGAGAGAAGAACATTCGTGCCGACGCTCTCTCTCGCTCTGTGGTGTCCTCTGAGGAGGAGGTGAAGGAGCCTCAGCTTATTTTCCCCACAGAGAGCCTGAGAACAGTGGCCCCAGTTTCGCTAGAGTCTGTGCCCCCGGGCAAGACTTTTGTGCCTACCAATTTGCGACGGGAGGTACTCTCTTGGGCACATTCGTCCAGGGTGGGTGGACACTTTGGGGCAAAGAGGACATCTGAATTGCTGGCGAGGACATACTGGTGGCCGCATATGGTCCGTGACGTTGGGGACTATGTTCGGGCGTGTGTCTCCTGCGCCAAGAATAAGTCTCCACGACAACGGCCAGCTGGGTTACTTTACCCTTTGCCGTGGCAGACAGGCCCTGGGAGATGGTTGTGATGGACTTTGTGGTGGGCTTGCCCAAGTCTCAGGGTTGCACCATCATTTGGGTAATCACTGACCATTTTTCCAAAATGGTGCATCTGGTGCCGCTACCATGGTTACCTTCTGTACGGGCTCTGGCAGCGTTGTTCGTTAGGCACATCTTCCGTCTACACGGCATGCCGGACAAAATTGTCAGTGACCGAGGTCCCCAGTTTGCGTCTCGGTTCTGGAGAGAGCTTTGTCGTCTACTCAGTATTGAGTTAAATCTCTCTTCATCGTACCATCCTGAGAAGAATGGGTTGGTAGAGAGGGCCAACCAGACCTTGGTCACCTATCTACGACATTTTGTCTCAGCCATGACTGGGCATTCTTGCTACCGTGGGCTGAGTTTGCACTAAACAATGCTGTGGCTGACTCCACCGGACAGACTCCATTCCTCCTAAACTACGGTCAGCATCCGCGGTTTCGGTGCCCATGCCCATGTCTTCCGCCGACTCCAGGGTGGCAGACTGGGCTGTGGAGGCACGGGACATTTGGGACCGTACCCAGGATGCCATTCAGGCATCCAAGGAGAGGATGAGGTCCTCCGCCGATGCACATCGGCACCCCGCTCCAACATTTGCTACTGGTGACTTGGTGTGACTCTCTGCCCGTCCCATTAGGCTGCGAGTTGAGTCCACTAAGTTGAGTCCCAGCGTCTCGCCCAGTCTAACAGTGTGCAGAGGATTACTGCTGCCTCTCCAGGCTCTGCTATTGTGGCCAGTACTGGTTAGTCCTTGTTTTCCCCTTCTGAGCATGCCCAGGGTGAGATCTCTCATTGGAGATCAGGGGTCATATGCTCAGGTACTGCAGCAGCTCCTATTGGTCAGCCAGGAAGGTCCTGTGACTACTGGTGTTCTGGAACAGTTTCATTGGTCCTTGTTTCTGGCAGGTCCTGTAGCTGTTACTATAAAAGGGTGGCATGGCTGGGCCGCTATGCGCTAGTATCAATTGCATTATGTGCTATGCACCAGTGTGATCATGTACGCATGTGGTTAGGGCTCGGCTGATATAAGCCCCTAGAATACCTGCACCTCCGGTGAGGAGATTTGGGTGCAAGTGGTTAGGGCTTGGCTGAAATAAGCCCCTAGAATACCGGCTTCTCCGGTTAGGAGATTGCTTGATTGCGTTGCTGTTTAAATGATCACGGACTGCTATCCGCACAGCAGTTATCTGTGTATCCCTGTGAGTCTAACAGGACACAGTCTTTTTCTCAGCGGCTCTGTGACGCAACAGGGTTCGCTTTATAATGCTGGTTCAGCGCCCTAGTATTTTACTTTGCGGCTCACTGAAGCTAAGTGAGTTCGCACTTATCGCCATGTAGCGCTGTGGCATTCCTGTTAGCGGCTCTGGGGATTAACAGAGTTCGCACTTACTGCCACAGCGTGCTACGGCGTTTATTTTAGCGACTCTGCGGGATAACAGAGTTCGCTACTTTCGCCATCTTACTAGCAGCGGGCTTCGCCTGCATGGTGGACCCCGGGCTGCGAACGCACCTCTCTACAATATCTATTAGGTGCGTTCCGCAGACCCTAACATGGTGTGTATCACACGCAACATGGACCAGAGGAAGTGAAGGAAAGAGTTGTCTGAGGAGATCAGAAAGAAAATTATAGACAAACATGATAAAGGAAAAAGCTATTAGACCATTTCCAAGTAGCTTGATGTTCCTGTGACTACAGTTGCACATATTATTCAGAAATGTAAGCTCCATGGGACTTTAGCCATATTCCATGGATGGGGCTGCAGAGGAAAATGATGACAAATCAAGAGACGGATAATACGAATGGTAACAAAGAGCCCAGAAAGCTTCTAAACAGATTAAAGGTGAACTTCAAGCTCAAGGAACACAGTTTCAGATTGCAACCATTCTCTTGATGAGTAAAAGTGGACTTCATGGAAACGACCAAGGAGGACACAATCGTGAAAAAATTCATAAAAAAGCCAACTAGAATTTGCCAAACTACATGTTGACAAGCAAACATAGCTTCTGGAGAATGTCCTATGACAGATGAGACAAAATGAACTTTTTGACAAGGCTACAGCTCATGTTCGCAAGAAAAATGAAGCATATAAAGAAAAGAACACTGTCCCTAATTGAAACATAAAAAGGCTCTGTTATGTTCTGGGGCTGCTTACTGCATCTGGCACAGGTGTCTAGAACTGTGCGTACATGAAATCTCAAGACTATCGAGGATCAGAGAGGAATGTGCTGCCCAGTGTCAAAAGCTTGTCCAGTCGCAGTCATGGTCTTGCAACAGGTAAGACCAAAACACAAGCTAAAAACCAAGAATGGCTAAGAGAAACATTAGACCAGGGTCTCAATCTCGGCAGAGTAAAGGGCCGCACATACTAAAATTTAAGCTGGGGCTGCATTACATTCAAACTTAATACAGTCCAAAATTATTGTTAAACAATTGCTTATTTGAACTACTATAACAATTCTCTTCCTCCGTCCTCCCCCTCTCTGTGGCCGATCAATAAGTTGTCACTGTGATGTACAGCAACCGTATTTACTCGTATATAAGCCAACCCAGTATAAGCCAACCTCCTAATTTGCCATAAAAAAACTGGAAACTTATTGACTCGCGTATAAGCCTAGGGTGGAAAATGCAGCCTATTGGTAAATATCAAAAATAACAAATAGACACCAATAAAAGAATGGCTAAGAGGAAAACATTAGACCAGGGTCTCAATATCTCGCAGAGTAAAGGGCGCCGCACATACTAAAAAATTTAAGCTGGGGGGCTGCATTACATTCAAACTTAATACAGTCCAAAATTATTGTTAAACAATTGCTTATTTGAACTACTATAACAATTCTCTTCCTCCGGTCCTCCCCCTCTCTCTGTGGCCGATCAAATAAGTTGTCAGCTGTGATGTACAGCATACCGTATTTACTCGTATATAAGCCAACCCTAGTATAAGCCAACCCTCCTAATTTTGCCATAAAAAAACTGGGAAAACTTATTGACTCGCGTATAAGCCTAGGGTGGAAAATGCAGCAGCTATTGGTAAATATTCAAAAATAAAAATAGACACCAATAAAAGTAAAATTAATGAGACATCAGTAGGTTAAATGTTTTGAATATCCTATTGAATCAGGACCCCAATAATGCTCCATACAGATCAATGGCCCCATAAGATGCTCTATAAAAATTTAAGCTGGGGATAATCAACTAACAGCCAAATTGTAAACATCTATTGATATATACATTCTCTTCTCCGTCCCCTTCTCTGCGATCAATAAGTTTCAGCTGTGATGTACACAACGTATTACGTATATACACCCTATAACCAACCTCAATTGCAAAAAAAAAGGGAATATTGATCGCAAGCAGGGAACACACTTGAAATTCAAAATAAAAATAACCCAAAATAAAATTAATGAGACATCAGTAGGTTAAAGTTTTGAATATCCATAATTTAATCAGGAGCCCCATATAATGCTCCATACAGATCATAATGGCCCCATAAGATGCTCTATACAAAATACGCCCCATGTAACGCTGCATAAAGGTTAATAATGGCCCCATAAGATGCTCCATAGATTATGCCCCTATAATGCTGCAGAAAGGTTAATAATGGCCCCATAAAATGCTCCATAGAATAATATGCCTCATATGCTGCTCCATAAGGTTATGGCCCCATAAAATGGTCCATAGATTATGCCCCATATGATGCTCCATAGATTATGCCCCCATAAGATTCTCCATATATTTTATGCCCCCATAAGATGCTCCATATATTTATGCCCCATAAGATACTCCATATATTTTATGCTGCCCGATAAGATGCTCCATAGATTATGCCCCCATAAGATTATCCAAGATTTTATGCCCCATAAATGATCCATACATTTATGCCCAATAAGATGCTCCATATATTTTTTGCCCCATAAGATGCTCCATATATTTTATGCCCCATAAGATGATCCATATATTTTATGCCCCATAGGATGATCCATATATTTTATTCCCCCATAAGATTCTCCATATATTTTATGCCCCATAAGATGCTCCATAGATTATGCCCCCATAAAATGATCCATATATTTTATGCCCCCATAAGATGGTCCATATATTTTATGCCCCCATAAGATGATCCATATATTTTATGCCCATAAGATGATCCATATATTTTATGCCCCATAAGATGCTCCATATAATTTATGCCCCCATAAGATGCTCCATATATCTTATGCCCCATAAGTTGCTCCATAGATTATGCCCCCATAAGATGATCCATATATTTTATGCTCCCATAAGATAATCCATATATTTTATGCCTCCATAAGATGCTCCATAATAATAATAATAATAATAATAATAATCTTTATTTATATAGCGCCAACATATTCCACAGCGCTTTACAGTTTAACAATTTCAAAACACAAGTCATAGGTAACAACGTTAACAATACAATAATTAAAGCAAAATAAGCCGACCCTGCTCGTGAGAGCTTACAATCTACAATGAGGTGGGGGAGATACAAAGTACAGGTGTATATATACAATGGTGCATTTACAATGATGGTCCAGCCATCTTGAGGGAGTGAGGGATGGATGGAGATAGTGAATGGGCTACACACACACACTTACACATAGAATTACTTTGGTTAGTGAATGTGATAGGCCGCTCTGAACAAATGTGTTTTGAGGGAGCGCCTGAAACCATGCAAATTGTGGATAGTCCTAATTTCTTGGGGTAGAGCATTCCAGAGGATTGGCGCAGCACGGGAGAAGTCTTGGAGTCGGGAGTGGGAGGTACGGATTAGTGCAGAGGTTAGTCGAACATCGTTTGCAGAGCGCAGCAGTCGGTTGGGCCGATAGATAGAAATGAGGGAGGAGATGTAGGGGGTGCTGCACTGTGGAGAGATTTGTGGGTGAGAACCAGTACTTTGAATTGGATCCTATAATGAATGGGCAGCCAGTGTAAGGACTGGCGAAGAGCGGACGCGTCCGAGTACCGATTAGCCAGATGGATGACCCTGGCTGCTGCATTAAGGATGGACTGGAGAGGGATAGTCGAGTAATGGGGAGGCCAAGTAATAGATATATTTTCATATATTTTATGCCCCATAAGTTGATCCATATATTTTATGCCCAATAAGATGCTCCATATATTTTATGCCCCATAAGATGCTCCATATATTTTATGCCCCATAAGACGATCCATATATTTTATGCCACATAAGATGCTCCATATATTTTATGCCCCCATAAGATACTCCATATATCTTATGCCCCATAAGATGCTCCAAAGATTATGCCCCCATACGATGATCCATATATTTTATGCCTCCATAAGATGCTCCATATATTTTATGCCCCCATAAGATGCTTCATATATTTTATACCCCATAAGTTGATCCATATATTTTATGCCCCATAAGATGCTCCATATATTTTATGCCCCCATAAGATGCTCCATATATTTTATGCCCCCATAAGACGATCCATATATTTTATGCCCCATAAGATGCTCCATATATTTTATGCCCCATAAGATGCTCCATATATTTTATGCCCCCATAAGATGCTCCATAGATTATGCCACCATATGCTGCTGCTGCAAATAAAAAAAAAATGATATACTCACCTCTCGTTGCTGGGGGCCAGGTGCCGGTGTCACTGCTGCTCAGGGCCCCGACACCTACGAAATTCACCTGTCCCTGGTCCACCGCTGCGCGCCGCTCCATTGTACGGCTCTTCTGTCAGTGCCTGTTCAGGCAGAGTGCGCGGCACACGCTAACTACGTCATCGCGCCCTCTTACCTGAACATCACAGCCAGAGGACGCAGAAGACACAGCGGTGTGCAGAGGTGGACCGGGGACAGGTGAATATCGCATATACTTACCCCCCTGGCACGTCTCTGCAGCCCCCCCGCTTCTCCCACGGTCTCCAGCAGCTATTCTTCCTTCATCGGTCAGGTGGTACCGCTCATTAAAGTCATGAATATGTGCATATTCATGACTTTAATGAGCGGTACCACGTGACCGCTGAAGGAAGAAGCCTGAGATCGTGGGAGAAGCAGGGGGCTGCAGAGATGCGCCGGGGGGTTAGCGTGATCTGACACCCCCTCCCCCGACGACCCCCTGGCGTTTGTCATTACACAGTGCCAGAGGGATATCATCACGCAGGGCCACAGCCACTACGGAGCGGCGCACTCCTCCTTTTGAGACATGGTGCACCGCGCGCCGCAGATGCCTGCCTCAGGTGCCGCATGCGGCCCGTGGCTGCGTGTTTGAGACCCCTGCATTAGACTGTTCTGAAGTGGCCTTCTATGACCCTGACCGAAATCCTATTGAGCTGGAAAGAGCTGAAACATTCCGTCTGGAAAAGGCAACCTTAAAACACGAAACAACTGGAGCAGTTTGCTCTTGAGGAGTGTGCCAAAATACGTGTCGAGAGGTGCAGAAGTCTCATTGACAGTTACAGGAATTGCTTGAGTGCAGTGATTGCATCAAAAGGTTGTACCATCTTTTCTGTCCAGGCCTATTTCATGAGTTTTATTTTTTTAAATTCTGTGGAAGCATGGTTGAAAAGCAATGTCTGACATTTATTTTCATAGATTTTTGATTTATTATTACTTTTGTCAGATTCAAGTTATTTCTGTGACCATTGTGGGTTTTTCTGTCAATAAACGAGGGTACCAACAATTTTGACCACGTGTGTACATGTAATACACTGACTCACCAGTGCCGTGTCTCTGTGAAATCTTTCAACCTGGCGTTTCTTCTTTATCTGGCACAGAACACCATCACTTCTTTCATTAAGGACTTGTCTCTGCAGAAATTAAAACAGTCATCAATAGATGATTGCTTCTAGACCACATTCCTCAACTTTTGCACTATGCCAGATGAAGAAAAAAAAGCGCCGTAGTGCCGCCCTGCATGGTAACATTTCTCACCATAAACTAAAATTGTATGTTCCTCATTCTGGCACCCAAACAGTAAATAAATCCCTCATGCTGGCCCGATTTATTTAATACTGTGTCCCAGCATGGCCCCACCATGTCCCTCGTCCAGACTGATCCCCATGTCCCTTGTCCAGCATGGCCCCCCATGTCCCTTGTCTAGCATGGCCCACATGTCCATTGTACAGCCTGGCCCCCTATGTCCCATGTACAGCCTGGTCCACTATGAGCATCCTGGCCTCAATATGTCCTTTGTCCAGACCTCATATTTCCAATGTCCTGGCCCCCTTTTGTGCATCCTGGCCTACAGATATCCATCCTGCTCCCATATGTCGCTTTCCTGGTCCCCATATATTCATCATGACCCCCATATGTCCCTTGTCCTGGCCCCCATATGTTCATCCTGCCCAATATGTGCATCCTGACCTCCCTATATATCCATCCTGGCCCCCATATGTGCAACCTGGTCCCTATATGTGCATCCTGGCCCCAAAATATCACTTGTTCTGACCTCCATATTTCCCTTGTCCTGGCCCCCATATGTGACCCCTGGCCACCATAAATTCATCCTGGCCCCCCATATGTCCTAGCCCCCATATGTGCATCATGCCATTCATATATACATCCTGGCCCCACCCACATATTCAACCTAGCCCCCATAAGTTCCTTCTCCTGGCCTCCATATATCCATCCTGGTACCATATGTGCAACCTGGCCCCTGTATGTACATCCTGGCCCCAATATATCCCTTGTCTTGGCCCCCATATGGGCATCCTGGCTCCCATAAATTCTTCCTGGCCCCCATATATCCTTTTTCCTAGCTCCTATATATCCATCCTGGTCCCACCCATATGTCTTTCCTAGCCCCCATAAGCCCCTTCTCGTGGTCCCATATATGCATCCTGGCCACCATATGTCACTTGTCCTTGCACCCATATGTGCACCCTGGTCTCCATAAATTCATCCTGGCCCCCATATATCCCTTGACCTGGTCCCCATATGTGCATCCTGTCCCCATATATCCATCCTGGCCACCAAATGTCACTTGTCCTGGCCCCCATATGTGCACCTTGGCCCCCCATATATCTATCTTAGCCCTAATATGTCATAGTAACATAGTAACATAGCTAGCAAGGCCAAAAAAAGACATTTGTCCATTCAGTTCAGCCTATATTCTGTCAGAATAAATCCCCAGATCTACGTCCTTCTAAAGAACCTAATAACTGTAAGATACAATCTTGTTACGCTCCAGGAAGACTTCCAGGTCTCTCTTGAACCTCTCAACTGAGTTGGCCTTCACCACCTCCTCGGGCAAGGAATTCCAGATTCTCGCTGCCCTAACAGTAAAGAATCCTCTTCTATGTTGGTGGAAAAACCTTCTCCCCTCCAGACGCAGAGAATCCCCCTTGTGACCATCACCTTCCTTGGTATAAACAGATCCTTGGAGAGATATTTGTATTGTCCCCTTATATACTTATACATGGTTATTAGATCGCCCCTCAGTCATCTTGACCTGATCTCCCATATATCCATCCTGGAACACCCATATATCCATCCTGGCACCCATACAGTATATCCATCCTAGTCCTCATATATCAGTCCGGGCCCCCAAAATATCCATATATTCCTTGCCCAGGCCCCTTATGTGCATCCTGCACCTCATATATCCATTGTGGCTCCCATATGTGTATCCTGACCCCCATATATCCATCCTGGCACCCATATGTGCATCCTTGCCCATTTATCCATCCTCGCCCTCATATGTGCATCCTGACCCCCATATGTGCCTTGTCCTGGCCTCCATGTCCTTTTTCCTGGCCATCATATGTGCATCCTGCCCCACTATATATCCATTGTGCCCCCTAAATGTGCATCCTGGCGCTCATTTATCTATCCTGACCCCCATATGTGCATCATGGCTCCCATATATCCATCTAGGACCAAATATGTCCCTTGTTCTGGCCCCGATATGTGCATCATGCCCCACCATATATCCATCCTGGTGCCCCATATGTGCATCCTGGCTGACATCTGTCCCTTGTACTGGCTCCCATAGGTGTATCCTGCACCCCCAT
This sequence comes from Oophaga sylvatica, assembly GCA_033576555.1. Lineage (NCBI taxonomy): Eukaryota > Metazoa > Chordata > Amphibia > Anura > Dendrobatidae > Oophaga > Oophaga sylvatica. The sequence goes on along the minus strand of JARQOD010000006.1, from coordinate 334,518,608 downwards.
ATCTCCATCCTAGACCCCATATGTCCCTTGTCCTGGCCCCTATATGTGCATCCTGACCCCCCATATATCCATCATGGACACAATATGTCCCTTGTCTTGGGCACTGTATGTGCATCCTGGGCACCATATGTGCATCCTGGCACCCCCATATATCTTTCCTGGCCTCCGTACCATGCTGCATCCAGAGAAGAAAAAAAAATGTTATATGCCGGCGACGTCAGACTCGCAATCGTCAGCGTTCATTGTAATGTGCGACTCAGCGGTTTGGGAAATGAGCGCTGCGTGCCCGCGCCTCTGCACATACTCTGTCTGCGCTTTTAATGGGCCCATGCCCCTAAAAACTGCAGGCTTTTTCCCACGTCCTCTATCTCTCACCCACAGTAAGGGCCCACCGGGGGATTTCCGCAATGCCCAGTAAGGCCAGTACGATCCTGCTGCAGTGTATAGCATTACCAATCAAATTATCACATATTCAAGTCCTTCAAAGGAACTAAAAAATAAAGTGAAAATTAGAAAAAAATAGAAACGTTTAAATCACCCCACGTTTCCCAGTTTTAAAGAAAATGATAATAATAATAATAATAATCATCATCATACATCTCACTGCATCCATAAGAGTCCGGTCTATCAAAATATAATAATTTGAAGCATACGTTGTACGTAATATTTTTGAATCAAGATACCAGGTTTGCGGGTTTTCAATTTCTCCCAAAAATACAATAAAAAGAAATCAACATATCGTATGTACTCCAAAATTATATGAATAAAAATATCATCCTGGCATGCAAAAAGAAGCGCTCACACAATGTCATTGATGAAAAAAATGTAAAAGTTACGAGTCTCAGAAAATGGCAATACAAATACCGATTTTTTTTATTACAAATTGGTGAAAAAATGTTCACTTCAAATATTCAAATATTAAAAACGATGCACTTTGGGTGTTGCTTTAATCGTACTGACCGAAAGGAGAAGGTTGCAAGATCTTTTTTACAGCAATCTCATTTTACCAATGAATGTGAAATGAATGATGTCATTCAAAGCAAAAAAAACCCTCATATAACTGTATCAATGGGAAAATAAAAAAAACGTATGGCTCTTGGAGGAAGGAGAGGGAAAAACAAAATGATAAAAATTAAATTTCAGCCCAGTCTGAAAGGAGTTAAAAAGTGTTTTAGAATTAAACAACAATAGTTTAAACAAATGATATTTGACTGGTGAAAGGTTTCTTTCCTGAACCCTTACAGGATGAACCCCTGAAGACATGTGAATGTGGCTTTGTCGGTTATTGCAGGGAAGTCTGATTCTCTTGAATTTATCTTCTTTTAGAATATATGTTTCATAAAAATAATTTGAAACTGCTTTATGACCTCTCACATAATTTTAAGTCTTTGTCACATGACAAGTGATATTATATCGAAAGGAGCGTGCAGCTCTTCTTTTATTTCCAAGTTATTTTGGAAATCATCTATGTATATTACATTTTTTTTAAATGAATTATAATAAAATAAATTCCAAAATGTGGCAGACAATATGCATGAGTCATACAAGCACAGCAGAAGCAGCTGTTCAGGGAGAACTACAACTACCTTCATGCTTTAATGATCATGTAATCATTGCAACTTTCTTGCAACATCTGGCTCTAAATCAGTGTGAATTTAGTGTGGAGGACCTGTAGTGCTCAGGATTGTAATTCTATTTACTAGACCATGATAATGCAGGTTCCATTGATTGATTATTGGACAGTAATGATGAATGTCATAAGCATAAATTCGATAGTTAATGAGAATGTCTGGACAGTGGTCAGATATAGCTCGGCTTACACATTGCTGAAATAAACACAGTGATATGCAGATAGTAGAATATTTTTGCTTGAGGACTGTCAAATATGATGTAAATCACAACATATATAAGAAATTAATATACTGCTTTCAGATTTTTAATGTAGGGATATGCTCAGTCTTACCAGGTTTTTGCCACCTAATCTGAGAGGAGCATAATGTAGACCCTGATTCTGCATGTTATGCACTTCTTCTGGCTAGGCCGGGTTTGGCTTCCTTTACCTAAGGAAACCAGTCTTTACTCCAAGTCACCTGTCAAGGTAATATCATCTCCATACCTCTCTTAACCCCTTCACAACATATAACGTATATTTACGTCATATGAGGTGTCCCCAATTTTGATGGGGGCTAAGGCATTGGGCCTGCATCTTTCCCAAACACATGGCAGCTGATTTGATCAGCTCTCATGTGCTTTTAATAGCTATTGGTGGATCAGACCTCCACTCATGATTGTTAACCAGTTAAAATCCTGCTGTCAATCTCTGACAGTGGGGTTTAACATGAGCCAGCCAGAAGCATGTCACAAATCCCACCCATTGACACTCGCGCCAATTGGTTGTCATGACAGCCGGGGGTCTGCAGAATATCCCTTGCCTGTCATTATGATATGCCTTTGAACGCTGGCTCATGGGCGGCGTTCATAGGAGGTTGTGATTTCTGCTATACATAGCAGTGCTGAAGAAAATCAAAACTCCAGAATTACATTTTTTGCTACCACAATAAAATGCAATAAGTGGTGATTAAAACATCATATTTACCCTAAAATGGTATCAATAAAAAAATCAGCTCAGGGCACAAAAAATAAGCCATCATCCAACCCCAGTTCTCAAAATATAAAAAAAAATTTTCATACAAATTTCAGAATTTTTTTTCATCACTTAAATAAAAAATAAACTATAAATGTTTGTATTCTGCATACTTGTACTGACCTGAAGAATCATATTACCGGGTCAGTTTTATCATATAGTGAACATGGTAGATAAAAAAAAAAAAACAATTGTGGAATTGCTCTTTTTTTTTGCAATTTCAACGCGCTTGGATTTTTTTTCCTGTTTTCCACTATACTACATGGTAAAATCAATGGTGCCATTATTTTTTTAATGTATACTGCAATATATGGTGCCCGTTATACTGTATGGAGCATTATATGGGGCACATTATATTGTGTGGAGCAATATATAGTTCCCATTATTCTGTATGGAGCAATATATAGGGCCCATTGTTCTGTATGGAGCATTATATTGGGCCCATAATACCGTATGGAACAATATATGGGACCTATTATACTGTATGGAGAAATAAATAGGACCCATTATACTGTATGGAGCAATATATTTGCCCCATAATACTGTATGGAGCAATAAATTGACCCATAATACTGTATGGAGCAATAAATGGACCCATAATACTGTATGGAGCAATTTATGGGGCACATTATACTGTATGAAGCACTATGTGGTGCCCATTATACAGTATGGAGCAATATATGGGGCCCATTATACAGTATGGAAGACTATGTGGTGCACATAATACTGTATGGAAGACTATGTGGTGCCCATAATGCTGTATAGAGGACTATGTGGTTCCCCCAATGCTGTATGGAGGACTATGTGGTGCCCATAATACTGTATGAAAAACCATGTGATGCCCATATGCTGTACAGAGGACTATGTACTGCCAATAGTACTGTAGGGAGGACTATGCAGTGCCCATAATACTGTATGAAGGACTACAGTGGTGCACATAATACTGTATGGAAGAGTATGTGGTGCCCATAATGCTGTATAGAGAACTATGTGGTGCCCATAATACTGTATGGAGGACTATGTGGTGCCCTTAATACTGTATGGAATACCATGTGGTGCCGATAATGCTGTATAAAGGACTACGTGGTGCCCTTAATGCTGTATAGAGGACTACGTGGTGCCAATAATGCTGTATAGAGGACTATGTATTGCCAATAGTACTGTAAAGAGGACTATGTGATGCCCATCATGCTGTACAGACGACTATGTATTGCCAATAGTACTGTATGGAGGACTATGTGGTGCGCATAATACTGTATGGAGGACTACAGTGGTGCACATAATACTGTATGAAGGACTATGTGGTGCCCATAATGCTATATAGAGGACTATGTGGTGCCCATAATGCTGTATAGAGGACTATGTATTGCCAATAGTACTGTATGGAGGATTATGTGGTCCCCATAATACTGTATGGAGGACTACAGTAGTGTGAAAAAGTGCTTGCCCCCTTCCTGATTTCCTATTATTTTGCATGTTTGTCACACAAATATTTCCGATCATCAAACAAATTTAAATATTAGGCAAAGAAAACACAAGTAAACACAAAATGCTGTTTTGAAAGAAAGATCTTTATTATTTAAGGAAAAAAAATCCAAACCTACAGATTCCTGTGTGAAACAGTGATTGCCCCTAAACCTAATAACTGGTTGGGGCACCCTTAGCAACAACAACTGCAATCAAGCATTTACAATAACTGGCATTGAGTCTTTTACAACGCTCTGGAGGAATTTTGTCCCACTAATCTAATAATAATCTTTATTTATATAGCGCCAACATATTCCGCAGCGCTTTACGGTTTAAGAGTTTCAAAACACAAGTCATAAATAACAACGTTAACAATACAATAATTAAAGCAAAATAAGACGATCCTGCTCGTGAGAGCTTACAATCTACAATGAGGTGGGGGAGATGCAAAGTACAGGTGTGTATACACAATGGTGCATTTACAATGATGGTCCAGCCATCTTGAGGGAGTGAGGGATGGATGGAGATAGTGAATAGGCTACACACACACACACACACACCCTTACACATAGAATGACTTTGATTAGTGAACGTGATAGGCCGCTCTGAACAAATGTGTTTTGAGGGAGCAACTGAAACTATGCAAATTGTGGATAGTCCTAATTTCTTGGGGTAGAGCATTCCAGAGGATTGGCGCAGCTCGTTAGAAGTCTTGGAGTCAGGAGTGGGAGGTACGGATTAGTACAGAGGTTAGTCGAAAGTCGTTTGCAGAGCGCAGCAGTCGGTTAAGCAGATAGACAGAAATGAGGGAGGAGATGTAGGGGTGTGCCACACTGTGGAGAGCTTTGTGGGTGAGAACAAGTACTTTGAATTGTATTCTATAATGAATTGGTAGCCAATATAAGGACTGGCGAAGAGCGGACAAGTCCGAGTACCAATTAGTCAGATGGATGACCCTGGCTGCTGCATTAAGTATGGACTGGAGAGGGGATAGTCAAGTAACGGGGAGGCCAGTTAATAGAGCGTTGCAGTAGTCCAGGCGGGAGTGGGTCAATGCTACAGTGAGGGTTTTTGTTTTTTCCATGGTGAGAAAAGAGCGGATTATAGAGATGTCCTTTAGGTGTAGGTGGCAAGAGCGGGCAAGAAATTGTATATGGGATGTGAAGGAGAGATTGGTGATAAACATAACACCCTGACTGCTCGACTGATGCCGGGGTGTTATTATGGTGCCGCCTACGGAGAGTGAAATGTCAGATTTAGGGAGGTTAGTAGACGGCGGGAGCAGAAGAAGTTCAGTTTTGGAGAGGTTGAGTTTCAGATAGAGAGCGGACATGATGTTGGATACTGCGGACAGACAGTCACTGGCATTCTGTAGTACAGCAGGGGTAAGGTCGGGGTATGATGTGTATAGTTGTGTGTCAGCATAAAGATGGTACTGAAAGCCAAATCTGCTGATGGTCTGTCCAATTGGGGCCAGGTAGAGAGAGAAGAGAAGGGGGCCAAGGACTGAGCCCTGAGGTACCCCGGCAGCGAGAGGAAGAGGAGATGACGTGGAGCCAGAGAACAAAACACTGAAGGAGCGGTCAGAAAGATAGGAAGAGAACCAGGAGAGAGCAGTGTTCTTAATGCCCATGGGACATACATCTTCCAAAAAGTTCAACTTTTGTCTTGTCAGTCCACAGAGTATTCTCCCAAATATCTTTGCGATCATTAAGATGTTTTCTGGCAAAACTGAGACTAGCTGTTATGTTCTTATTGCTCAGCAGTAATTTTCGTCTTGGAATTCCCTAACAAACACACAATCCCCACATGTATTCAGGCTGTCAAGTAGCCGCAAATCATGCAGCTGCGGTAACAGAAACAAAATCTCTGAGTACTTCCAAATACTCGGAGACCACCCGTGCGTACTCGGGGAAACCCGAGCAACGAGTATACTCGCTCATCACTAATGCTGTGGCATGACATGCAAAAGAATAGGAAATCAGGAAGGGACAAACACTTTTTCATACATCTGTATATAACATTTAACATATATAACATAATAATTAATTCAGGTGCCACTAAAGTGACTCCTCTGTCTCTAACAAAGTGACTCTGCAGTACCTTATCTGAATGGAGCAATGATGAAGCATACATACAACCAATCCGTTCATTGCCAGAGACAGAACAGCACTTGGCTATCTCCATCAGTCACATGGACAATGAATGAAGCAGTGGAAAGTATGCTTAGGAACTACAGAGCCTTGTTCTCAGCATATCAGGGGGAAGCAATAGTCTTGGTTGCAGTGATGGAACCTCAAGCCATCAGAGTACAAATCCCTTAAAAATATAAGCTAACACAGAATTTTGACTCAATGTGAGTTAAAAAGAGTAATTTTTTTGCTGGTAAACATTTATATTAGAGTTAAAAAGCAGTTTTTCAAATTGTTAATTTTGTCTATGACTGCTCTAATTTATACAAATACAGTTAAAAAATTATCAAACCCTTGTATAGTACTTGAGTGTCCACAATTTTGACACATCATCATAAATAGTTAACTGTTATGAAAGGTCTGTTCCAATATATTCATCTACAATGAGTTAAGCAATGCTATATTTGTGTCGTTTTAAAATAATTTTTCTGTCAATCAATTAAAATGGTTACTACATTCAACCAAAAATCTCACCTCACGATGTAACACCTTTGTGTAACTTTTTCTTGCCTGCTAAGTTTTTTCATTTTATACCGCTGCAGCAGACTTCTGACCGCTATAGATCAATATCTTTATGACCTTAACAAGAATTAAACTAGTTATCTACCTTCTACAGTCTGTTCTCGGAAAGCCATCAATTCACTAAATCGTTCTGACTTTTATTGTAAATTCAGATGAAATATTGGCTTGCTTGCCTTTGACTTTTTGATCAACATTTTGCTGCAAACTTTTTCTAGTAAACAAACTGAAAATAACCTTTATTTACAACCCAGTTGGTGCAGTATATAATTGCTTAGATTAAACATTCAACTTTCGTGTTAGCAAAACTTCTTTACAGTCATGTTAGGCAGATTCAACTTGCTCGCAAGAAATCATAAAAGAAACTAGACTATTTATAATGTATTATGGTTTTCATAATTTAAGATTAACAGTAATATTTAACACATTTCCAAGAATATCCATTTTTGTATTATCATTTTTTCCCATTATGATGTAAAATTGAAGCAATGCTATTACAATTCTCAAATTATTGCAATAGTTTCTACCTATTGATTTATATTTTACATCAAATTTACTATGTTTGACCTTTTTTATATTCTGATGCTGCGAACAATGTAAAACTTTGATAGGAGTCCAGATACACCAAGAACATTACATTAAAAGGAAAGACATTTTACAGCTTCCGAAACCACACTATAAAAAAAAAAACCATTTTAATTGGGTATAAACAATTAACTGCTGGTCTGGACTTGAAGTGCTGGTGATGCATATAAAAAACTCAATTTTAAGGATAGCTTTTTATCTTATAAAGACATGGAGAGATGGAGTTCTCATCTGTCAATGACATCTTTGGTCACTCATTAATAGTATAGTGATGAAATTATTTATTTAGGAGTCTGAAAGGCTGAGGAGCTAAAGGCTTGCCCAACTAAAATCTTTGTTCAATAGTGCCATTAAACATATTTTTTTCATTGAATCAGGAGTTCAAATAATCAATAATTAGCAAATATAGATTGTTGAATCTTTTCACAAAAAATTGGAATGAGCCTTAAATTGTAAAAAAAAAAAACTGGATTGTACTAAGTCTAATTTTTTTCAATTTGCTTTGTAGGAATTTAGCAGGATGATGGCCAACTGGGTGACATTTTACTAAATTGAGGAAACCCATGCAAACACGGGGAGAACATACCGACTCCTTGGGAATTGAACCCAGGACCCCAACACTGTAAGGTTGCAGTGTTGACCACTAAACAGCGTGCTGCCACATCAATAATAATAACAACAATCTTTATTTACAGTGGGTACGGAAAGTATTCAGACCACTTTCAATTTTTCACTCTTTGTTTCATTGCAGCCATTTGGTAAATTCAAATAAGTTAATTATTTTCTCATTAATGTACACCCCATTAATGTGCACCCCATCTTGACTGCAAAAAAACAGGGCTGCTCATCACAATCCCAACAATGAAACATGGTGGTGGCAGGATCATGCTATGGGTTTTTTTTCAGCTGCAGGGAAAGGACGACTGGTTGCAATTGAAGGAAACATGAATGCAGCCAAGTACAGAGATATTTTGGATGAACACCTGTTAGGCATCGGGCAACAGCAGGATCTGAACCTGGATCCGAGGAGTCTGAGGTCTCCCATCCAGACCCAGCAGATGCTGCTCAGTTTCGCCGTTGATCCCAATGCCTAGCCAATACCCGAGAGGCACAAATAGTTACTTGGGTCTTTGTTCATAGTAGCCTTAAACCTAGGTTACGGAACAAGAAAAGGCTGTCGTAAGCCTAAGTCCAGAAATGCCTGCACTGAGCATGTCCGTGACATGGTGAGCCATGATTGGTGCTTAATGTCAGCTGATCCTCTGACCTGGCATCGCCTGATTGGTCACGGATGACATCATCGGTGATGCAAACACGGGGAGAACATACAGACTCCTTGGGAATTGAACCCAGTACCCCAACACTGTAATGTTGCAGTGTTGACCACTAAACAGCGTGCTGCCACATCAATAATAATAACAACAATCTTTATTTACAGTGGGTACGGAAAGTATTCAGACCACTTTCAATTTTTCACTCTTTGTTTCATTGCAGCCATTTGGTAAATTCCAAAAAGTTCATTTTTTTTCTCATTAATGTACACTCTACGAAAAACTGAATATACACATGATCATAAGTATTCAGACCCTTTGCTCAGTATTGAGTAGAAGCACCCTTTTGAGCTAGTACAGCCATGAGTCTTCTTCAGAATGATGCAACAAGTTTTTCACACCTGAATTTGTGGATCCTCTGCTATTCTTCCTTGCAGATCCTCTCCAGTTCTGTCAGGTTGGATGGTGAACGTTGGTAAACAGCCATTTTCAGGTCTCTCCGGAGCTGCGCAATCGGGTTTAGGTCAGGGCTCTGTCTTGGCCAGTCAAGAATGGTCACAGAGTTGCTCTGAAGCCACTCCTTTGCTATTTTAGCTGTGTGCTTAGGGTCATTTTCTTGTTGGAAGGTGAACCTTCGGCCAAGTCTGAGGTCCAGAGCACTCTGGAAGAGGTGTTGTTATGAGCTCGGTTGCAACAGCTTTATAATGTAATGGATTGCAACCGAACCCGGGGTCCGCGATGCAGTTTATGTTCACTGCTGCTCACTATGAGGGTCAAACTGACGACAGAAATCTAACATTAGATCTTGCCTGTGTTAATTAACACTAGGGGAGATGTAGAAGTGGCACTATCTCCGTTAACGTCATGGGAGATGTGCTATCAATTGGTGTAGATGTAGCCCTGTTAATGGCACAGAAGCCACTTGCCAGATATTAGGTTTGCACTATGTGCTGCAAGCTGGTATAGACGTAGCCTTGTTGACTGCACAGAAGCTACGTGCCAGCCGCTAGGAACTGCATGCGACTGACGCCAGGAGTACGTGCTACCAGCCGGCGTGAGACCGGTCTGAGCAACTCTCTATTCAGCTTGGCAGGCAATGCCCAGGTTACGTGCCACGCAGTCTGCTCAGGGTGTATAGCTACAGGTTACATGCCCCGCAGTCTGCTCAGGGTGTATAGCTACCCTATATTCGTAGCAAGACTGCGCCACATTGGCTTCCTGCCTGGCATAAGCTGAACCTGCCTAAAGGACCTGTGATAATTAGCCGAGGGTACTCTGGCATCGGCAGGTCCCGTAGAGCAAAGCTAGAGAGCACGTGGAGCCCAGATTCTGGTACGTCCACACATGAGCACTGCCTATTTTAGTATGATCTGACCACGCCGCGGACAGACAACCTATTTAAGGCCTAAGCTCTGCCCCCAGCCATCTCGTCTATCGCATCACCGATGACGTCATCCGTGACCAATCAGGCGATGCCAGGTCAGAGGATCAGCTGACATTAAGCACCAATCATGGCTCGCCATGTCACGGACATGCTCAGGGCAGGCATTTCTGGACTTAGGCTTACAACAGCCTTTTCTTGTTCCGTAACCTAGGTTTAAGGCTACTATGAACAAAGACCCGAGTAACTATTTGTGCCTCTCGGGTATCGGCTAGGCATTGGGATCGACGGTGACGCTGTGCAGCATCTGCTGGATCTGGATGGGAGACCTCAGACTCCTCGGATCCAGGTTCAGATCCTGCTGATGCCTAACAGGTGTTCATCCAGAATATCTCTGTACTTGGCCGCATTCATGTTTCCTTCAATTGCAACCAGTCGTCCTTTCCCTGCAGCTGAAAAAAACCCCATAGCATGATCCTGCCACCACCATGTTTCATTGTTGGGATTGTGATGAGCAGCCCTGTTTTTTTGCAGTCAAGATGGGGTGCACATTAATAGGGTGTACATTAATGAGAAAAGAATTAACTTTTTTGAATTTACCAAATGGCTGCAATGAAACAAAAAGTGAAAAATTTAAAGGGGTCTGAATACTTTCCGTACCCACTGTATATATGCCCAACATATTCCGCAGCTCTTTTTAGTTTGCACACATTATTATCGCTGTCCCCAATGGGGCTCACAAACTAAATTACCTATCAGTATGTCTTTGGAATGTGGGAGGAAACCCACGCAAACACGAGGAGAACATACAAACTTCTTGGAGATCTTGTCCTTGGTGGGATTTGAACCCAGGACTCCAGGTCTGCAGTGCTAACCACTGAGCCACCTTGCTGCATTATATAATGTATATGCTTTACACAATCACAGCTCCACATAATATAGTATATACACAGCTGTAAACTACATATTATTAACACAATTCCATACTATATACACTTCATACATAAAACATAAATCTATATTAAATACTATATACATAGTTCTACTCTATATACATACACAGCTGTGCACTATTTACTAATATATATATATATTTAGCTTGCAAAAAAGAAGACTTAGAGGAGACTTAATAGCTGTCTACAAACATCTCAAGAGCTGTCACATTGTAGAAGAATCAACTTTATTTTCATTTGTACAGTCATGGCCAAAAGTTTTGAGAATGACACAAATATTAATTTTTACAAAGTCTACTGCTTCACTTTTTCTAATGGCAATTTGCATATACTCCAGAATGTTATAAAGAGTGATCAGCTTAACAGCAATTACTTGCAAAGTCAATATTTGGCTAGAAAATGAACTTTATCCCCCAAAACACATTTGAACATCATTGCAGTCCTGCCTTAAAAGGACCAACTAACCTCTTTTCAGTGATTGCTTCATTAACACAGGTGGGGTGTTGATGAGGACATGGCTGGAGATCAATCTGTCATGATTAAGTAAGAATGACACCACTGGACACTTTAAAAGGAGGCTGGTGCTTGGCATCATTGTTTCTCTTCTGTTAACCATGGTTATCTCTAAAGAAACACGTGCAGTCATCACTGCAATGCACAAAAATGGCCTAACAGGGAAGAGTATCGCAGCTAGAAAGATTGCACCTCAGTCAACAATCTATCGCATCATCAAGAACTTCAAGGAGAGAGGTTCCATTGTTGCCAAAAAGGCTCCAGGGCGCCCAAGAAAGACCAGCAAGCGCCAGGACCGTCTCTTAAAAGTGTTTCAGCTGCGGGATCGGGCTACCAGCAGTGCAGAGCTTGCTCAGGAATGGCAGCAGGCAGGTGTGAGTGCATCTGCACGCACTGTGAGGCGGAGACTCTTGGAGCAAGGCCTGGTCTCAAGGAGGGCAGCAAAGAAGCCACTTCTCTCCAGAAAAAACATCATGGACAGACTGATATTCTGCAAAAGGTACAGGCAGTGGACTGCTGAGGACTGGGGTAAAGTTATTTTCTCTGATGAATCCCCTTTTCGATTGTTTGGGACATCAGGAAAACGCCTCATTCGGAGAAGACAAGGTGAGCGCTACCACCAGTCTTGTCTCATGCCAACTGTTAAGCATCCTGAAATCATTCATGTGTGAGGTTGCTTCTCAGCCAAGGGAATCGGCTCTCTCACAGTCTTGCCTAAAAACACAGCCTTGAATAAAGAATGGTACCAGAATGTCCTCCAAGAGCAACTTCTCCCAACCCTCCATGAGCAGTTTGGCGATCAACAATGCCTTTTCCAGCATGATGGAGCACCTTGCCATAAAGCAAAGGTGATAACTAAATGGCTCAGGGAACAAAACATAGAGATTTTGGGTCCATGGCCTGGAAACTCCCCAGATCGTAATCCCATTGAGAACTTGTGGTCAATCATCAAGAGACGGGTGGACAAACAAAAACCTAAAAATTCTGACAAAATGAAAGCATTGATTGTGCAAGAATGGACTGCTATCAGTCAGGATTTGGTCCAGAAGTTGATTGAGAGCATGCCAGGGAGAATTGCAGAGGTCCTGAAGAAGAAGGGTCAACACTGCAAATATTGTATGAAAAAATAACCGTGTGCACAACCAAGAAGGTGCCAGAGTAGGTTCCCAAACCGTATCTAATAGAAAATGAACTCGGCACTCAACTTTAGTATAGTGAGAATAAAGATTTTTATTCACAGTAGTAACACTCGTGTTACTACTGTGAATAAAAATCTTTATTCTCACTATACTAAAGTTGAGTGCCGAGTTCATTTTCTATTAAACACTGCAAATATTGACTTGCTGCATTAACTCATTCTAACTGTCATTATAAGCTTTTGTTACTCATATGTTTGCAATTATTATATTTCTGTCTGTGATAAAAACATCTGTCAAACACACATAAAAACCAGAGGGCAGCAGATCATGTGAAAATATAATATTTGTGTCATTCTCAAAACTTTTGGCCATGACTGTACAAGGAAAGACTAGAAGCAATGGGATGAAATTGAATGGGAGGAGACACAGATTAGATATTAGAAAAACTTTTTGACAGTGAGGGTGATCAATGAGTGGAACAGGCTGCCACGAGAGGTGGTGAGTTCTCCTTCAGTGGAAGTCTTCAAACAGAAGCTGGACCGATATCTATCTAGGATGATTTAGTGAATCCTGCTTTGAGCAGGGGGTTAGACCAGATGACCTAGCAGGTCCTTTCCAACTTTACTATTCTATGATTTTATGATTTATATTTATATAATCAGCACTAAACTATGTCACTTCTTCCATTCAAAGCAGGTGTTAGGGGTTGAGTTCCCGCTTCTGCACAAGGGGAATCTCGAGCCATCCCGGCTGTGGTCTCCCATTCATCTCTGGCCGCAGTGGACTCTGCTCAGCTTAGACGTCGTCCCAGTGTCTCGCCAAGTCTAACAGTGTGCAGAGGATTACTGCTGCATTTCCAGGCTCTGCTATTGTGGCCAGTACTGGTTAGCGGCAAGCAGACGTCTTTAGGACAAAGTCCTTGTTTTCCCCTTCTGAGCATGCCCAGGGTGAGATCTCTCATTGGAGATCAGGGGTCACATGTTCAGGTACTGCAGCGGCTCCTATTGGTCCGCCAGGAAGGTCCTGTGACTACTGGTGTTCTGGAACAGTTTCATTGGTCCTTGTTTCTGGCAGGTCCTGTAGCTGTTACTATAAAAGGGTGGCATGGCTGGGCCGCCATGCGCTAGTGTCAATCTTTATATGCTATGCGCCAGTGTGGTCATGCGTGTGTGTGGTTAGGGCCCAGCTGAAATAAGCCCCTAGAATACCGACTTAATCGGTGAGGAGTTTGGTATGCTAGCTGGTCAGGGTCGGTGCCCTAGATGCCCTAGATTACCGGCATAACCGATGAGGAGTTTGATTGCCGTATTCAGGGTCTGGCGTTCAGACGCCATAGATTGCGGGTGACTCCCGCGAGGACATTAGCGCTTGATCACGTTCTATGTTTGCTTAGCAGTTAACTGTGTACCTGGGTGCCTGACAGGACACAGAAGTTTGTCTCAGCGGCTCTGTGACGTAACAGGGTTCGCTTTCAACGCTAGACAGCGCCCTAGCGTGTTTATTTTGCGACTCAGTTGTGTTAAGTGAGTTCGCACACATCGCCATATAGCGCTGCGGCACTCCTTCTAGCGGGTGTGTGGATTAACAGAGTTCGCACATATTGCCACAGTGCGTTACGGCGTTTATTTTGGTGACTCTGCGGGATAACGGAGTTCGCTTCTTGCGCCATTTTACTAGCAGCAGGCTCTGCCTGCACGGTGGACCCCGAGCTGCGAACGCACCTCTCCACATCTAATATTTCGTGCGTTCCGCAGACCCTAACAGCAGGAGATTTGCTTTGGCTAGGTGAGAGAACTCTGACGGAAGGTCTAAAGGGTGAAGTTACTGTTTATAGAGACTGTTTAGTCAGTGTCAGGAGACTTATAAGCTATGCAATGCTCCTCTGGGAATTTAAATCTGAAAATAGCCTATTTATACAGAAAGAGCACAGTCAGTCTCCTGCCACCTATTGGATATGGAAACCTAAAGGTCAATATAGAGCAACAAACAGTATTTCTTCATCAAGCTGTAGTTCACAAGAAAACTTTAAAATGTAGCAATATATGGGACTACCAAAAGGAAGCAATACTTATCCACTTTTTTTCTAGCAAACAGAGAGGAGACACTGGTGGAGAAACTCATTCTATGAAATCTGTATTTCTTACGAAATGAAAATAATATTTCTATCCATGGTAAGAAAGGAAATACAATAAGCATTACAATTTCCTGTTTGGAAAACTTCAGACTCAGATGAAAGCATTCATATACATGTTCCAAACAGCATAAAATATTGTCAGATTATGCTGAATGATTTCATAATATTACTTCATTAGTATAGGAATGATAAAAAATGATTTTCTCTTGATAAAATGAGAGCAGATTAAAAGGATGCAGTGAGTAGTTAATAAAATATGTCCAAATTACCGTAGTCTATTTTAATTTATATTTTACTTTGTTTTGATACTGGTAAATGGAATAATGTGATTAAAACTGAGTGTTACAAATTATGTCATAATTATCTATAAAAATAATACATTAATTTATATTAGCTTTTCGTAGAGCACATACCTTTCATTTAACGGTGTTTACAGGGGTTGGCTCAAATCCTTTCCTTCAGTAGCGCATTGCTTCTAGTTCCCAGTTTCCTGTTTTGTTGGGGGCAATGCACTGGCAACGGTTCAGACCATTTGTAAGGTCATGCCACTGGACCAAACTGGGCATATTGCCAGTTTGCTTTGTCTCTGCATTATGGAAGAAGTGAGGGGCACTGAGGCTAATTGGATCCAGTGATTCAGCTAGCTTCAGAATGATACAAGCAGGTTCTAGATCTTAGAGCATGCTAGTGGTGCCCGCTCCTTATGGAGGTAACGGCTACTCTGAGACCATACAGGTAGGTTGATAACGTAGGAAATTAACATACACAATAAAATTAAATGTGTCTCCATTCTTAACAACATTTTTAAAACAGCAAAGTTGCTTGCGTTTTTACAACACATTTTGAAATTATTACCAAATGTGGACTTGAAAGAACCCTTTTAATCTGCCATTTTGAAATAACTTTTTATCTGTTGTTGTCAAAAAGCAGTGACATGTTTTGTGAACCAAAGAAGTTGCCCTTCACTCCACAAAAGAGCAAATGATTAAATTCATCCATGAACCACTAGACACACATATAGGATGTTATGTACAGGTTTTACAAAGGAGATCAGGGCATTGCGCCTTCTAGAGTATTAGTTGGAGCATAAATGACATAAAGAAATCAATAGCGAATGTTTTTACACATCAAATCATGATTATTGTTGTAATCATAATTATGTCTCACTTATATAAAATTATTTGGTATTCTCATAACATTAAACCATCAAATGACTTAGAAAAAGTCATTACCCGCAAAACCTCTGAGTTACATCAGATGTCCAAAATCAGAAGTGTTTTAGAATGAGTTTCTGCTCCTGCGTCCTTACAATTAACTTTCTGTCCAAAGCTGTTATAAGGACTAGAGTTGAGTGAAACAGGTCGGCCAGATTCATAAGTCGCCGACTTTCGCCAAAGTCGGGTTTCGCAGACCGAAACCCAACCATAGCGTGAGGTCGGCCATGCGGTGGGCAAAACGAGCGCCAAAGTCGGATTTCCCAGAATGCTTGCAGGTGCCTTTTTTTCAGCCAAAGAGCAAGGACGTACACTGTGGGCAATGAGATGACATGTGCAGCGTCCACCACCATCTTAGAGAAGGGCATTGCAGTGATTGGCTTGTTTTGGGATGCATCATAGTGTCTATAAAAGCTGTGACCGCCGACCGCCATTTTACTTCTGCCGATCTTAACAGTAGGGAGAGGTTACTGATTATCAGTAGGGAGAGAGTTAGGGCTGTAAAGATCTAAGAAGAAGTTCTTATGTGCTTGTGCTGATAGCGATTGTGCTGTACGGTTAGTGTGCAGTGACAGTGGAGGATTTTCTTGTGTGCAGCAGCGCTGGGTATTAGGCTGCCTGATAGCTGTATTGCTGTGTGTACACTGCTGTGCAGACTGCTTTTTACACAGCACTAATACTTTTATTCTTTTTTTCTGCACAGTTACCGAGTGTTCATTTTTACCCACACTGTATAGAGCTGTACGCTCCTCACACACTACCATGTACCGGCTGGTATCACGGAAAATACATGCTGACTATCTGTGTGTGACTCCGGAAATATAAACAGAGATTTAAATCTTCCACTACACCGTATAAAGCTGTAGGCTTTTGATACAGTACCGTATATCTGCTGTTTTTATTAAGGTCAAATCCATACTGAGAGAGCGTCTGTGTGTGACTCCGGAAATAAATACGGAGATTTAAATTTACCTCTACACCGTATAAAGCTGTACGCTTCTGATACAGTACCGTATATCTGCTGTTTGTATTACTGTCAAATCCATACTGAGAGAGCATCTGTGTGTGACTCTGGAAATAAATACGGAGATTTAAATTTACCACTACACCGTATAAAGCTGTACGCTTCTGATACAGTACCATTTTTCTGTTTTTTGTATTAAGTCAAATCCATACTGAGAGAGCGTCTGTGTGTGACTCTGGAAATATATTCTGAGATTTAAATTTTCCCCTACACTGTATACAGCTGTACGCTTCTGATAAAGTACTGTTTTCCTGCTTTTTGTATTAAGGTCAAATCCATATGGAGAGAGCGTCTTTGTGTGACTCCCGAAATATATACGGAGATTTACATTTTTCCCTATACCGTATGCAGCTGTATGCTTCTTATACAGTACCATTTTTCTGCTTTTTGTATTAAGGTCAAATCCATACTGAGAGAGCATCTGTGTGTGACTCCGGAAATATATTCGGAGATTTAAATTTTCCCCTGCAACATATACAGCTATACGCTCCTCATAAAGTACCATATATCTGCTGGTATTTTTGGTACATTTTCCCAAACATGAGGAAGTATGGTGGAAGAGGCCGCGGATGCGGGTGGGGGAGCCAGCTTGTGCTGATGGTGGTGGTGGTGCATCTGCTGATAGTGCCAAAAGCACAATAGCACCTAAGGCAGGAGTGTTGAGCCTGCGTCATCATCTGGCTCCAGAAGGCCTGGAATGCTCCCTTTTCTGGGAGTACGTAAACCGCTTTTAAAGTCGGAGCATCAGGAACAGGTTTTGGCTTAAATTGCCGAAACAGCCTCCGGCTCTATCGCCTCCTCTTCTGAAGTTTCAAAAACTACAAGCACTGAGTCATCAGTGCAGGCTCCTGGTGAGGAGTAACACCTTTCCTTGTGTCATTCACCCCCACCAAAAGTGAAGGATGTGGCAGGCCACACTTCAGATTACTCCCTGGAGCTCTTTTCACATACCATGCCTAACTTATCAAGTTAAATCCTGAATTCCCCAATCCAAGATGAATCTGACATGGAGTGCACTGATGCACAGCCACTGCTATATGATTCTGCTGGTACATTCACCCAAAGCACTACATTACCCTCACAGTCTACTGAGCCAGAATCTGACAATGATGAAACTCAGGTGCCCCTTCCCACATACTATACCACCTTACACGGTGACACAGAAGGAGGTGCAGATGAAATTGAAGAGGAGGTGATGGATGACCCAGTTGTTGACCCGGATTGGCATCCATTGGGGGAAGAGGGTGCTGCTGGCAATAGCTCAGAAGAGGAGGAAGATCCACAGCAGGCATCGACATCGCAGCTGTGATTATCTGGCAGGCCCGTAGCAGTCCAAAAGCGTGTTAAAAAAAACAAAAAGAGTTGCAGGACAGCTTGGTCAGACGGTCAAATTAGCACAGCATGCAAGCCCTGAAAAGTTTTCCCATAGTAGGAAGAGAGCAGTGTGGCACTTTTTTGACCAAAATCCTATTGATGAGGCAAAGGTTATCTGTAAGAAGTGCGAAGGACCTTTAGCCGAGGGAAAAGTCTCCAAAATTGAATGCTTAGACATGTAAACATCATGCACTTGCAAGCGTGGGCGGACTACAAAACCTCAGGTAGCACACGTGCACCTGCTCCGACTGAAGGTAGCCAGCAAAGCACATTGCTTCCCCCACTGTAAGCACACCGGTTAGCACACCACCAGCAAGAAATGTTGAGGTGTGGTCGCAAGGCCAAAGCAGTCAGAGATTCACAATGGTTTTCCAACGAAAAACTGCATCTGCGCCATCACCACCATCACCATCACCAACCCCCTCAAAGTCCGCCATGTCCACTGCTAGTTCCATCATATGCAGCTCTCAAGTCCAGCTCACCGTAGCAGAGAATCTGAGTAGGACAAAAAAATACTCATCCTCTCATCCGCATACACTGGCTTTGAACAACCACATTGCCAAACTGATCTCATTAGAGATGATGCCCTTCCGTTTGGTTGAAAGCGCAACATTCCGAGAGCTCATTGCCTACGCTGTTCCATGCTATGACCTACCAAGTTGGCACTTCTTTGCTAGAAAAGCCATCCCTGCCCTCCACCTGCATGTGAAAGACCGCATTGTCCATGCACTCAAACAGTCAGTGAGTGGAAAGGTGCACCTCACAACAGATGCATGGGCCAGTAGGAATGGCCAGGGCCGTTACGTGTCCATCACTGCGCACTGGGTTATTGTGGTGGATGCAGGGTCCACAGGGGACAGCGGCGGTGGGACAGTGCTGCTGAGACTACGGTATAGGCAACATTTGGCTGTAGGTGTTCGACCCTCCTCCTCCTCTAGAAGCAAAAGCTCGTCGACAGAACGCAGTCGCACGAGCACTCCATCCGCAGCTGCCAGTGTTGCACACGAGGTGTCACACTATCGAACAGCTACTGGTAAGCGTCAGCAGGCTGTTTTAAAGATGATGTCTTTGGGCGACAACAGACACATCGTGGAGGTACTGGCCGACTACTTGCAGCGAGAAACTCAGTCATGGCTGGGCAGTCTACATCTTGAGCCAGGCAAGGTAGTCAGTGATAACGGCCATAATTTTGTGGCGGCCATAGCCCTGGCAAAACTCAGACACATACCTTGCCTGGCTCACACCTTGAACCTGGTGGCGCAGTGCTTCATAAATAATTATCCGGAGTTACCAGCCCTGCTCCATAAGGTGCGAAGACTGTGCTCGCGCATCCGTTGCTCGCCAGTAGACTCCAGTCGTATGTAGAGGCTGCAGCGATCACTCCACCTCCCCAAGCACCGCCTAATCATAGATGTTGCAACAAGGTGGAACTCCACCATGCACATGGTTGAGAAGCTGTGCGAACAGAGGCAGGCTGTAATGCATTTGTGGGAGGATACACGGGCAGGCAGTTTGAGGGCAGACATCGAGTTGTCGGGTGTGCAGTGGTTAAAGCTGAAAGACCTCTGTAAAGTCCTTCAGTGTTTTGAGGAATGCACACAGCTGGTAAGCGCAGACGACGTCATCATAAGCATGAGCATCCCACTTATGCGTCTGCTCATGCAAACTTAGACGCACATTAAGGATCAGGCATCTGCAGCAGAGGAGGAGGGACGCCTTGATGACAGTCAGCGATTGTCTGCTCAGGGAACTGTCCTGTACGAGGTGGAAGAAGAAGAGGAAGAGGAGAGGAGGGTGAGGGGATGATTATTTTGGGGAGGAGGATGCTTCTCGGGGCAAGAGAAAATGTTGGCTTGCCAATGTCAGGTACAGGGTTTGTGCGTGACTAGGAGGGATGTGAATTTGGCAGAAATTGCTCCACCACCCACCACTGGCAGTGCATAATTGACACCTGGAACATTGGCCCACATGTGTGATTATGTCTTGCGGATCCTAAAAAGTGACCCCCGCATTGCCAAAATGATGAAGGATGACAACTACTGGTTGGCCAGCATCCTCGATCCATACTATAAAGGCAAATTACAGAACATCATGCCACAGGAGAACCTAGAGCTAATATTGGCGAACAAACAAGCAACTCTGGTAAACAGTTTGTTAAAGGCATTCCCAGCACACAGCAGCAGTGCAGGTTCTACCACGAGCCGTTCTGGGCAGCATGGAAGAGGTGTTCGTGGTGCACACAGCCGAAGTGGTATTGGAGACCGGGTTTCATGACCATGTTGTGGACTGATTTCTCGACGACCGCTCACACGACTGGTAATACTGAATCGATTGCTACAGACAGGAGACAGCAATTGTCAACTATGGTTCAAAATTACCTCTCCTCCCCTATCGATGTTCTCCCTCACTGTTCATTCCCCTTTGACTACTGTTCCTGGAAACTGGACACCTGGCCTGAATTTACACAATATGCCTTACAGGAGCTCGCTTGCCCTGCTGGTAGTGTGCTATCAGAAAGAGTCTTCAGTGCTGCTGGATCAATCCTGACAGAAAGAAGGACCCAGCTGTCGACCCAAAATGTAGGTGATCTCACCTTCATTGAAACATGAACCATACCTGGGTTTCATAGGATTTTGTACCACCTTCCCCTGATGACACATAGGTTGCCAGCAAAATGTCTCGCTTTGTCCTCCTCTTCCTCCGACTTCTCCAATTCCTCCACTTGCAGCTGCTGAACGTCCAGCCTACACCTCAACATATGCCAGTTTTTCCACCTCCCTAACTGGGCTATACCCCCCCCACCAGGGCCGGCATCAGCACCTGGCTCACTCGGGCAAGTTCCGGGGCCCTGAGCAGGTGGGGGGCCCACTCACCGTCAGAGACACCGGCGTACTAATTGGGGGCCCCTGTGCCAGTGCCGCTGCCCACGAGTGGGCCCCCCTGCTTGCTCAGGGCCCCAGCACTTGCAACACTTACCTCTACCTGCTCCACCACTGTGACGTCTTCCGCATTTCCTGACAGTGACCTTCAGGTCAGAGAGTGCGATGACATCACATCTGTGCACCCTTTGCCTGAACAGTCACAGTGCAGAGAGCTGGAAGATGGCGTCGCTGAGGAGTCCACAGTAGAGCATTTCCCAGCGAGGAGAGGAATTTCATTTTTTTTAATGTTTGGAGCAACATGTGGGGAGCATTATACCCTGGAGAATTATATATGGGGCCCATCATACACTTGAGCATCATAGATAGGGCCCATTATACACTGGAGCATTATATATGGGGCCCATCATACACTGGAGCATCATATACGTGGCCCATCATACACTGGAGCATCATCCATGGGGCACATCATATACTGCAGCAACCTATGGGGCCCATTATATATGGCGCATCATATGGGGCACATTATATATGGAGCATCAAATGGAGTCCATTATATATGGAGCATTATATTATGGGGACCTGTTGTGAATGCTAATATTTTCCGGGATTTTGTGGATAAGTTTCTGATCGTCTATTTGGACGATATTTTGATTTTTTTTCTAATCACTGGGATTCTAATGTGGAGCATGTTCAGATGGTGTTCTGTATTTTGAGAGAAAATGCTCTGTATGTCAAGGGATCAAAATGTCTCTTTGGCGTACAGAAGGTTTCGTTTTTGGGATTCATTTTGTCTCCGTCTGCTATTGAAATGGACTAAGTCAAGGTTCAGGCCATTTCTGATTGGGTTCAGCCCACTTCATTGAAGGCTCTTCAGAGATTTTGGGGTTTTGCTAATTTTTACCATAAATTTATAAGTAATTTTTCTGGTATTGTGAATCCACTGACTGATTTGACCAAAAAAGCCTAGTGTATCCTCACCCATCCCCTGTAGATTGTGAGCCTTCGAGGGCAGGGTCCTCTCTCCTTCTGTACTTATGTGTGTCCTGTATTGCTCATATTTATTGTACTTGTCTATATTCACCCCCTCTCACATGTAAAGCGCCATGGAATAAATGGTGCTATAAAAATTATATAATAATAATAATAATAATAATAATAATAAAAGGACTCTGATGTGGTAAATGGTCTCCAGACGCAGTTTCGGCTTTTCAGGAGCTTAAGCGAAGATTCACTTCTGCTCCGGTACTGCGGCAACCTGATGTTTCTCTCCCATTTCAGGTGGAAATAGATGCTTCTGAGATTGGGGCAGGAGCTGTTTTGTCCCTAAGGATCCTGTAACCTCTAAGATTAACCCTTGTGCCTTCTTCTCCCGAAAGTTTTCCCCAGCTGAATGTAATTATGATGTGGGGAATCGGGAATTATTTGCTATAAAGTGGGCGTTCAAAGAGTGGAGACATTGGTTAGAGGGAGCCAAACATCAAGTTGTGGTCCTCACTGACCACAAAAACAGGTGGGCCTTGTTTTTCACACCTTTTAACTTTGTGGTCTCCTTTCTCCCGGGTACTAAGAATGTTAAGGCGGATGCCCTCTCTAGGAGTTTCCTTGTGGATTCTCTTGATGTGACTGAGCCTGCGGCCATTCTGAAGGAGGGTGTCGTTCTTTGACTGGTCTTCCCGGTATTTTTGGTACTAGAGATTTGGCGAGTCAGTCCTTTTGGTGGCCTACTTTATCTCGTGACGTCAGGAACTTTATGCAGTCCTGTGTGACTTGTTCTCGGTCCAAACCTTGCTCTCGTTCTAGTGGATTGTTAATGCCATTGTCTGTGCCCAGGAGGCCATGGACCCATATCTCTATGGATTTTATTTCCGACATCCCTGTCTCAGAGAATGACCGTTATCTGGGTGATCTGTGATAGGTTTTCCAAGATGATTCATCTTGTGCCACTGCCGAAATTGCCCTCCTCTTCCGAGTTGGTGCCCTTGTTTTTTCAGCAGGTGGTTCAGTTGCACGGCATTCCAAAGAACATTGTGTCTGACAGAGGAGTCCAATTTGTTTCCAGATTTTGGAGGACATTTTGCTTTTAAACTGGGAGTTCAGCTGTCGTTCTCCTCTGCGTTTCACCCTCAGACCAATGGGCAGACTGAGAGAACAAACCAGACCTTGGAAACTTATTTGAGATGTTTGTGTCTGCTGATCAAGATGACTGGGTCTCTTTTTTGCCTTTGACTTAATTTGCTCTAAATAATAGGGCTAGTACTGCCACTTTGATGTCCCCTTTTTTCTGCAATTTCGGGTTTCATCCTCGATTTTCTTCGGGGCAGGTGGAGGCTTCTGTCTGTCCGGGTGTTGACTCTATGGTGGAGAGAATGCAGCAGATTTGGGATCAAGTAGTGGATAAGTTGTCTTTCTCTCAGGAGAGGGCCCAACGGTTTGCCAACCAGTATAGGACTGATGGTCCTCGGTTTAAAGTGGGTGACATGGTTTGGTTGTCCTCAAGAAATATCCATATGAAGGTTGCTTCACCAAAATTTAAGCCAAGGTTCATTGGACCTTATAAGATCTTGGAAATTCTTAATCCCGTTTCCTTCCGTTTGGCTCTTCCAGGGACGTTTAAGATTCACAACGTCTTCCACAAATCTTTATTGAAGAGGTTTGTTGAGCCAGTGGTTCCTATGGCTGTGCCCCCTGAGCCTGTTTTGGTTGAGGGCAATCTGGAGTACGAAGTGGAGAAGATATTGGATTCTCGTCTGGCTAGGCAGAGACTCCAGTACTTGGTTAAGTGGAAAGGTTATGGTCAGGAGGACAATTCTTGGGTGTTTGCTTCTGACATTCATGCGGAGAGATTGGTTCGCGCCTTTCACTGTGCTCACCCTGATTAGCCTGGTGGCGCAGGTGAGGGTTCGGTGACCCCTCCTCAAGGAGGGGTACTTTTGTGAATGCTATCGATTTTGAGTTTGGACTCCCTCTGGTGGCTGTTGATATTAATGAAGCGGTCTTGACTGACAGAGGCCATTCAGCTAAGGATCCAGCTGCGGACAATCTGGGAGTGATGACTGGGGAGATTTAAGGGAGTAACTTTCCCATGATCCTCGCTGGTGATTCGTTTTCTCTTCCTGGTCCAGTTTGGAAGGCAGCTGCTGCGGGCTCCTGCAACTTTCAGATAAGCTATTTTATGCTTGTTTCTGTGGTTTTGTTTTCTTTTGTTTTTCTGCCTTCTGAGTGAGGTCAGCCGTGTCCCCCTGCTGGGGCCTGCGCAGGTCTCTGTTTTTCAGTTATCTCTGTTCATTTGTTCAGTCCCTGTTATTTCAGTGGCTGCGGGGTAGCTACCTGTTCACGCCAGAGGTCTGATATAGCTGGGAGAGATCGTTTGGTCTCAGGGCTTTTATTGAATCAGAAGTGTTGGAATTTTTCCTAGGGTTTTGTTGGATTGCAGAAAGTATTCTTTTCTGTCCTGTCCTATCTAGACAGTTTTGGGCCCCAGCGTTTGCTTACTCTATTTTCTGCCTGCATTTGTATTTCATCTTGTCTCACCGCCAATATATGTGTGGGGGCTACCTATTTCTTTGGGGCGCTTCTCTGGGGCAGTTAGCTTCCCCTTTCTATTTTTAGGCTTAGCTAACTCTCCGACTGTGTCAAGGTGTCTTGGTCAACATAGGTAGATCCCACGGCTGCTTCTAGTTGTGCGGTTAGTTAAGGGGTCTGCAATCCATTAGTTACCAACTTCTCTGGGTTACTGGCTGCCTTGGCTTTTTTGTTACTGTCCACATCGGCTACCATTTCATAACAGGGACCATTATATTTGGAGCATTATATGGGGCTCATCATACACTGGAGCATCATATATGGGGTTCATTATTTATGGGGCATCATATAGGGCCCTTTATATGTGGAGCATCATATGGAGCACATAAGGGGCCTATTCTTTATTGAGCATTATATGGAGCCCATTCTGTATGGAGCAATATATGGGGCCCATCATATACTGTATGGAGCTTTATATGCGACTCATTATACTGTATGGAGCAATATGTGGGGCTCATTATACTCTATGGGGACAATCCTATACTGTATGCCACATTGTATGGGGACCATCATATACTGGAGCATTATGTGGAGCTCATCATATAGTGTATGGAACATTATATGGGACCAATTATGTATGGAGCAATATATGGGGCTCATTATTCTGTATGGAGCAATATATGTGGCACATTATACTGTATGAAGCATTATATTGGGCCCATTATTCTGTATGGAGCATCATATATGGGACTCATTATTCTGTATGGAGCAATATATGGGGCTAATTATTCTGTATGGAGCAATATATGGGGCTCATTATTCTGTATGGCACAATATGTTGTGCCCATAATACTGTATGGAGGACTACACTGTGTTCCAAATTATTATGCAAATAATATTTTGTCAGATTTTCCCAAATTACCTACATGAATTTCAGTCATTGTAATTTTCCAGTCAAATAACTATTAAAGTACAATTGAAAGGTTTTTGTACAAACTGCCTATGATAACAGTATATTTTTTAAAAAATAAAACACTCAAACTGCACTCAAAATGCATGTTCCAAATTATTATGCACAGCAGTTTTCAACCTTTTCATTTTAATAAAGAACAAAAAAATGGTCATTTTTGAAAGTATAAGCATTAGCAGGTTCTTACAAACTGAAATCAAACAGTTTTCAACTCAAAACTTTATTCTAGGTGATGTTACATTTGCACATAGGACCCATTGTTTCGAAAGGAGCTTCTGAACTCTCTCGTCCATTGAATTTGTCAGGTTTTGGATGGTTTCTGCTTCAATTGTTTTGCATGAGGACAGAATACCCTCCCAGAGCTGTTGCTTAGATGTGAACTGCCTCCCGCCATCATAGACACTCCTTTTGATGATGCTCCAGAGGTTCTCAATGGGGTTGAGGTCAGGGTAGCATGAGGGCCACACCATAAGTTTGTCTCCTTTTATGCCCATAGCAGCCAGAGATGCAGATGTGTTATGTGCAGCATGAGACGGTGCATTATCATGCATGAAAATGATCTTGCTGCGGAATGCACGGTTCTTCTTCTTGAACCATGGCAGGAAGTGCTGTTTGAGAAACTCAACATACACTATGGAGTTCATCTTTACCCCTTCAGGGATCCTAAAGGAGCCAACAATCTCACTCCCCATGATTCCAGCCCAAAACATTACTCCACCTCCTCCTTGTTGGGGCCGTAGCCGTGTTTGCATGGGGTGTCCATCAACCAGCCATCCTCCACTCCATCCATCTGGACCATCGAGCGTTGCACGACACTCATCGGTGAAGAAAACAGTTTTGAAGTCAGTCTTCATGTATTGTTTGGCCCACTGGAGCCGTTTCTGCTTGTGTGAAGTCGATAGAGGAGGTCGACAGGATGGCTTACGCACAGCTGCAAACCTCTGAAGGACCCTGCATCTTGTTGTTCGGGGACGTTGGAGGCACCAGCAGCTTCAAAAGCTTGTCTGCTGCTATGACAAGACTTTTTTGCCACTGCTCTTTTAACCTGATGTAATTGCCTGTAGGAAAGAGTCCTCAATTTTCCCTTATCAGCACGCACACGTGTGTACTGTGAATCAGCTACATACTTCTTGATTGTGCGATGATCACTATGAAGTGTCTTGGCAATGTTGATTGTAGTCATGCCTTGACCTAAACACTCCACAATTTGTTGCTTCTCAGCAGCCGACACATCCTTTTTCTTTCCCATTTTGGCAGAAAATGTAGGCTGCTTAATATTGTGGGACAGTCTTCTTAAGTAGTCTTGCCTTTCATTGGACACACCTGCCAAACTAATTAGCGCAGGTGTCTGCAATTGCTTCCAGTGATATAAAGAGCCCTGACACACATCACCATCAATGAGTTTAAATGACAAACAAAAAAATTCTTACCTTATCACTCCTAAACAATTTTTGCATAATAATTTGGAACACAGTGTAGTGATGAGCGAGTATACCCGTTGCTCGGTTTTCCCGAGCACGCTCGGGTGATCTCCGAGTATTTGGAAGTGCTCGGAGATTTAGTTTCTGTTGCGGCAGCTGCATGATTTGCTGCCACTTGACAGCCTGAATACATGTGGGGATTCCTTAACAAACAGGCAATCCTCACATGTATTCAGGCTGTCCAGCAGCCATAAATCAAGCAGCTGCGGCAACAGAAACTAAATCTCCGTGCACTTCCAAATACTGGAAGACCACCTGAGTATGCTCGGGAAAACCCGAGTAACAAGCATACTCGCTCATCACTAGCTTCCCCTTCAGAGGTGCAGACACAAATGTGGCATGAAAAAGATGTATATACAAGTTGAGCATGACAAGCCACTAAGGCATGTATATACCAATAGTGGCATATATAACCTTACCAAATTGCAGAGACACCACCGCAATTCAAGTAAACAACCCCAATGCGTGTTTTGCCCACTAAATCACCATGCTTTCTCAAGGGGAGGTGTTATCTGGTTACCTGCAAGGACCTTTTGTATCTTAGGAAACCTGTCATGTGTTGTACCACTGCTGTATAATGGTTGTTTGGAGTGGCTGGTACCACGCAACCTGGCCCAACCCCCAAGTGCAGGCGAGAAGGAGCCAGGCAGTTGCCATAGCGCCCTGTTGCAAGATGAGGGAACCGGATGACGTGGGGCAGAGACGAGGCAAGCGGGCACATACGCACAACAATGCAGGCAAATATGTATGAATATGCCACTAATAATAATAATCTTTATTTTTATATAGTGCTAACATATTCCGCAGCGCTTTACAGTTTGCACACATTATCGTCGCTGTCCCTGATGAGGCTCACAATCTAGATTCCCTATCAGTATGTTTTTGGAGTGTGGGAGGAAACCGGAGTACCCGGAGGAAACCCACCCAAGCACGGGGAGAACATACAAACTCCTTGCAGATGTTGTCCTTGGTGGGATTTGAACCCAGGACCCCAGCACTGCAAGGCTGCAGTGGTATCTACTGAGCCACCGTGCTGCCCACTACAAGAGTAATATTATGGACAATTGAGAAGGAACACAAATGTCACATTGCTTCATCATCTTCTGTTCAGGAAATGTTTCCACATTCTCATCGTCCTTCTCTTTATCTATAAAAGTATAACTCAGATAAGCAATATTCAGATAGAAAATCTTCATGGTCTCATCATGGTAGATAAACTCCTAGCATTTGCCATAAGATCGAAACCAAAGTTATGAGATTTGATTGTGGAAACCAGTTAAACATGGAAACTGCTAATAAGATAAAAATAACACATAAAAAATCAGACAACTGTGCACAAATCCAAATACACCTTAAAAACCTTTATGAAAGGAGGGGAACCTCAGGAGAACTAGTTAAGTGATTTTTTTTTTTTTGCACAAAAGGAGAAAAATTCAGAGCATCATTCAAACCATCTGGTTTAATTGTTCCCAGTGTTACAATCCATTTTAATTCTCGTTTTGCCAGGAGTTAATATTTCCACCTCTCACACCAGTATGGACTAAGTCTATTCCCCTAACCATAAACCCTTTGGGGTAGCAGTTGTGCACTGCTCTGAAATGTCTGGGAATAGTTTTCAATTCAGATTAGGCGGTCACTGTCCTGTCCGCACCACACATAATTGGTGGCAGCTTTTCTCAGAGAAGATAAAAGGATCTACAGTCTGAAATCAGACATGCCAGATCCTCAAATCCCCCAATAATTAATTTCCCGGCGCTCCATTACATATTAGACTTTCAGCCAAACCCATCTACATCAATACATTTGGCTGATTTAAGTCTAATCTGTATGGCGGGCTTAAAAGTTAAAGTGTACCAGTATTTTTAGGTGACTTTTCAGTAAAAATTTATGTCATTTGTGTGCAGATGAGGGATGACATTGTTTATGGTCATTATATGACTTGAATCTAGCATTTTGTCAACTTGCTTAACTATGTGTAATTTTCAATTGTGTTTGACCTAATGGGTAGAAATTAGCGGTAATGTTGTTTCCCATACACAGTCCACAGAGTCATGAGAAATTCTCATAAGAATTCAGAAGCAGCAGCAGTATTAGGCCGGAGTCACACTAGAGAGAAATACGGACGAGTGCAATGCGAGAAAATATTGCATTGCACTCGGACCAATGTTAATCTATGGGGCAGCTCCTATCATCCAATGTTTTCTCGCCCGTTTTATACGTGCGAGGGAAATCGCAGCATGCTGCGATTTGCAGCGTTTTACGGGCAAGACTCGCCAATGCAAGTCAATGGGTGAGTGAAAAAAACGGATTGCACATGGACCAGACGTGTGAGTTGCGAGAAAAACGCAACAGTTCTCCTGGTGACAGGAAATGCAATCATGCTTTCTCATGAAGTTTTGACATGCAGATTAGCCTCGCACACTACACTCCTAACCAGGAAGCATGAATCCACGGAGTAATCATGGCCAGAATGATTAATGTGGAAATGCTAATAGTGCTGGTGCAGGAAAGGCCAGTTTTGTGGGACCAACGCGACCCCCATTATGCGGACCGCTCCCGCAAGGAGGCAGCATGGAGATCTATATGCGCCCACATGGTCCCTGGTTATGAGGATCGCCCTCGTGCGGAGCAGCAAGAAATTAGTAAGTACATTTATGCAACTATTGTGTTCACTCTAACATCTAAAGTTACAATGCAGGATAGCTTATGTGTGTCCTATATTACCCATATTGTATAGGATACACATTTGCTACATCACAGGCCACATACCACTGAGGCCTACATGTTCAAACACATCCAATCTGATCATTTGTATATATATATTTTTCCTTTTCAGTGAATGATGTTACTAGATGGTGGCGGAGTTGCTGGGACCAGTACCAGCGTGAACGCCAGCAATTATGGAGGAGTGGGGATGCAGCGCCCAAAAAACGGAAATATGTTTATTATGACCGTTTGAATTTTCTTGCCCCCAGCATGGATCTTAGGCCATAAGTGCATGCATTAAGGTAGACCTTAAACACATGTTCTACTTTCTCCATAACTGCTTTATTGTAATGTTCAATGTTTTATATCCAACAGAACGGAGTCAAACCTTACAGAAAGAGAGATGGCATCCGACTACGAGGTCATCATTGTCGGTGAAGGTGACAAAGTGGCTGGCCCATCTTCAGCACCCTCTGATACCAATCAGCCAGCAGCTCTACCACCAGCAACATTTCAGGCAGCATCAGCATCCACTCAGGAGGCTAATCCTCAGGAGGAAGATGTGGTCCAGAGCAGCAGTCCCACAGTGCGGCTTGAAAGATCACCCCTGCCTTCTGGCGGACCAATTCGTGGACGCCGCAGAAGAGTAGTTTCCACTGCTAGCACTAGGAGGCAAGTGGATACGGGTGTCCTGAATTATCTTTCCAGGGCTGCCCATGATGATGGGGAAGAGGCATTCTTTCGCAGCCTAGCACAATATTTGCGCCCAGTCCCGCGCTCCCTCAGATTACGTGCCCGAGGTGCTCTCCAGATAGTACTGGACGCTTGTGCCCCACCCAACAATCCTCTGCCCATTTTTTATTTTTTAGAAAGCTGGCAGTTATCCCAATCAAACCTTCTGCCGCTGCAAGACCTTCCCCACCAGCAGTCAGGGGAATTACAGTCCGCACCCCCTACCTTCCAGACACAGGCCACCCAAACTGAAGGGCAAATAACCTTTGGACACTTGCCCGAGTTCACTGCACCTGGCCAATATGGCCACTTGACCAGACACAATGTTGGAGGCTGGTCCCAACATGTGTCTGGTCGACACGGCCATACTGGGGGTTATGAAGCCATGGCTTGCTCCCATAGCCAGGATGTGAGCCATCCATATCAGGCTCAACATTATTATGGAGCCGTACCACAGGACCAAACCTTGGGCCTGAATACAGCGTGGCCAAGTTCCCTACACCAGGGTGATAGACAGGTTGCCCAACAGAGCAGACCACCTTCTGCCAAAGGTGACTGTCCCCGTTCACCCCCACCCCCAACTTACCACAACCTATAATGAGGAAATGTTGTGGGGTGTTGTATATTTGTGTGAAATGTTTGTAATTTTTGGATTACTTTTATATAATGAGGCCTGAATGTTAGGCTGTTACAGCCATATGACTGAAATATGGCAGAAAAAATTGTGGTGCAATGAAAATATACATTTGCACTACAAAACAAGAAATGCGTGTCACGTTTTATTTCAGCTATATTTTATTATCAACCGACAACTAAGGCTATGTTGTAAATATTTATAGGATTCAAAGGGTAAACATTCCCAAAACACTGTCACAAACTGCCATAAGTATTTACATAGACATCACATTTTCTTGCCAGGGAGTAGATCCCTCAGGGGAGACAAAATAATTTGTTAACAGCTCACTCACTCTTGGGCCAGAGGGCTGCCGACGTAGAGGTGGACAGCTCTTCCATTAGTAGGATCAGGACTAACATCCTCAACCTCATCATCAACATTTCCTGGGCAATCATGGTATCTTGTGAAATTATGCAGTACAACACACGCCTGTATTACCACATTAACATTGGCTTCACCAAGTTGAATTGCGGACTGGAAAACCCGCCATTTGGCACACAGAATACCAAAGGCACACTCAACAAGACGGCATGCACGGGAAAGTCTAAAGTTAAAGATAGTGCGCCTGTGGTTGAGGGCTCTCCGTGGATAGGGCCTCATGACGTTCCGCGTCAACTGGAAAGCCTCATCTGCAACCATCACATAAGGCAAGGCTTCAATATTATTCCCTGGTAGGTAACGTGGGGGTGGGATGTTCAACTCATTATTGCGCAGCCGCCGACCCATAATGGAAGAATTGAAGACTCTGGAGCCTCCAGTTCTTCCATAGGCCCCAATATTGACAATTACAAACCTGTAGCTAGTGTCAACCAGGGCCAACAGAACTACGGAGAAGTATTGCTTATAATTGTAATATTGAGACCCTGAGTTCGGAGGCTTACTCACACGGATGTGCTTCCCATCCAGGGCTCCTAGACAGTTTGGAAATTGGCAGTTCTCCTGAAAGCCACGCGCTATTCGCATCCAATCCTCCATTTGCGGCTGAGGCATGACCAGGTGATGGAGTTGGGACCAGATTTCTGCGCAAGTTGACCGCACAATCCCAGAGATGGTTGACTTGTCAAGTAAGAATTCTAAATGCAATGCTGCATATGACATCCCCGTGGAAAGAAATCTAAAGGGTAATGACAAAATAAAAATGATAAGCCATCAACTAAAGTAAATGCTTATACATTGATGACACTTTGACTCCATTAATAACAAACCTTCGCACAAAAACAGACAAATGCAAGATGTGTGGTTTTTGGGTCATATCCAAGGTTATATTGGATCAGAAATAGTGTTGAGCGATACTGCCCGATATCCTAAAATATCGGATCGGATCGGCCCGATACTCAAAAAGTATCTGGTATCGCCGATCCGATACCGGAAACACAATGCAAGTCAATGGGACAGAAATATCGGAACTAAAAAAAACCCTTTCTTTCCTTGTAAACACTAGATATACACACATAGAATACATATATATATATATATATATATATACATGTCATTGTGACATATATATATACATATATTCATAGTTCATACACTTCTACATAGTAAAATAGCCTCTGATTCAATTGCCGGGTAATGCTGGCTTTTGTGAAAATACAGAAGCACCCGACATGAAATGACACATGGTTTACATAGAGTTAACCATGTCTTTTCATGTAGTTTGATATATGGTTTTCACAAACAATTACATGAGTGTATGTGTTAGAGGTCGAGTTCCCGCTTTTGCACAAGAGGAATCTCAAGCCATCCCTGCTGCGGTCTCCCATCCGTCTCCGGCCGCAGTGGACTCTACTCAGCTTAGATGTCGGTCTCAGCGTCTTGCCCAGTCTAACAGTGTGCAGAAGGTTACTGCTGCCTCTCCAGGCTCTACTATTGTGGCCAGTACTGGTTAGCGGCGAGCAGACGTCTTTAGGACAAAGTCCTTGCTTTCCCCTTCTGAGCATGCCCAGGGTGAGATCTCTCATTGGAGATCAGGGGTCACATGCTCAGGTACTGCAGCAGCTCCTATTGGTCCACCAGGAAGGTCCTGTGACTACTGGTGTTCTGGAACAGTTTCATTGGTCCTTGTTTCTGGCAGGTCCTGTAGCTGTTACTATAAAAGGGTGGCATGGCTGGGCCGCCATGCGCTAATATCAATCGGTATATGCTTTGCGCCAGTGTGGTCATGCGTGTGTGTGGTTAGGGCCCGGCTGAAATAAGCCCCTAGAATACCGACTTAATCGGTGAGGAGTTTGGTATGCTAGCTGGTCAGGGTCGGTGTCCTAGATGCCCTAGATTACCGGCATAACCGGTGAGGAGTTTGATTGCCATATTCAGGGCCTGACGTTCAGACGCCATAGATTGCGGGTGCCTCCCGCGAGGACATTAGCGCATGATCACGTTCTATGCTCGCTTAGCAGTCAACTGTGTACCTGGGTGCCTGACAGGACACAGAAGTTTTAAAAAAGCAGAGTGGACTGACAGCACTAACTGCATTGGGGCGCTCGTCTCACAGCCAAGGAACCTTCTTGGACACGTAATCAATTGCAATAGAAGAAACAGCGCTCCATCCAGGTGAAATAATTTTGAAAATTATTTCACCTGGATGGAGCGCTGTTTCTTCTAGGACACAGAAGTTTGTCTCAGCGGCTCTGTGACGTAACAGGGTTCGCTTTCAACGCTAGACAGCGCCATTACGTGTTTATTTTGTGACTCAGTGGTGTTAAGTGAGTTCGCACACATCGCCATATAGCGCTGCGGCACTCCTTCTAGCGGCTCTGTGGAATAACAGAGTTCGCACATATTGCCACAGCGCGTTACGGCGTTTATTTTGGCGACTGCGGGATAACAGAGTTCGCTTCTTGCGCCATTTTACTAGCAGCAGGCTCCGCCTGTAAGGTGGACCCGGGCTGCGAACGCACCTCTCTACATCATATATTTGGTGCGTTCCGCAGACCCTAACATAATATTAGCGCCAGGGTCTGGCTAGTAAAATGGCAGACCACCAGCATCTACGGCAGTTCATCCAGCAGCTGGAGGGTAGGTTGGCGGCTCTTGAGCGCACAACCTCAGCTGTGGATGTGACCGCAGTCGCTGTTCAGGCTTCTAGCACGGCGGCAGCCAGTTTGTCCTCCAACACCTCTGCTCCGACCTTGTCCCATCTCCCACTTCCAGACAAGTTTTCTTGGGACAGCAAACATTGTCGGGAATTCGTGAGTCAGTGCTCTATACAGCTCGAGGTTCTGACTGCACGTTTTCCTATTAAGCGGGCACAAGTGGGTTTCATAGTGTCACTACTGTCGGGCAGAGCTTTGGAATGAGCAATGCCGCTGTGGGAGCGTGACGATCGCATGGTGCGGAGTGCTCCTCGGTTTCTGGAGGCTCTTAAAAAGGTCTTTTTAGGCCCTCAGGTCACCCATGATTCGGCGCTCCAACTGCTGGCAATGTCACAGGGTTCGAGCTTGGTCAGCCAGTTTTCAGTTCAATTTCGAACCCTGGCCTCCTGAGTTAGAGTGGCCGGACAAGGTCCTTGAGAGGTCTGGGTGACCATGGAGAGGTATACTGGAGAGGTCTGGCTGACCATGTAAAGGACGCCTTGGCCACCAGGGAGAGGTCTGGCTGACCATGTAAAGGACGCCTTGGCCACCAGGGAGATTCCTGCCTCACTGGAGAAGCTTATCTCCATATCTACCCGCATCGACCTTCGCTTTCACGAGCGTAGGTTGGAGCGGGCCCAGTGTAGATGGAGGTTTCGGCTAGCTCCCACCTTTGCCAAACCTCTAGAATCTCCCATTCAGGTGTCCGACTCCCCAGGGGTCATGGAGGTTGTTCGAGCGGGACCTGATTCTCGGCCCATTCGAGTCTCCGTGCTTTGTAACAATTGTCAGCAGTTAGGACATTATGCCAATAGATGTCCCCAGCGATCGGGAACACGATCGCGTCTAGTGACCATGGGAGGAGGTTCACTAGAATCAGCAGCATTTGCCTCCAAGCTGTCCTTTAAAGGGACAATCTCTTTTGGTCCATCCACTCTGACGGTTGAGCTTTGTGTGGATTCTGGAGCAGAGGGGAACTTTATGTCCTCTGCTTTTGCTCTCCGCCACACAATACCTCTGGTGATGCTCGCCAAACTGGTGACTAGGGTTGAGCATTCCGATACCGAAACCCGGTTCCGATACCTGAAATCCAATGTAAGTCTATGGGAACAAAATATCGGAAGTAAAAATATTCCGATATTTTGTTCCCATAGACTTACATTGGATTTCAGGTATCGGAACCGGTTTCGGTATCGGAATGCTGAACCCTACTGGTGACGGTTCGAGTGGTGAATGGATCCATGCTGCCCTCACAGATCACACATCAGACAATCCCTCTCACATTAGCTATGTCTCCTTCCCATCAGGAGATTATCTCTTTCCTTGTCCTTCCTGAGAGTATAGATGAGGTCCTGCTGGGAGTACCCTGGCTTCGTCTTCACTCCCCACATATTGAGTGGTCCTCTGGGAAGATACGGGGTTGGAGTGAGTCTTGTAGAGGTAGATGTGTGAGGGAAAGTGTTCAGGTTACTACTACAGAGATACCCGCAGATCTCACTTCCCTTCCCAAGTGTTATTGGTCCTAAAAGGCTGCAGAGACTCTTCCACCTCACCGCTCCTATGACTGTCCTATTGACCTCTTGCCTGGAGCAGAACCGCCTCGGGTAGGGTTTATCCTCTCTCTCTCCCGGAGACGGAGGCTATGTCCCAATACATTCAGGAGAATCTGGCAAGAGGGTTCATTAGGAAGTCAGTGTCACCTGCTGGGACGGGGTTCTTTTTCGTGCAGAAGAAGAACTTAGAATTACGTCCCTGCATAGATTACAGGGATCTTAACGCCATCACCGTTAAGAATAAATACCCGTTGCCCCTGATTTCTGAGCTTTTTGATAGGCTCCGGGAGCAAGGGTATTTACTAAATTAGACCTGCGGGGTGCTTATAACCTGATTCGCATCCGTGAGGGGGACGAATGGAAGACGGCTTTTAATACCAGGGATGGGCACTATGAATATCTGGTGATGCCCTTCGGGCTCTGTAATGCCCCAGCCGTTTTCCAAGACTTTGTTAATGACATCTTCCGGGACATGCTTTCCACCTCGGTCGTAGTCTATCTGGATGATATTCTCATCTTCTCGCCAGATATTGACTCCCACCCGAGAGATGTCTGCAAAGTCTTCGACCTCCTGCGGCAAATTCCCTATACGCAAAGTTGGAGAAATGTGTGTTTGAGCAGGAGTCTTTACCATTCCTGGGCTATATCATCTCCGCCCAGGGATTGACTATGGATCCTGCCAAACTGCAGGCTGTAATGGACTGGCAAGAACCCCATTCCCTTAAAGCGGTGCAGCACTTTATGGGGTTCATTAATTATTATCGCCAGTTCATTCCCCATTTCTCAACTTTGGTAGCTCCCTTGGTAGCCCTCACCAAGAAGGGAGCAAATCCCAAATTGTGGTCTGAGGAAGTCTCCAAGGCTTTCATCTCAATTAAGTCTCAGTTTGCTAGCGCTCCCATTCTACACCGCCCTGATGTTGATAAACCATTCATATTGGAGGTGGATGCCTCATCCGTTGGTGCTGGAGCAGTCCTCTTTCAAAATGGTGCATCTGGTGCCGCTACCACGGTTACCTTCTGCATGGGCTCTGGCAGCGTTGTTCGTTAGGCACATCTTCCGTCTACACGGCATGCCGGACAAAATTGTCAGTGATCGAGGTCCCCAGTTTGCGTCTCGGTTCTGGAGAGAGCTTTGTCGTCTACTCAGTATTGAGTTAAATCTCTCTTCAGCGTACCATCCTGAGACGAATGGGTTGGTAGAGAGGGTCAACCAGACCTTGGTTACCTATCTACGACATTTTGTCTCAGCCAGGCAGGATGACTGGGCATCTTTGCTACCGTGGGCTGAGTTTACGCTAAACAATGCTGTGGCTGACTCCACCGGACAGACTCCATTCCTCCTAAACTACGGTCAGCATCCACGGGTTCCGGTGCCCATGCCCGTGTCTTCCGCCAAATCCAGGGTGGCAGACTGGGCTGTGGAGGCATGGGACATTTGGGACCGTACCCAGGATGCCATTCAGGTGTCCAAGGAGAGGATGAGGTCTTCCGCCGACGCACATCGGCGTCCCGCTCCGACATTTGCCCCAGGGGATTTGGTGTGGCTCTCCGCCCATAACATTAGGCTGCGAGTTGAGTCCACAAAGTTGGCACCCCACTACTTGGGTCCTTTCAAAGTCCTCAAACCGGTTAATCCTGTGGTATACCATTTGGCTCTTCCACCACGCCTGGGTATCTCCGACACCTTTCACGTATACCTTCTGAAACCCGTGCTCATGTCCCGGTTTTCCGAGTCATCTGCTGGGGCATCTGGTTCGTCTGCGGACGACCATGAGGTGAACGCCATCGTAGGATGTAAGGTGGTACGGGGCAAAAAATGTTATCTGGTGGATTGGAGGGGTTATGTGTTATGTTACGGTAGCTGAGGAGTGCAGGCAAAAAAGGAAATACAGACACAGAAAGAAAATAGTATGAGCAAACGCTGGGGCCCAAACTATCTAAATAGAAAAGGACAGGAAGGGTACTTACTGCAATCCCAGAAAACCCTGAAAAACACCAACTCTACTAATTTCAAAATCACCTGAGATCACACGACCTCTACCACCTAAATTAGTTCTCTGGTGTAACAAAAACAGCAGCCACTGAAAAAACTGGAAAAAGCAAAAGTACAAAACACAGTGGCTGAACTAAACTGAGAGGGCAAAAGCCCCCGGAGGGACCCAGAAGGCCCCCACAGAAGTGCAGGACCAAATGCAAAAATA
>JARQOD010000006.1:334447378-334480302 GCA_033576555.1 Oophaga sylvatica | reverse complement strand
TATAGAGGTCTAAGTTTGCAACATGAGATGATTACAATGGATGGAAAAAATCAGCATATAAATGATGCTCTTGTTCAAGAACCCTTATAATAAAGCAAATATATCTTGTACGGTGTTGTTCATTTGTGATAGTAAATTATTTATAATTTACTTAATTTTAACTATACCTAAATACAGCTCACAATGGACTAATCACTATATTCTTGTGGTATATACTGGCTGGTTTTGTAAAAAGTAAGAATCAGCCCCATTATTATACTTATCATAGAGGAATACCTACAGTACAGACTAAAAGTTTGGACACACCTTCTCATTCAACGATTTTTCTGTATTTTCATGACTATAAAAATTGTAGAATCACACTGAAGGCATCAAAACTATGAATTAACGCATGTGGAATTATACATTACACTTTACAAAAAAGTGTGAAACAACTGAAAATATGTCTTATATTCTAGGTTCTTCAAAGTAGCCACCTTTTGCTTTGATTACTGCTTTGCACACAGAAAAGATGAACAGATGGATTCGACATGCCTGGTTCCCACCGTGAAGCATGGAGGAGGTCTGATAGTGTGGGGGTGCTTTGCTGGTGACACTGTTGGGGATTTATTCAAAATTGAAGGCATAGTGAACCAGAATGGCTACTACAGCATCTTGCAGCAGCATGTTATTCCATCCGGTTTGCGTTTAGTTGGACCATCATTTATTTTTCAACAGGACAATGACCCTCAAACACACCTCCAGGCTGTGTAAGGGCTATTTGACCAAGGAGGCCCTATGGGTTCAGGTCTGGTGACTGTGGAGGCCAGGTCATCTGGCATAGCACCACATCACTCTCCTTCTTGGTCAAATAGCCCTTACACAGCCTAGAGGTGTGTTTGGTGTCATTGTCATGTTGAAAAATAAATGATGGTCCAACTAAATGCAAATCGGATGGAATAGCATGCCGCTGCAAGATGCTGTAGTAGCCACGCTGGTTCAGTATGCCTTACATTTTGAATAAATCCCCAACAATGTCACCAGCAAAGCACCCCCACACATCACACCACCTCCTCCATACTTCATGGTG
Source organism: Oophaga sylvatica (assembly GCA_033576555.1). Lineage (NCBI taxonomy): Eukaryota > Metazoa > Chordata > Amphibia > Anura > Dendrobatidae > Oophaga > Oophaga sylvatica. Next base: position 334,479,233 of record JARQOD010000006.1, on the reverse strand, counting down.
GGAACCAGGCATGTAGAGTCCATCCGTTCTCCTTTTCTGCGTCACACAAAGACAAGGTGGTTGGAACCAAAAATCTCAAATTTGAACTCATCAGACCAGAGCACAGATTTCCACTGGTCTAATGTCCATTCCTTGTGTTGTTTAGCCCAAACAAGTCTCTTCTGCTTGTTGCCTGTCCTTAGCAGTGGTTTCCTAGCAGCTATTTTACCATGAAGGCCTGCTGCACAAAGTCTCCTCTTAACAGTTGTTGTAGAGATGTGTCTGCTGCTAGAACTCTGTGTGGCATTGACCTGGTCTCTAATCTGAGGTGCTGTTTATCTGCGATTTCTGAGGCTTGTGACTCGGATAAACTTATCTTCAGAAGCAGAGGTGTCTCTTGGTCTTCCTTTCCTGGGGCGGTCCTCATGTGAGCCAGTTTTTTGTAGCGCTTGATGGTTTTTGCAACTGCACTTGGGGACACTTTCAAAGTTTTCCCAATTTTTCGGACTGACTGACCTTCATTTCTTAAAATAATGATGGCCACTCGTTTTTCTTTACTTAGCTGCTTTTTTCTTGCCATAATACACATTCTAAAATCTATTCAGTAGGACTATCAGCTGTGTATCCACCAGACTTCTGCACAACACAACTGATGGTGCCAACCCCATTTATAAGGCAAGAAATCCCACTTATTAAACCTGACAGGGCACACCTGTGAAGTGAAAACCATTTCCGGTGACTACCTCTTGAAGCTCATCAAGAGAATGCCAAGAGTGTTCAAAGCAGTAATCTAAGCAAAAGGAGGCTACTTTGAAGAACCTAGAATATAAGACATATTTTCAGTTGTTTCACACTTTTTTGTTAAGTATATAATTCCACATGTGTTAATTCATAGTTTTGATGCCTTCAGTGTGAATGTACAATTTTCATAGTCATGAAAATAAGGAAAAATATTTGATTGAGAAGGTGTGTCCAAACTTTTGGTCTGTAATGTATACTCCTCCTCAAAGACCACTGTTTCCTACCACCAACCCAGGAATAGATTAGTGTATTTGGCAGCACAGTGGCTCTCCATTGCTGTACCCCTCAGCTGGTGGAAATACCTTCCATCAAAAAGGATCTAATTATATGTCAAAATGTAAAGGAGTAGTTCACCAATAAATTTATTATGCTGAAAACAATCAACCGCCCTGGTTTTCAGAAAATGTTCAGCTGCCAAAACCCCTGGTTTATGTGGGATGCTGCTATAAAGGGCCTCCACATCAATAGATGCCAAGATGGTGCCTTCCTATATACTAACCCCTTACAATAGTACGAGCAGATGTGATGTGTCACAGACATGAGATGGGAGTGAGATGATGAAAGGATGCAATATTTGTCAATATTTATTCCAGTATTATGAGATAAAGAGTCAATGCCTGTGACTAACAGATGCCATCTAAGAGGGGTCATGCATTTATGGATTTTCTTTGGTCTCTTCTCTTTTTTATTAAGACACATATGTTCACATTATACACTATACACATGGTTTTTTCTTAGTGTGTTTTAACTTTAATACTCAAATAACATTAACCTTTCAAAGCTTTATATGTTCACATGATATTTTCTTTATTTTGTTTCTGTCTCGGGTTTTGTCTGTTTGATGGCCAGTGTGAGCATGCTCCTATTATGCATGCATATCCACTTGTACTCCAGCTAATTTTTTTCGGTTTGCAAAATGGGTACCCATATGTTAACTCCTGGAAAAGAAAATATGGCAACAACATGCAATATAGTTGTGGGGTCTACGATTTATAAATTGGACTACTAAAATAGGTGTTCAAAAATTTTAAATGTGTCCATTATATACAGGATTTAAAAAAAATTACACCACTGCCAGTATTTTCTAAAAAAAAAAAAAAGATTATGACAAGAAAAGCTTCTTAGTTTTGTGTTCCAAAATCGAGCATCTGTGACAGGCTGCTGTGTTCGGGTGACATGTAGTTGGACTACTACAACACATTCTTAACAGCATGCAAAAATTGTGAGGTAGACAGTTGATTTAATATGTCTGGTGTTAGAGGTCGAGTTCCCGCTTCTGCACAGGGGGAATCTCGAGCCATTCCCGCTGTGGTCCCCCATCCGTCTCCGGCCGCAGTGGAGCCTCCTCAGCAGAGACGTCGGTCCCAGCGTCTTGCACAGCCTAGTACTGTGCAGAGGTTTACTGCTGCCTCTCCAGGTTCTGCTATTATAGCCAGTACTGGCCAGCGGCGAGCAGACGTCTTTGGGACTAATTCCTGCGTTTCCCCTTCTGAGCATGCCCAGGGTAAGATCTCTCATTGGAGATCAGGGGTCACATGCTCAGGTACTGCAGCAGCTCCAGGAAGGTCCTGAGACTGCTTGTGTTCTGAAACAGTTTCTCATTGGTCCTTTTCTGGAAGGTCCTGTAGCTGCTGCTATAAAAGGTGCGCATGGCCGCTCGGCCGTGCACTAGTATCAATTGAGTTATGTGCTTTGCGCCAGTGTGATCATGCACGCATGTGGTTAGGGCTCGGCTGAAATAAGCCCCTAGAATACTGGCACCTTCGGTGAGGAGATTTGTATGCACGTGTTCAGGGCTTGGCTGAAATAAGCCCCTAGAATACCGGATTCTCCAGTGAGGAGTTTGTTTGCGTTGCTGACTGCATGACCACGGACTGCTATCCGCACAGCAGTTATCTGTGTATCCCTGTGGTGTTAATAGGACACAGTCTCTATCTCTGCCTCTCTACCTCAGCAACTCTGTGGTGTAAGAGTTGGCTTATACTGACATATAGTGCCACAGCATCTATGTTTGCGACTCTGAAGTAACAGATTTCGCCTATACCGCCATCTTACTAGCAGCAGGCTCTGCCTGCACGGTGGACCCCGGGCTGAGAACGCACCCACTATTTATATTTATTTGGTGCGTTCTGCAGACCCTAACATCTGGTTTATTGTTATTTTTTTTTACAAGAAAATAAATGGCTTTCCTGCCTAAGACACACAAGCCTAGATTTCATGATTATTCTTTAGTGGCAAAATTAGGGCTCATGGTATTAAACTGCACTCATCATTTACAGTTGTAGTGTATGAAGATGAAAATGTGCCATTGTTAAGTTGCTACTGTAGTGTTGCTGCAGTATATCGCAAATCAATGAATTCACAGTCACATAACTATGTAGCTACAGCACATCCCTATCTCACTTGAATCTTTGGATTATTATTTACAGACTGACTACCACTTCCATTTTAAATGAGATTCAGTACTAGTGCAATAATACAACACAATCCAATTTTGGTCTTTTTCTGTCCATATGTGGAATGAACTGTGCCCTCTGACCTCCAATCCCTACACAGGCAATAGCATAAAATAGCACTGCTTAGCTGACTCTCATCTTTTATACTGGCTGTGATAATCCCTCCCTGATTGGCTGTTCTAGACCATCTGATGTAATAACTTTAGGCCATTTTTGAGAAGCCCACTTCGCCTAGACTGATGTCTTTAACCTGCTCTGTTATTCTTTAGCAGTGTGTATTTTTGGACTGATCCCAGCACATCAAATCACAAACTGTTTGAATTCACAGAGACCTGTGAATTTCAGGAAATTTGAATCAAAATTGATTCTCTGTAGATCGATTTTACCAACTCTCATGATGTGTGATATGGTTTGTGTAGTGGTAACAGGCCCATTTAAAATAAAAGCCAACTTTTGAAGACCATTCCTTTAGGTCCACAGTTCTATGTTGATTATTTTTTTTCACAGATTAAAACTCCATTTTCTGACAAAAGTAATCCCAATTTTCTGTATAGCCATATATTAAATTAATATGGCTGATTTCAGTCAACACTAGTAGCTTACAGATTTCATCATAAGTTCAATAGGGACTGTATGAAGTAGGTTATACGCTCTTCCTGCTATATCGGTTAAAATTGAATTGATTTGGAGCTCTGCAATAATAAGATGGAAGCCCCTTGTCTCAGGTAAAAATACATAAGGACCTAGTTCATTAAAAATAAACTGTCATCAAAGAAATGAAGATCTACTTTGTGATATATATGAAATCTTAAAGTGGGCTGTCACATGAGTAGAGATGAGCAACCCGAAATTAATAGTTCAAGGTATATACCGGACAGTTAGTGTCCGATGCTAATTGCTGAACATCCCTGACGTCCATTGCAATGTTCGGAGTTTAGAATAAAGTTCGGGTTGGGGACCAGAACCCAAACTTCCACACGTCCATTCATCCCTACTCATGAGTCATACATACATCATTAGAGAACGTAGTAGTGTTGGTACGACACTAAAGAATTAGAGATTGTCATCAAATATTGTGTACTGAAAATCTCAGGTTATGCTAATTTATTAGTTCTTGCATCATATCAAGATTAGGAAGACAGCATTATCTACATTGAGGTCGGCTGACACAAAGTAATGTTTTAATCCTAGAAACAGGTGGGTGTAGCTTGTCGCGGTGGGATGGCTTTTATGCTTTTTGATCAAAATAGTCTTAACAAAGTCCCCTATGTTATTTACATGTACTATTACTATTTACTTACTATAGAGTAAATGCAATTTTTTTTTTCGGGGGTTAAGTAGGGGGAGTTATTCTGTTCCCGGGGCCTGTGGCTGTAAATATGGCTCTGTGAGATGCTGGATCTCTTTCACCTTACTTACAATTGGCGACGATCGCAGATAGCTTAACTCAGCTGCCAGCACACATGTTATGAAGAATCCAGAAGAGACTTTGATTTCGTTAAGAATTCTTGTTGAATGCATACAAACAGCAGCAGGTAAAAAAGACTTTCTTCAGACAGACTGAAAACACATGTGATTCTGATAAAATCAAGATGGAGAATGAAACACAGGAGAAAGAAGAAGGAAATGACATCACACCAGAAGAGGAGACAGAGAGACAGAAGGGACAAACTTGATGTAAAGGGAGGATTTCAGCTATGCAAACACAGGGACACATAGCAACAGTAAACAATATGAGAGACTGCAATACAGCATGTAAAATACACAGGACAGTCTGTAAAATGTCTCATTCATGGTACATAACACTCCCCGTCTGAAATCTATAGATTTCATAATTTTATGATGTCCACTGGAGATGTCACTGTAGACCTGAAAGACATAAAGTAGAAACACAACATGCGGAAATAAACTGTAACAGTTGTAAGTTCAATTCTTGGTTGATGACGTGAAGTCCTCAATGGTTGGATAAACCAAGTTATGGGAGAACCCATCTTCAGATTGGGGAAGCTGCAACATGCAAACGCCTCCACCAACCCAAACAATCCAAAGATGAAAGTTCAAGTTAACAAGGGAAAGTTCAAAGTCCATTCAGATGCTGATAGTTCTGCATACTAGCACGGCAGTGGTATGCAGAGACATGCTCCCCGCCGTGGCAGAATTCAGAGACAAAGCTAAGATCATGTGACTCCTGATCGAAGGAGCCAGCAGATGATTAGCCTGAAATGTATGTCAGCAGATACGATGGCTGATAAGCTGAAAGGATGTCCAGGGTAAAGAGAGCTCAGCTTCTGTACATTTTTGCCGGTTTCTGAAGTGCTGGGAGAGGCTCCTGCAGCTGTAGTCTTCGTAGACACGTCATAGGAAAGGTAGACTTGTCTCTTGATGACGGTTGAAAGAGTCTTTACAGAACTACGGGCAGGACTTGTTGTAAGGCCTTTAGAGACTTCTTCGCCGTCTCCCATCTTTTCTGTCTCTGAGATGGTAACATAGTGTTCCCGTTGATATCCGGAGTAGCAAGCTGTCTCAGTGGTACCCTGCCTAGAACTGCGATGGGTGTCTTAAACCCGAGAGGACCGTCGATGCTGTTTTCAACAAGCGAGTCTCCTCGTTCGATAGCAAGTTCCTTACAGGGTGATGCTTGGGAAGTGAACGTGTCTTGTTCAACATCCGCCAGTGAGCTGAGGCTGAATTGTGTGGGGAAAACGCTGGCACCATCGGTCAGAGGTAGGCTGTTGAGAGAGGGGCTCTCACTCTGAGCACTGAAGTCTAGCATGGCTTCGGTTTGACCAGGCTTGTGATGGAGATGGGTATCAAAGGTTGGGAACTTAGCAGTTACTTGCTGTGGATCCCTTGGCAACTTAGTCTTTGCTGGAAGAGAAGGTGAGGGAGCTAACCAGCTGTTATAGTTGTCTTCGGTGGGTTTGACGCTCATGACCCTGATGATCACTTTGTCTCCCTCTGTAGGTAGTGAGTTGTTGTCCTTGGTTGAAGGATCGAATGCTGTTATCTCGAGGTTGTAGTCTCGAGGATAAAGCAGACTTAAAATATCGGATGGTTGCCGTTGACACGTAGTGTCGTTTGACTTCTCCTTCATCCATTGGTGACGTGAGTATGACAGGGAGGACAAGTCGTTGTCATCCGACGTGATAACGGTTTTGTAAGAGGAGATGTCGTTCTGATTCTTTGTCTGGTCACTACAGACGTTGCCAATGATGACCCAGCCCAGATCGAGGCGCTGGGCATATGGTTCATTGAGTAGTCCGTGGATTTGTTGACGCATCTTGTGCAGTCGTATAATGTCTCTGCCGAGGAGAATTAGGATGTCTGCCTTATCGTCCAGGGGTGGCATCTCTTTGGCTATCATTCTGAGATGAGGATGCTGAAGAGCGACTTCTGGTGTTGGGATTTCTTCCCTATTGAATGGTATTTGGTTACACTCTACAAGCATGGGTAGTGGTATCTCCGTGGCGCCTTTCTCAAGGAAGTTATTATGAGGCCACTGGCCCTTCTTCCAGAGGTTTGTAAAACGCCGCTGCAGGTGCCCAAGGTGTAGGGATAGACGTCTCCTTTTAAGTCAAACAAGTCAAAGAGTTCTGACCTGGCTAATGATTTGTTGCTCTGGTCATCCAGGCTAACGTACACCTTGACTGCCTTCTCTGGATGGCCCTTGGGATACACCCATGACAGGCAAATCTTCGCACAGGACTTGTCTCGAAGACCTTCTCCACAGACATCAGTGCATGAGGAAGATACCGCAACATGGCTTGTCACTTGGTCTGTACTCTCCCCGCCATGGCTTGTGGTGGGAGGTGAAGACGCAGAGTCAGGCTGTGATGGATGGAGCGCCTGTACGTGGTCTTCGCTGTCGCACTCTAGACACTTGATGGGCATGACACAGTCCTTAGCAAGATGTTCGGTAGAGGCGCAGCACCTGAAGCATACTCCAAACTTCTTCAAGAGCTCCTTTCGTTCTTGAAGGGGCTTCTTCCTGAAGCCGATGCACTTCTTCAGGGGATGTGGCAGTTTGTGAATTGGACACTGGCGATTAGGATTCTCAACCTTCTCACCTTTGTCGCTCTTATCTTGTGATACTGAAGGTCCTGGAAGAACATCAGTCTTCTTGATGGACATTGGAGCTTGGTGGTTCCTGTAGTTAAGATGTGGACTGTCGTGTTTAGTAGATGAAACAGGGTCGCTGTGTTCTCCATAGGAAAAACTTGGATCGGTCTTACACTCTGCGATATTTTCGATGAACTCGCAGAAGTAGGAAAATGGAGGGAAGGAGACTTGGTTTTCCCTTTTGTATTTTGATCCAAGCATAGCCCACTTATTTTGGATATTGGGTGGCAGCTTGGAAACTATTGGGGTTACCCCATGAGCAGTGTCCAGGTAGCTGAGGCCAGGAAGGTACGGGTCTGCTTTGGCCAGCTGAAGCTCTAACAGGAGGTCACTGAGCTCTTGGAACCTTGTACTGTCCTTATTAGATACCTTTGGAAAATCCTCTAGTCGTTTGAACAGGGCTCTTTCTATGACCTCAGGACTGCCATAGCTTCTTTCTAGCCTTTTCCATGCAGCAGTGAGACCAGCAATGGGATTACTGATGTGGACAGATTTAAGTCTCTTGACCCGATCCGTGGATTGTGGCCCAAGCCACCTGATTAGCAGGTCTAGCTCTTCAGCGGTGGTGATGCCGAGATCACTGATCATGGTTTCAAAGGTACACTTCCAACCCCTGTAGTTCTCAGGTTTATCGTCAAACTCTGTAAGACCGGTCTTAGTTAGATCACGCCGAATCATGTACCTTGCGAGGCCAGTCATATCAGCATTCTCCGTTTTTGGAAGGACCGATGCTGGCTGGATAGCTTTGTTCATACAGTCTGTGATTTGACCTGGGAATGCAGGTACGTATGGGGCAGCGTAGGCGTTCAGTCCATAAACTGGCTTAATGAGCTTAGTTTCTGCTACACATGGGACTGGAATTGTGTGATTGACCGGAGTGTGGTGACTGGCCTGCATATTGGCCTGTACGTAGGATTCTGAGTATAAGATTTGGTGATTTGCAGGTTTCTGGTACATTTCGGTGCACAGAGGTGGATCAGGATACAAGATTGGCAGCGTATTGTAATTGTACTGACCTTGGGTGCAGGATGGGAATAAACGCTCTGTGTCCTGTTGTCTCAGGGGAGCATCAGTGTGGTCAGGAAGGATTGCAGGAGCAGGGATAGCGCTGTGTTGGCTTTGTACATAGTCTCTAGTACGCTTAAGAGGGTCTTCAGTATCAAAACCCTGATGTTTCAGGGGAGCATCTGTGTGGTCAGGAAGGATTGCAGGAGCAGGGATAGCACTGTGTTGGCTTTGTACATAGTCTCTAGGACGCTTAAGAGGGTCTTCAGTATCAAAACCACTTAAACTGATGCTGTCTCTTTGGCTCCCACTGATGGCTTGTTCCAGGACCTTTAACTTTGCCATGGCTATGGCGTGTTGGCGTTCCTTCTCTAGGGCCTCTAGGGCAGCTTGTATTTTAGTGGCCTCAGTTTTCATCTCAGTTTCCTTCTCTAGGGCCTCTAGGGCAGCTTGTATTTTAGTGGCCTCAGTTTTCATCTCAGTTTCCTTCTCTAGGGCCTCTAGGGCAGCTTGTATTTTAGTTGCCTCAGTTTTCATTTCAGTTTCCTTTTGAGCAAAGGCAGCTTGTATTTTAGTGGCCTCAGCTTCCGCACGTGCTTTTATGAGCTGTTTGCTGAGGGTTGAGGATTTTGAAAAGCGTGACTTAGATGCTCGCTTTGACTGTCTGGCAGAGCCAGAAATGCAAGATGACATCTCGGCTATTAGTGCGATTCTTGCCTCTGTTTTGGCTTTTATATCGCGCACCATGCTTTCTCTCTCAGAGTTAAGTTTTTGGAAAGCTTGCAGCTCTTTGCAGGTAACTGATGGGTTAAGTCTTTTTAACACTGCGATATATTGGTCTGTTATTTTTGCATAACATTGATAATCTGAACACAGTTGTGCGAGAGCTCCCTCCAGTGGTCGTTGGAGAGAAGCAGGCTGAGAAAGGCTATTTATGTGGCATAAGAGTTTTTGCCATAGCTCTGCTGTTGCACGGAGAAGATCATGTTTACTGGATTCTAGATTCTCCCTTATTTTCCATGTTGGCTTTGTGAGACGTCTAGCCTTCTCACTAAATGGTGGATCAGGGTCTATGCACTCTTCCTCTGACAATGGGTCTGGCAGAGACCGTGTAGTCATTCCTTCAGCCATCCTGATTCACAGGGAGAAGGGGAGCTGTATAGACTCTTATATGTTGAGAGCGGATGCTCTGCAGGAAGTTCTGTAGCTTTATAGAAGCTGTGGGTTTTACAGATGAATCTGAAAAGTCTTTTTTACTATTCTGTCCCTGGGGCCTGTGGCTGTAAATATGGCTCTGTGAGATGCTGGATCTCTTTCACCTTACTTACAATTGGCGACGATCGCAGATAGCTTAACTCAGCTGCCGGCACACATGTTATGAAGAATCCAGAAGAGACTTTGATTTCTTTAAGAATTCTTGTTGAATGCATACAAACAGCAGCAGGTAAAAAAGACTTTCTTCAGACAGACTGAAAACACATGTGATTCTGATAAAATCAAGATGGAGAATGAAACACAGGAGAAAGAAGAAGGAAATGACATCACACCAGAAGAGGGAGACAGAGAGACAGAAGGGACAAACTTGATGTAAAGGGAGGATTTCAGCTATGCAAACACAGGGACACATAGCAACAGTAAAAAATATGAGAGACTGCAATACAGCATGTAAAATACACAGGACAGTCTGTAAAATGTCTCATTCATGGGACATAACAGGAGTCATAATCATGGTGGACAGACAAGGGCTAGCTAAATAAAGGTTAAAAAAAGAATGTGTAACAACTCAATAATATAGAAGAGTTAGCATTGATTCTTTTGAAGTCTCACAAGATTGGCAAAAAATAGATAAAGTCTAAAAATTCCTTCAAAAAAGAGACCCAATGCTTTGCATTTTTGTGACTACCTTTCCTACTTAACCAACTGATTTGCTCTTCATATTTGGTGAAAAAAATATGCTTATTTTAAAGAAAATTGTATTTCAAAGGATTTTATATTTTTGCTAACTCTGTCATTTACGTTTTATGTTGTTAGTTGCACGGTCTTGAAAATCTTCAATATTATATTGTTTGGTTAAATCTGACATAGAAAAGAAAGCTATTGTGTTAATTTTACCAGATCACTAAATGCAATATCAACCCATCATATTGCAACTTAAATGTTTCAATTTTTCACTTGTGGTACAACCATAAGACCACCGATTCACACTTATATCAATGCAATGTCTTCAGTGTGAATGTTATTGCATCTAACAATTATTATTTTGTAGTCCAAAGACCTCCAAGAACAGGTTGACTTTTATGTGGTTATTGTGTTTCTTGAAATCAGGACGTTTTGTAGATTTCATAAATTGAGCTTGATAGATATACTATGTCTCGTTTAAACCTGTGGCAATATAACTTTATGTTTGAATCTGTAAAGTGCGCACTATGGATATTGGAATAATTCAGCTATTCTTACATATTTAATAATGTTATGTACAGTAATGTATTGCAAAATGCTATCTATGCAGACATTTAGAAAAAAAGCCAAAACAAAACATGTTTTATTTCATAATGGTCAGGGTAAAATGTATTCTATGTTATTCCATATCCTGTATATTCACTTTTTTTTTTAAATGAATGTGTTTTACTTGACAATAGACACCCAACACCCAAAGGATATAATCACACACTGCTGCATATTTGTTTGGCGTAAAGTATGCTTTAAAATGCATTATACCACACAACTTGACCCCCGGTCATGACTGTAGTCGTATCTATAATGCTTATCATTACCTACCAGAGAAGCTGGTTCCTCATCATATCTGCAGGGTAATGCTGGAATTGTTAAGGGAACGTATGCTGCAAAATAACATTTTTATTCAAGCCAAGTAGGCAATGTAACTGCACAAGAATGTAAGATTAATACTAAAAATGGAATTAAGAAATGTTGGTCAGAGAAATATATACATATCTGGTCAATAATATATTACATAAATACATGAATTCATTTACTTTATAAATGATAAATCCAGTTAAAAAAAACAAACAAAAACAAAACAAAAATATATTTTTTACAAAAGTTGAAAAGCAAACAGAATAAATGTAATTTTTAAGTTTAGTATTATTGCAACAGGGAAAACTATAAAAGAGCAAAAGGTGATTTTTTAATGCTTTCAGGTAGTGGGTGTATAGAGATTCGGGATTCATGTTAGCACCTTAGTGTTGTATTGATCCAAATGTATGTTTCAAAAACCTGCAAGCACACAGTGTGAAAAGAAAAATGTTCAGAAAAGAAAAATAAAACCAAACTAAATAGCAGAAGTGATTCGGAAAATTGTTGATGGTAGAGTAAAAAGTTGACCTTTTTATTACATCAAGAGGTCTTTCCTAAGTCAAGCTCCTAAATGAAATGAAATTAGTGGTGTGATGCTATTCCCTTGTGGTGTGAAGCCCCAGTCAACATGCGGCTGGAAATAAATTCAGCAGTTGACATTCTGCTGAAACTTAGAACTGATATATTATGGAGACTAAATTGCCTCTCACTTTCGGAAAAGATGGTCCCTCCAGGCTAAGATTGATGTCCATGATGGAACAGCAGTGAGGAAACTTGCTGTGCCGCCTGTCTTTATTGCATCTGAACTGAGCTGAAATTTTTTTTATTAGTCAACGTTTACAGAAATGGAAAAAAGGCTTTTATTTCAAGCAAATTTTCTACATCTACAAAAAGGAAAATCCATATATCCAATAGGACTGTGATTAAAGCAGAGGAATTTTCTCTACATGTAGGATGTTTTGACTGTAGCCTTAGTTCTAAATCCTTTCAGTCTATTATTCCACTCCTGATACAGTAACTGAATATTTATTCTGTGCATTTGCAAATTCAGGATTTTTACCCTGCCTGTTATAAATAGGAAAGTCTGATATTTATGGTTCCCATAATACATTAATCTTTATAATGTTAAACATTTTATTAAACCAAGAAAACTTTTACAACATTTAAGCTTTTAAATTTTACTTGAGTTTATCTCGAATATCTGATATGCTTCTTAGAAATGTAGGTCATTTTGAAATGCTCTAGAGACATTTTTAATTTTATGGCAAGGGCAAAAATATATAATTCATATAATGTTATGGCCCTGTTTATTTGTTCCCAGTACACAAAGAATGTTGATGTTACTTGTCACTTGTCAGACAGACTTCAGAAATTGACTGCTGTACAATGGGAGGAAGAGTGTGACCAAATGAAGATGTCCATTTAAACCAAATTAAATATTTAGGCCTAACAGCAGCTCCTACAGGAATGTCAAATTGCCACTAAAGACATGTTGACATTTTTCCTCCTCTATGGTTTATCTACTGTGGATTGGTTTTCAGCTGGAATTTAATAATGTGAATTTTATTAGTTTTGCTATGTTTTGGATTGTGTTTAGCTTCATTTTAACTTGTTGACATCTTTTAACTCTTGCAATCATTTTGGCCCACCAGGCTTATGTAGCAAGATTGACAACTTTATAAAGGGTTATATTCCCATCATTAGAAATTAGCACCTATCCATAGAACAGTTTTAACTTGCTGAAAAGTGCAGATCCCAGTGACTGGAGATACATAGATCTAGAGAATTGTATTTTGCAGTACAGCACTTCACATTTTCTGCCAGTCCCATAGAGATTAATTGGAGCAGGGGTTTATGTTTCAGTCCAACATTCCATATAGACAGGGCTTTGCATAGCCTTATTTTCAGGATTGGTGGGGGTCTTAGCAGTCATACCTCACTTATCAGCAAGTTATCACTTATGGATAGGTGATAAATAATGCCTAAAGTTTGAAATAATGGCTTAAAAGCCTGATGTGAATATATATATATATGATATTCTATGATAACTTCCCTATAAAGCCATCTTCATTTGGCAATATAATCTCATATTTAGTAATCAAATTCTTAAATGGCTTTACAACCAGAAGAACACAGGGGTCAACAAATATGTTTGAATGAAAGCATTTCTACAAAAAAAATATTGGGCTAAAATACCTAAAAATATGTTTTAGAAAAGGAATTGATCAGTACTTTTTCTTTTTAAATAGTGAACCAATTCATGTGGATGAAATTGGTGCTTTGAAATTTGGTGGTTGTTCTGTGAAGATAGTATTTTAATAATCAAAGTTAGAATTTAGATTTAAGCTATTTTTACTCACTTTTCAAAAGATATTACATAAATACTTACATTTAAAACTAAATTTCCCATGTGGCCCACTAAGTATTTGCAGAGGTCATGACTTAAATCTCTAAATATGACTTTTGTCACATGATACAGTAAAGATGTATATCTTTGTACCGTGTTAGCCAGTAGATAGAAAAATATTTAGAGTTGAGAGTCCTCAGTGGTTGATACCTTTTAATGGCTAACTGAAAAGATGGTAACAAATTGCAAGCTTTCGAGACTACTCAGGTCTCTTCATCAGGCATAGACTAATACAACATCTGAAGAATCACATATTTATACACAAAATAGCACAGAAAAAATGCAATAGGTAGGACAAGTGACGTGAAGCAGAATGGTCATTATGGCAGAGGGATGAGCATAAATATTGGAACAGTTCATAGATAAGGAGTGTGAAAGTTTTATTACCCTCTGATTGGGGTCTGGTAATGTTTTGTGATGTTTTCACAGGGTATTTGGAGTAAATTCCTTAATTGATGTAGTAGGCCATAAATCCATGTGATAGGTTCATTCCAGCATTAAGAGTGTCAAAGGTCACCATCAATTTGTTTTCGTAAATTCTTCTTTGTCTCAGAGATGTGAAATTGCCTCTGAGTACAAGTATTTTCATATCTAGCAAGCTATGATCAGGGGAGCAAAAATATTTTGCCACAGGTAGATCCATTCTTTTTTCTCTTATTGTGTGGCGATGAGAATTCATCCTTGTTCTCAGTTTTTGCCCGGTCTCCCCCACATACAGACCCCCAGTTGGACATTTAGTACATATAATTAGGTACACCACATTAGATGTGATGCAGCTGAAAGTACCTGGTATCTTGTAGTCCCGATGGGAGTTGGGGATCTTTATCTTGTCCGTGGTCATTATAAATGGACAAGTTTTGCATTTCTTCTTGTTGCAAGGAGAGGTTCCTGCCGCTGTTGGGGAGGACAGGGAACTTCTGACAATGATGCTTCTTAGATTTGGGGGCTGCCTAAAACACAGTGGATCCCCCTCTACTGTGTTTTAGGCAGCCCCCAAATCTAAGAAGCATCATTGTCAGAAGTTCCCTGTCCTCCCCAACAGCGGCAGGAACCTCTCCTTGCAACAAGAAGAAATGCAAAACTTGTCCATTTATAATGACCACGGACAAGATAAAGATCCCCAACTCCCATCGGGACTACAAGATACCAGGTACTTTCAGCTGCATCACATCTAATGTGGTGTACCTAATTATATGTACTAAATGTCCAACTGGGGGTCTGTATGTGGGGGAGACCGGGCAAAAACTGAGAACAAGGATGAATTCTCATCGCCACACAATAAGAGAAAAAAGAATGGATCTACCTGTGGCAAAACATTTTTGCTCCCCTGATCATAGCTTGCTAGATATGAAAATACTTGTACTCAGAGGCAATTTCACATCTCTGAGACAAAGAAGAATTTACGAATACAAATTGATGGTGACCTTTGACACTCTTAATGCTGGAATGAACCTATCACATGGATTTATGGCCTACTACATCAGTTAAGGAATTTACTCCAAATACCCTGTGAAAACATCACAAAACATTACCAGACCCCAATCAGAGGGTAATAAAACTTTCACACTCCTTATCTATGAACTGTTCCAATATTTATGCTCATCCCTCTGCCATAATGACTATTCTGCTTCACGTCACTTGTCCTACCTATTGCATTTTTTCTGTGCTATTTTGTGTATAAATATGTGATTCTTCAGATGTGTTATTAGTCTATGCCTGATGAAGAGACCTGAGTAGTCTCGAAAGCTTGCAATTTGTTACCATCTTTTCAGTTAGCCATTAAAAGGTATCAACCACTGAGGACTCTCAACTCTAAATATTTTTTTGTCACATGAGTCACTTATACCATTTCCAGGACTTCCATTATAATAAAATTAACATAGATTATTTCACACAACTCTTCACGGCCGAGTGCTCTGCTATGTTTTATCAGGTATCACTCTGCCCAATATTTTACAATGGGGCAGTGCTGATTCGGCATGAGATAACAATCGAAGCATGCTGCGAGTGCATCATATAATCGGATCATGAGCACGCATACAAGTCTATGGGTGCATGTGAAACATCGGCCTGCACAGCGGATACAGAGAGTGAAGAAGATGGAGAAATTAAGTTCTTTGTCTTTGCCACACCTGTGATAAGATTCTCCCATGCGAGAGAATCGTACCACACTAATGTGACACTCAACTCAAACTCTGACAGAGTTCGATCTGAGTGACATTAGCATAATTGACCCTATTCTCTCCCATGAGAAAATCAATGGCCGTCTGACCGCAGTCCAGAGAAGATGCAGTGTTTGCCAACGTTGACAACCACTTCATTCTCAGAAACAGTGAGGGGCTCAGTAATTAGACTCCCACCAAGCATAAAGCAATATCTCCTCATAACAAGATAAGAATGCCCCAAAGAAAACAAGACAAAAAGTGAAAGAGAAAAATAAATATACTTATTGTCATAAACATTTAAATGAGTCAACTGTTGTGTACATTAATCATTGACTATATAAAAGTAGTGTATCGATGTATTGAAGAAGATATCATATTTCAAATCTGTCAATTTTTTTGTTTTTGTGCATTCATTTTGCTTCTCCTTCCTCCAAGAACCATAACACTTTCATTATTTCATCAATAATATTAAGTACTTGCTTAGCGGGATGAGTTCTGGTTTTGAATGAAGCCATTCATTTTACCATATAATGCACTAAAAACAGGAAAAAAATTTAAGTGGTGTAACTTTGAGAAAAAGTACAACATTGTTTATTTTGGTTTTGTTTTTGTGATGTGGATCATGTGGTATCATGAATCCCTCTAATATTATAGTTATGTCAATTCCAAACTTATCCACTTTTTTATTTCAGTGGTAAAAAAAAGTTTGCTTGTGTCACCATTTTCCAAAACCAGCACTTTTTTACTTTTTTGACCATGAAGCTATAAGAGCTTGTTTTTTTGCCTATACAGTACACATTGTTTTGATCTCCTCTTCCGACGACCAAAAAAATGCAGTCCATGCATTTTGATGTTATTTATTTTTACAGATTTTACCAATTGGGTTAATTGGTTTTATATTTTATTATGTCAGACTTGTATCTACAGGGTAATACCAAATATTTTAATTTTTTTATTTTTTAATATCTTTATTTAATGTAAGAAAATGAGGGTAACTCAATTTTTTTTATTTAAAGGAAACTTGAATCTCTGATTGCCTCCTGTTTGCCTATTAAACTAATATAAATTGTAAGACAACTGGATTGTAGAATATCATAAGAATCACAGTCTCATGCACAGCCACATGCTGTGATTGCAACATAAGGGAAGTGATGGTTGCATGGAACAGCGCACTCCCCCAGGCTGTGAGCTGGAAATGTTATCATAGATTGACACAGGAATTTAATGAGTTAACAGCAGTGAGTGAAGCCTACATAACTTGCTGCTGTTAGAGGCAGATGATTGCTGGATAACAGCTATCATCTGCTTGAAATGGAGAACTTCCAACTTGCACCCCTACATGTACAGCAGCTTTGGAAAGGGGTTAACATTAGTACAAAACTAGTGCCAGTCTCTGCTTCTTTTTTATTTGGGTAGAGCTGTATACAGTTAACAAGCATTTATACTGCACAATAATATTTCAGTCTAAACAGGCTGTTGGTCACCCGATGAAAGAGCAAAAATGTAATCAATGGGATAAAATGATATGATTTTTCCCAAAAGATAATTGTTCACTGCCAGTGGCGTACCGTGAATGAAGCAGACTAAGCAGCTGCTATGGGGCCGGACAGGTGAGGGGGCCCGCGACGGTCGGGCAGCTGTGCTGACACAGTACTACCAGGGGGTCGGCGGGGGAGGGGGAGTGCAGCTGTCCTATATACTTACCCTTCCGCCGGCGCGGTCTCTGCAGCCCCTGCTCTTCTCCCACGGTCTCCGGCGCCTGTGTTCAGCGGTCAGCTGGCACCGCTCATTAAAGTCATGAATATGCACATATTCATGACTTTAATGAGCGGTCCCGCGTGACCGCTGAACACAGGCGCCGGAGACCGCGGGAGAAGAGCAGGGGCTGCAGAGACCGCGCCGGCGGAAGGGTGAGTATAAGGGATATTTACCTGTCCCGTTCCACCGTTGCTCGCGTCCTCTTGCTGCAATGTTCAGGTCAGAGGGTGCGATGACGTCGTTAGTGCACGCCGCCCCTCTGCCTGATCATTCACTGGTGGAGGACCCCGAAGACAGCGGCGCTCAGCAGTGGACCCGTGACAGGTAAATATCGCAGGTGCTGGGGCCCTGAGCCAACGGTGACACCGGCACCTGTCCCCCATAGCGCGCCGGTGTCCCCGCCTGCTCAGGACACCGGCACCTGGCCCCCAGGACGAGAGGTGAGTATGTCTTTTTTTTTTTTTTTTTTGGTCTGCAGCAGCTGCGGCAGCATAAGGGCCTATACTATGAGCATTATGGGCACAATCTATGGGGGCACAATCTATGGGGGCATAATAAATTTTTTGTTTAATGTGTCCCTCGCTGTGCTGGCACTTTACATTTACAATGGCTCTGGGTTTTTTTTTTTTTGGGGGGGCCCATTCAGACTTTTGCTATGGGGCCCCATGATTTCTATGTACGCCACTGTTCACTGCAGCACATCATTCTTTGTACACAGGACCTGTCCTGCCGAGAACAATGGCAACCTGTGTGCACTGTATGATCTCTTACTGACCACTTAGTGCACATTCAAAGAGCAATGTGATTGTGTAAATATTTACCAGATGGCTGTCGTTTAACAACACAAAATCAGCACATGTAAGTGCACCCTTTTTCATAAGTTGCATTCTGTAATTAGATATCAGTCCATGCTGTCAAATCAACTGTGGGGTGAAGTCTGTGAGAACCAGTACTGAGTACTAAACAAATACAATGTCACAATTGTCTTGTCAATCAAATAATAAAATTGATCAGATTTAAAAAATATAGATTTTTTCTAACAACAGTAAAATAATTGGCACACTTTATGTTGAACCTGATGGCTATTTGATTAATTGTCAATTCAAATACAAATGAGCCAAATATAAGTTTGCCTTCAGACATCCGTGCAAATCGGTCTGAGATTGGACCTCATTGTACGGATTGGCCATGGGTCTCCAAACAAAATGTGACAAAACTGTCACTCTCAAGTCTGGAGACCTGCAGCTAGTCCACATTGTGATCCGATCTCGGACCATTTTGCACGGATGTCTGAATGCACCTTAAAGAAAAAAATGCATTTAAACACCATCACTATTCACTCTGCAATACTTTATTCAAGTCTGTATTGATTTAATTGTAATTTATGTTTTGATATCTCCATGACAAGAAAGACAAATGAAAGTTAATATGTATGACCTTTCAATGTGGCCTTCCACGTTTTTGTATTTTTTTGTTATATTGAAAGGAGGAGTAAAGTAATTGACTTTGTCTGGACTGAACGTTTACTTTGTAAATAAGTAATGAAGAGTCATTGCTTTTAAAAAGAAATCATTAGTACAACAGTTTAAAGTCAATACAGGTGACAATCAGTACATGTGTTTCCTTATCTAGAATAATAGTAATCAAGGATAAAGGCATACTAGAGCCTTAATGAGTTTTATGTCCAAATGTTATAAGGTAGAATACATACTAACTGATCAGCATATATTTAAATTTGTCAAATAACATGAATTTTACAGGGAAATTTGATTTGCCAGAAATATATTTTATGCAAACTAAACGTATCTTATTATGCTCTAGAACTAGGGTCTCCCTGAACACAGTAATAAACGGTTGTAAGAAAAAAAAGAAAAGAAAAGAATACTCACCTCAAGACTTACCTGTCTTGCCGAGCCAACAGCCTGCTGTCTGGTTTCCATTTTCTGTCCTCATCCTTTTCAGTTGCTTCACTTCATGATGTGGCTTGAATTGCCAGCTAATCCTCTGACATTACTGCACTAACTTAGGTCTCTTTCACATGTCAATGTCTCCACTACATGTGGTGACAGTTAGCAATCATACTGGGGACACTTACACAAGTAGACCCAATCAAACATATGGGTCTGCCCACATGTCAGTGTGTTTCCACGGACCTTGTGTCTGTGTGCAAAACACATTGTCATGTTTGTTTTTGGCCTGCAGCATTGTCCACAAAATGTTGCACACACATGCACACTGATGACACACAGATGACATCCGTGTTTCATCAGTGTTACACATATCAGCTTCTGGGAAAAGCTGTACAGTTAGCGCTGTTCTCAAGTGACGAGTACTGAATCCAGCTCTCATCATTTCTGCCTTTTCCCTTTGCGACCAGTGAGACCAACGCTGATAACAGTTGCACGTATTATTTAAATAAAAAACTGCATGTGGTCCACCTTAATTTTCCTAATCAGCTGAGGAAAAGCAGACAGCTGGGGGCTGGTGTTAATATTCTAGGAAAGGGCTATCAGCCATAAAGGTTCTCAGCCTATTAAGAACAACTCAAAGCTGTTTGCTTATCATTTGCTGGTTAGTAAAAGGGAGACTCCCCCAAAAAAGATAGATTATCGGAGGACAGGTGGGGATTAATTTGATTCTTTATTTTTACTTTAATAAATGGATAAAGAGTGTTAGCTATGTCCTGACAATTCTCTGCCCGTCCCTCTTGTACTGTGGTAGCTCCACCCACTCCTCTGACACTCGGTCACATGACCGCAGGTCCTGTTGCTCCCAGTACCTCACAGAAACCCGACGTACCGCTCTCCTTAGGTCTCGTCCGTCCATACCCCTCCGTGATGCCAGACCTCGAGCCCCCTCGTATTGGTGGGTGAGTTACTCTGCTCAGCCGCGTTTAGTCACTGGTGCTGACAGGGTCGTTACACAACGTTAAAATTATTAACCCACTTGCCACCATATTGTGCAAGTGGGAAGAGTGGAGGCTAAGCACCAGAATTGGTACATCTAATAGATGTGTTATTTATGGGAAGATGAGGGCTGATGTTCTTAGTCTGGGAAGTGGCGAATATAAATGCCTCCTTCCCAGTCTATTTATACTAGCCTGCAGCTGTCTGTTTACCTGATGTTGGTTAATAAATATAATGGCGACCCCACATAATTTTATGGGGGGTCCTACTTTACTAGCTAATAAAGGCTAAGCAAACAGCTGAAAAGCTGTTATTATAAGGCTGGGGATCTTTATGGCTATTTGCCCCTTACCAGAATATTAACACCTGTCCCCAGCTGTTGGATTTCCCTCAACTGGTTAAGAAAATTAAGGGGGTCCCACAATCTTTTATTTATTTAATATGTGCAAAACACAGATGTAATGTGATGACTACAAGTCTCATCAGCGTCACCTGGTTGAACTGATTGCAGGAAGACCAGGAGACAATGATGAGAGATTAATTCAGCACCTGCCACCTGATGTGACACACGGACATGGATAGCATGAGCACTGGTTTTTCCAGTACCAGAAATATCAAGACATCCGAAAGAGGCCTATGTCTCAGATGATGCACATCATAACAGTGTGACATCACAATGTGCACCCCGATAGCAAAGTAAACAGTGACATCAGATACCTTGTCAGTGATGTAAGTCAAGAAGTAAAGCAGGTGAAGAGGATGCATGCAATGAATGAAGAGAAAAAGAACAGGTGTGAAAGACCAGATGGCAGTGTGTGGGGTGGGGGCTGAGGGACCAGGTGAGTTGTGAGATTTGTATTATATAATATTTTTACCATTTGCCTGGCATTTTATGATTCCTACAACGCCTCTGTTTTCTTCTACAGAAGTTGAAGCTGCACATTGCCCAGTCTGCCCAGTAACATTCTATCTATGGGCAAAACGATGGCTCAATACTCCGGTTTTCTTCCACATGCCAAAGACATACTGATTGAAAATTTAAATTCTGAGTCCAATAGGCACAGCGATGATCAGTATCAGACTGGGGTGTCAAGGGCCCACAACCAACTCCAGGACTTCACTTTCAGCTACATGCAAATGTGACTTTATCCTCAATCACAAATTTATGTAACAATGAACTGAGTGAATTGTTAAATGAATAAAATGCCCCCTTTGTCTGTACATAGTGATTCAAGTATATAGTGCCAAGTACTGCTCATATAAAAGGGTGGTGGCCCATTCTTGCACAGGGCCCACCAGAGGATTCTGCTGTTCTCCTGTGGATCAGTCCAAGCCTGGTGATGCTGATCACCACTGTAAAATGCTGTAGAATTAATGGCCGTATATAAGAAAGCTAAATAAATAAATCTTAGGGCTCGTTCAGACAAGCAAATTGAACTACCAAGTACTGTACGTATGCAAAACAGACAGCATACAGACTGCACAAGGGCCAATGCAAGTCAATGTATTAGTATACATGAGCAATTTGACATATAGTCTGCGTGTACAAATCACAGCATTCACTACTTTGATCCTTAAGCCCCCGTCTCACATAGTGAGATCGCTAGCGAGATCGCTGCTGAGTCACTAGCGATGTCGCTGTGTGTGACACGCAGCGATGATCAGCCCCCCTGCTGGGTATCGATGATCGTTGCTGAATGTCCTGGACATTTTTTTTATCGTTGGTTTCCTGCTGGCCAGCACGCATCGCTGCGTGTGGCAGACGGTAGACCAGCGATCAGCGAGCTGGAGCTGGTAACCAATGTACATATCGGGTAACTAAGGGCAGCACCGCGCCTAGATACCCAATATTTACATTGGATACCGGCTCTCAATGCTCTACAGCAGACGCTGGGAGCCGGTAACCAGGGTACATATCGGGTAACTAGGCGCGGCGCTTAGAAACCCAATGTGTACGTTAGATACCAGCGCACTGGTGCAGGGGAGCTGGTAACCAAGGTACACATCGTGTTTCTAGGCGCCGCTCAGTGCCTAGAAACCCAATGTATACCTTGGTTACCAGCTCCCTGCACCAGCGCGCTGGTATCTAAGGTACACTGCGGGTAACTAAGCGACGTGCATTGCTTGTTACCTGCATAGTCGCTGTCCTGATCACTGCTGAGAGCTGCCTGTTTGTCAGCTCACCAGCGATCATGTAGCAACACACCAGTGATCCTGACAAGTTCATATCGTTGTCGGGATCGCTGGTGTGTCGCTATGTGTGACGGGGCCCTCACTCGGAATTAGACTCTCCCATTAAAAGTCAATAGTAAGTAAAAAAACAGATCATTTACTAGATACATCCATATAACACTCAATAGTGGACTAGTGTGACTAAAATTAAGAATAATTTAAATGAACTGTTTTGAAGTATGCAAAATCCATTTTTTTAGAATTAAAGTTTTATTATGAAAAAAAACAGAAACACAATTTGTTTGCTCATTCTGCCACTGAAAAAACAGGTGCTTGAAAAGTTGCATGTACCGTACCAAAACAACAAACCACATACAACTGTCAGGAGAAAACAAATTTTTTAAGGGATTTAAAAAGCAGAAATGCAAATTTATTTTTACATTAATTTTCTATTGTACTTAAGGAGCTAAACATAAAACTATATATAAATTTGACATTGGTGTAATCATACTGACATGGAAAACACTTGTCATATTACTGTAGCTTCATATCACATATGTAGCAATAAAGTTGTAATTTCTGTTATTTTGAGCTAAAAAATAAATATATTTTTGTAAGTACAGATGTGGAACTCATCTGTACAACTGTATCTAACAATAACATTTAAATCCAGCTCCGATCTGCTGCTTAACCCCTTAGGGTCCCATTACACATAGCGACTCACCAGCGATCCCGACAACGATATGAACTTGTCAGGATCGCTGGTGTGTCGCTACATGATCGCTGCTGAGCTGCCAAACAGGCAGATCTCAGCAGCAATCAGGACAGCGACTGCGCGGGTAACAAGCGATGCACATCGCTTAGTTACCCGCAGTGTACATTAGATACCAGCGCGCTGGTGCAGGGAGCTGGTAACCAAGGTAAGCAGTGGGTTTCTAAGCACCGTGCGGCGCTTAGAAACCCGCTGTTTACCTTGGTTACCAGCTCCCCTGTACCAGCGCGCTGGTATCTAACGTACACATCGGGTTTCTAGGCGCTGCGTGGCGCCTAGAAACCGAATGTTTACCTTGGTTACCAGCTCCAGCTCGCTGATCTCTGGTCTCCCACCTGTCACACGCAGCTATGCGTGCTGGCCAGCAGGAGACCAGCGATCAAAAAATGGTCCAGGACATTCAACGATGACCAGTGATACCCAGCAGGGGGGCTGGTCATCGCTGAGTGTCACACTAAGCGATATCGCTGGCTAGGTCGCTGTTGCGTCACAAAATCGGTGACATTTCAGCGATATCGCTAGCGATATCGCTTAGTGTAACGGGGGCTTTAGTGACAGAGCCAATTTGCAGCTTAATGACCAGGCCAATTTTTACAATTCTGACCACTGTCGCTTTATGAGGTTTTAACTCTGGAACGCTTTAATAAATCCAGCTGATACTGAGATTGTTTTTTCATGACATATTGTACTTCCCGATAGAGGTAAATTTTTTTTTATGTGACTTGCGTTTATTTATGAAAAAAATGGAAATATGGCGAAAATTTTGAAAATGTAGCAATTTTCAAACTTTAAATTTTTATGCCCTTAAATCACAGACATATGACACACAAATTTCTTAATAAATAACATTATACACATGTCTACTTTACATTAGCACAATTTTGGGAACAAATTTTTTTTTGTTTCGAAGTTATAAAGGTTAAAAGTTGACCAGCGATTTCTCACTTTTACAACACCACTTTTTTTTAGGGACACATCACATTTGAAATCATTTTGAGGGGTCTATATGATAGAAAATACCCAAAAGTGACACCATTCTAAAAACTGCTCCCCTCAAGGTGCTCAAAACCACATTCAAGAAGTTTATTAACCCTTTACGTGCTTCACAGGAACTGAAGCAATGTGGAAGGAAAAAATTAACATTTAACTTTTTTTGCAAAAAATTTATTCAGAACCAATTTTATTATTTTCACAAGTGGTAAAAGAAAAAATGAACCACAAAATTTGTTGTGCAATTTCTCCTGAATACGCCGATACCCCATATGTGTGAGTAAACCACTTTTTGGGCGCACGGCAGAGGTCGCAAGGGAAGGAGTGCCGTTTGACCTTTTCAACACAGAATTGGCTGGACGCCATGTCGCGTTTGAGAGCCCCTGATGTGCCTAAACAGTGGAAACCCCCAGCAAGTGACCAAATTTTGGAAACTAGATCTCTTAAGGAACTTATCTAGATGTGTGGTGAGCACTTTGAACCTCCAAGTGCTTCACAGAAGTTTATAACGTAGAGCCATGAAAATAACAAATTATTTTTTTCCTCAAAAATGATTTTTTAGCCCGTTATTTTTTTATTTTCCCAAGGGTAACAGGAGAAAATGGACCCCAAAAGTTGTTGTGCAATTTTTCCTGAGTACGCTGATGCCCCATATGTTGGGGTAAACCACTGTTTGGGCGTATGGCAGGGCTCGGAAGTGAAGGAGCGCCATTTGACTTTTTGAACGCCACGTCGTTTTTGGAGACCCCCTGATGTGTCTAAATAGTGGAAACCCTCAATTCTACACAATATTCCAAATTATTATGCAAATGATATTTTTCTCTGATTTTCCTATGTGGTTAGTGCAAATGACAGTCATCACCTGTTAGAGTATACATCAAATTTTATTGAAGAAACCTCCCAATGACAACATTATAATCTCCAAAATGAAAAAAAAACTCAAAATGCACTGTTCCAAATTATTAGGCACAGTAGAATTTCTGAATATTTGATATGTTTTAAAGAACTGAAAACGCTCATTTGTGGAATTTGCAGCATTAGGAGGTCACATTCACTGAACAAAAAAGCTACTTAACTTCAAAACATCCTAACAGGCCAAGTTACATGTTAACATAGGAACTCTTCTTTGATATCACCTTCACAATTCTTGCATCCATTGAACTTATGAGTTTTTGGATAGTTTTTGCTTGTATTTCTTTGCATGAAATCAGAATAGCCTCCCAGAGCTGCGGTTTTGATGTGAACTGCCTCCCACCCTCATAGATCTTTTGCTTGATGATACTCCAAAGGTTCTCTATAGGGTTGAGGTCAGGGGAAGATGGTGGCCACACCATGAGTTTATCCTCTTTTTATGCCCATAGCAGCCAATGACTCAGAGGTATTCTTTGCAGCATGAGATGGTGCATTGTCATGCATGAAGATGATTTTGCTCCTGAAGGCACGTTTCTGCCTTTTATACCATGGAAGAAAGTTGTCAGTCAGAAACTCTATATACTTTGCAGAGATCATTTTCACACCTTCAGGAACCTTAAAGGGCCCTACCAGCTGTTTCCCCATGATTCCGGCCCAAAACATGACTCCACCTACTTGCTGACGTCGCAGCCTTGTTGGCACATGGTGGCCATGCACCAACCATCCACTACTCCATCCATCTGGACCATCCAGAGTTGCTCGACACTCATCAGTAAACAAGACTGTTTGAAAATTAGTCTTCATGTATGTATGGGCCCAATACAACCGTTTCTGCTTGTGAGCACTGTTTAGGAGAGGCCAAATAGTAGGTTTATGCACCTCAGCAAGCCTTTGAAGGATCCTACACCCTTTAGGTTTGAGGGACTACAGAGGCACCAGCAGCTTCAAATATCTGTTTGCTGGTTTGTAATGGCTTTTTAGCAGCTGCTCTTTTAAGCCTATGAAGTTGCCTGGCAGAAACCTTCCTCATTCTGCCTTTATCAGCACGAACACGTCTGTGCTCAGAATCAGCAACAAATCTCTTAACAGTACGATAATCACGCTTAAGTTTTTGGGAAATATCTAATGTTTTCATCCCTTGACCAAGGCATTGCACTATTTGATGCTTTTCAGCAGCAGAGAGATCCTTTTTCTTTCCCATGTTACTTGAAAACTCTGGCCTGCTTAATAGTGTGGAACATCCAGTTTTCCTTTTATTGGGGTCACATGACAAACTAATTATCACAGGTATCTGAGATTGATTTCAGTGATCCAAAGAACCCTGAGACACAATACCATCAATGGGTTCATTTACAAAAACAAATAAACGCTATGACACTTAAACCAATTTGCATAATAATTTGGAACATGATGTATCTCCAACCCTAACTCCAACACATCCCTAACCCTAAGTCCAACCCTAACCCTAATCCTAACCCTAATCCCAACCCTAATTCCAACCCTAATTGTAACCCTAACCCTAATTATAACACTAACCCTAACCCTAATGGAAAAATGAAAATAAATACAATTTCTTTATTTTATTATATGTCCCTAATTAAGGGGGTGATAAAGGGGGGGTTTATTTACTATTTGTTTTATTTTGATCACTGTGATAGCGTTTATCACAGTGATCAAAATGTACTTTCACAGAATGAATGAATCTGCTGGCCGGCAGATTCGGCGGGCGCATTGCACATGCGCCCACCATTTTCTTTTACAGGAAGAAGACGCTGGGAGGCTGGGAGCTGCGGGATGACAGGGGGGACACCGGAGGTATGGGGGGCACATCGAGGGTCCCAGGGACCCTATTTCTCTCCCCTCTGATGTGCGATCACATCAGAGGGGAGAGAAATTACATGCAGGATTGTGGCTTTTTTTTGCGATCGCAGTTTATGGTTAATAATGGCGATCGTAAAAGCGGGGGACCCGAATCATGTTCTCTGGGTCTCGGGTACCCCTGGTAGCCGAGACCCCGGAGAAAATCTGACTCAGCAGGCGCACTTCGCTGTTATGTTTCCGTAGCTGAGGAGTGCAGGTAAAAAAGGCAATACACCAGAGCAGTTGGAATCTATGAGATTGCAGTACCCTGACTAACCACCGCAACTAGAGGCAGCCGTGGAGCGTTCCTACGTTGGTCCTAGACGCCTCGTCACAGCCTGAGAAACTAACTACACCTAAAGATAGAAATAGGAAAGCTATCTGCCCCGGAGCAGAACCCCAAAGATAATAGAAAGCCCCCAAACATGTAATGGCGGTTAGACAAGAGGAAATACTGACACAGAAAGAAAATAGTATGAGCAAACGCTGGGGCCCAAACTATCTAAATAGAAAAGGATAGGAAGGGTACTTACTGCAATCCCAGAAAACCCTGAAAAGCACCAACTCTACTAATTTCAAAATCACCTGAGATCACACGACCTCTACCACCTAAATTAGTTCTCTGGTGTAACAAAATCAAAACAGCAGCCACTGAAAAAACTGGAAAAAGCAAAAGTACAAAACTCAGTGACTGAACCAAACTGAGAGGGCAAAACCCCCCGGAGGGGACCCTGAAGGCCCCCACAGAAGTGCAGGACAAAATGCAAAAATATAGCACAAACACAAAAGAAGAAAATGTCTTATCTGATAGCAGGAGATGCAGACACGACACAGCAGGCTACAAGGGAAACTGGAAAGAAGGATTCAGACCAGAACAATTGATCACCGGCAACCCTGATGGGAAAATGACTCCCTTATATAAGACCAGTCAGTAACACCTGATTCCCAGTCCTCACAATCTTCACTAGCACCGCTTGTAACCACCAGAGGGAGCCTCTGCTCAGAACTCATCTCAAACCCATTCACAACAGTACCCCCCCCTTGAGGAGGGTCACCGAACCTCATTTGAGCAACCAGGTCGGTCAGGATGAGTTCTATGATACGCACGGATAAGTCTCCTAGCATGGATGTCCGAAGCAAACACCCAAGAATTGTCTTCCTGACCATAACCTCTCCATTTAACCAAATACTGGAGTTTCCGTCTAGAAAAACGAGAATCCAATATTTTCTCAACCACATACTCCAGATTGCCCTCAACCAAAACAGGGTCAGGAGGCACAGCAGCAGGAACCACTGGCTCAACAAACCTCTTCAACAAGGACTTGTGGAACACGTTATGGATCTTAAATGTCCCTGGAAGAAGCAAACGAAAAGAAACAGGATTAATAATCTCCATGATCTTATAAGGTCCAATGAACCTAGGCTTAAATTTAGGAGATGCTACTCTCATAGGAATATTCTTTGAGGACAACCAGACCAAGTCCCCCACTTTAAACCGAGGACCATCAGTCCTATGCCGGTTAGCAAACCGCTGGGCCTTCTCCTAGAGAGGGACAACCTCTCCACTACCTGGTCCCAAATCTGTTGCATACGCTCCACAACAGAGTCAACACCTGGACAGACAGAAGCCTCCGTCTGTCCTGAAGAAAATCGAGGGTGAAACCCAGAATTACAGAAAAACGGAGACATCAAAGTGGCAGAGCTAGCCCTATTATTAAGAGCAAACTCAGCCAAAGGCAAAAAAGAGACCCAGTCATCCTGATCAGCAGACACAAAGCATCTTAGATAAGTCTCCAATGTCTGGTTTGTTCTCTCAGTTTGACCATTGGTCTGAGGATGAAATGCCGAGGAGAAAGACAATTGATCACCCAGTTTAGAACAAAAAGTCCTCCAAAATCTGGAAACAAACTGGACTCCTCTGTCAGACACAATGTTCTCAGGAATGCCGTGCAAACGAACCACGTGCTGAAGGAACAACGGCACCAATTCAGAGGAGGAAGGCAACTTAGGTAATGGCACAAGATGTATCATTTTGGAAAACCTATCACAAATTACCCAGATGGTGGTCATTCTCTGAGAAACAGGAAGATCGGAAACGAAATCCATAGAGATATGGGTCCATGGTCTCTTGGGCACAGGCAATGGCATCAACAAACCACTAGAGCGAGAGCAAGGCTTGGAGCGAGAGCAAGTCCCGCAGGACTGCACAAATTCCCTGACATCACGAGACAAGGTAGCCACCAAAAGGACCGACTAACCAAGTCTCTGGTACCAAAAATTCCGGGATGCCCAGCCAATGCGGAACAATGAATCTCAGACATCACACTCTTTTTCCATTGGTCCGGGACAAACAATTTTCCAACAGGGCAGCGCTCGGGCCTATCCTCCTGACACCCCTCCAGAGCAAGTCTCAAATTGGGCTAGATGGCGGAAAGAACTACACCCTCTTTCAAAATAACAGAAGGATCAGATAACTCAGGAGAGTCCGCAAGGAAATTCCTCGAGAGGGCATCCGCCTTAACATTCTTAGTGCCAGGAAGAAAGGAAACCACAAAATTAAAACGTGTGAAAAACAAGGCCCACCTGGCCTGTCTAGGATTGAGTCGCTTGGCAGATTCCAGATAGACCAGATTCTTATGGTCCGTAAGGACCACCACCTGATGTTTGGCTCCCTCCAGCCAATGTCTCCACTCTTCAAAAGCCCACTTCATGGCCAATAACTCCCGATTACCCACGTCGTAATTACGTTCAGTAGGAGAAAATTTTCGAGAGAAAAAGGCACAAGGATTACTTTTAGAGGTCTCTGGATCTTTTTGGGACAAAACGGCACCTGCCCCAATTTCAGAGGCATCAACCTCCACCTGAAATGGCAGAGAAACATCAGGCTGCCGTAGAACAGGAGCAGAAGTGAATCTCTGCTTAAGTTCCTGAAATGCAGAGACTGCCTCAGGAGGCCAATTCACCACATCAGAACCCTTTCTGGTCAAATCAGTTAATGGTTTAACAATAACCGAGAAATTACCAATAAATTTACGATAAAAATTGGCAAAACCCAAAAATCTCTGAAGAGCCTTTAATGAAGTAGGTTGGACCCAATCACAGATGGCCTGAACCTTGACCGGGTCCATTTCAATAACAGATGGGGACAAAATGAATCCCAGAAATGAGATCCTCTGTACGCCAAAAAGACACTTTGATCCCTTCACATACAGAGCATTCTCTCTCAAAATCTGGAATACAGATCGAACATGTTTCACATGAGAGTCCCAGTCATTAGAAAAAATCAAGATATCATCCAAATAAACAATCAGAAATTTGTCCACAAAATCCCTGAAAATGTCATTCATGAAGACTGGAAGACGGAAGGAGCATTAGTGAGCCCAAAGGGCATCACTAGGTACTCAAAATGCCCTTCAGGGGTATTGAATGCCGTCTTCCATTCATCCCCGTGCTTAATGCGAATAAGGTTATACGCCCCCCTGAGGTCAAGCTTGGTAAACCAAGTAGCGTTTTTCACCCTGGAAAACAGGTCAGAAATCAAGGGTAACGGGTATTGATATTTCACAGTAATATTGTTCAAGAGACGATAATCAATACACGGCCTTAATGAACCATCTTTTTTGGCCACAAAGAAAAAACCGGCACCTAAGGGTGAAGAGGATGGTCTGATATGACCCTTCTCCAATGATTCCTTGATATAAGACCGCATAGCGTCATGTTCAGGTACAGACAAGTTAAAAAGGCGACCTTTAGGAATTTACTACCCGGCACTAATTCAATAGCGCAGTCATAGCTCCTATGGAGAGGCAAGGATGCAGATTTACTTTCGCTAAACACATCAGAAAAATCAATCAAAAAGTCAGGAACATCCTGAGCCTGGGGTGAGGCAGAAAAAACAGGAGTGTTGGTATTAACACATTGGCAGCCCCAACTGGTTACAGACACAGATTTCCAATCCAAAACAGGATTATGAGACTGTAACCAAGGAAAACCCAGCACGATAATGTCATGCAGATTATATAGAACCAAAAATTTGCAGCACTCCTGGTGATCAGGTTCAACCCTCATTATCACCTGAGTAGAAAACTGGGGTTTATTCTCAGCCAAAGGGGTAGAATCGATCCCCAGTAGGGGAATAGACTTCTGTAGGGGTATCAAGGGAAACCCACAACGTTTAGCAAAATCATAATCCATCAGGTTAATAGCTGCTCCAGAATCAACGAAAGCCTGAGCAGAAAATGAGGACAGAGAGCATATCAGAATGACAGTTAATAAAAACTTAGTCTGAACACTACCCAAGACAACTGAGCGTGCAAAACATCTTCCCCGCTTAGGGCAGACTGAAATAGCATGAGAGGCATCACCACAGTAGAAACATAACCCATTGCGCTTTCGAAACTCATGACGCTGTGCCCCAGACACCACTCTATCACACTGCATGGGTTCAGAAGCTGGTTCACAAGGCAACACCATACAACGCATACTTCTCCGCTCACGCAAACGTCTGTCAATTTGAATCGCTAATGACATAGAATCATTGAGACCAGAGGGGACAGGGAATCCCACCATAACATCCTTTACATTATCTGACAGACCCTTCCGGAAAAGGGCCGCCAAAGCGTCGTCATTCCATTTGGTCAGGACTGCCCACCTACGGAATCTCTGACAGTATAACTCAGCGTCATCAAGCCCCTGATTTAATGCCAACAAGGCTTTTTCAGCTTGATCAGTGACATTAG
>JARQOD010000006.1:334376774-334447278 GCA_033576555.1 Oophaga sylvatica | reverse complement strand
AACATTACCAGACCCCAATCAGAGGGTAAAAAACTTTTCACTCCTTTATCTATGAACTGTTCCAATATTTATGCTCATCCCTCTGCCATAATGACCATTCTGCTTCACGTCACTTGTCCTACCTATTGCATTTTTTCTGTGCTATTTTGTGTATAAATATGTGACTTTCAGATGTTGTATTGTCTATGCCTGATGAAGAGACCTGAGTAGTCTCGAAAGCTTGCAATTTGTTACCATCTTTTCAGTTAGCCATTAAAAGGTATCAACCACTGAGGACTCTCAACTCTAAATATTTTTCTATCTACTGGCTAACACGGTACAAAGATATACATCTTTACTGTATCATGTGACAAAAGTCATATTTAGAGATTTAAGTCATTCCCTCTGCAAATACTTAGTGGGCCACATGGGAAATTTAGTTTTAAATGTAAGTATTTATGTAATATCTTTTGAAAAGTGAGTAAAAATAGCTTAAATCTAAATTCTAACTTTGATTATTAAAATACTATCTTCACAGAACAACCACCAAATTTCAAAGCACCAATTTCATCCACATGAATTGGTTCACTATTTAAAAAGAAAAAGTACTGATCAATTCCTTTTCTAAAACATATTTTTAGGTATTTTAGCCCAATATTTTTTTTGTAGAAATGCTTTCATTCAAACATATTTGTTGACCCCTGTGTTCTTCTGGTTGTAAAGCCATTTTTAAGATATTTGGATTACATAAATCATAATGAGATTCATTATTGCCAAATGAAGATGGCTTTATAGGGAAGTTATCATAGAATATCATATATATATATATTCACATCAGGCTTTTAAGCCATTATTTCAAACTTTAGGCATTATTTATCACCTATCCATAAGTGATAACTTGCTGATAAGTGAGGTATGACTGCTAAGACCCCCACCAATCCTGAAAATAAGGCTATGCAAAGCCCTGTCTATATGGAATGTTGGACTGAAACATAAACCCCTGCTCCAATTAATCTCTATGGGACTGGCAGAAAATGTGAAGTGCTGTACTGCAAAATACAATTCTCTAGATCTATGTATCTCCAGTCACTGGGATCTGCACTTTTCAGCAAGTTATAAACTGTTCTATGGATAGGTGCTAATTTCTAATGATGGGAATATAACCCTTTATAAAGTTGTCAATCTTGCTACATAAGCCTGGTGGGCCAAAATGATTGCAAGAGTTAAAAGATGTCAACAAGTTAAAATGAAGCTAAACACAATCCAAAACATAGCAAAACTAATAAAATTCACATTATTAAATTCCAGCTGAAAACCAATCCACAGTAGATAAACCATAGAGGAGGAAAAATGTCAACATGTCTTTAGTGGCAATTTGACATTCCTGTAGGAGCTGCTGTTAGGCCTAAATATTTAATTTGGTTTAAATGGACATCTTCATTTGGTCACACTCTTCCTCCCATTGTACAGCAGTCAATTTCTGAAGTCTGTCTGACAAGTGACAAGTAACATCAACATTCTTTGTGTACTGGGAACAAATAAACAGGGCCATAACATTATATGAATTATATATTTTTGCCCTTGCCATAAAATTAAAAATGTCTCTAGAGCATTTCAAAATGACCTACATTTCTAAGAAGCATATCAGATATTCGAGATAAACTCAAGTAAAATTTAAAAGCTTAAATGTTGTAAAAGTTTTCTTGGTTTAATAAAATGTTTAACATTATAAAGATTAATGTATTATGGGAACCATAAATATCAGACTTTCCTATTTATAACAGGCAGGGTAAAAATCCTGAATTTGCAAATGCACAGAATAAATATTCAGTTACTGTATCAGGAGTGGAATAATAGACTGAAAGGATTTAGAACTAAGGCTACAGTCAAAACATCCTACATGTAGAGAAAATTCCTCTGCTTTAATCACAGTCCTATTGGATATATGGATTTTCCTTTTTGTAGATGTAGAAAATTTGCTTGAAATAAAAGCCTTTTTTCCATTTCTGTAAACGTTGACTAATAAAAAAAATTTCAGCTCAGTTCAGATGCAATAAAGACAGGCGGCACAGCAAGTTTCCTCACTGCTGTTCCATCATGGACATCAATCTTAGCCTGGAGGGACCATCTTTTCCGAAAGTGAGAGGCAATTTAGTCTCCATAATATATCAGTTCTAAGTTTCAGCAGAATGTCAACTGCTGAATTTATTTCCAGCCGCATGTTGACTGGGGCTTCACACCACAAGGGAATAGCATCACACCACTAATTTCATTTCATTTAGGAGCTTGACTTAGGAAAGACCTCTTGATGTAATAAAAAGGTCAACTTTTTACTCTACCATCAACAATTTTCCGAATCACTTCTGCTATTTAGTTTGGTTTTATTTTTCTTTTCTGAACATTTTTCTTTTCACACTGTGTGCTTGCAGGTTTTTGAAACATACATTTGGATCAATACAACACTAAGGTGCTAACATGAATCCCGAATCTCTATACACCCACTACCTGAAAGCATTAAAAAATCACCTTTTGCTCTTTTATAGTTTTCCCTGTTGCAATAATACTAAACTTAAAAATTACATTTATTCTGTTTGCTTTTCAACTTTTGTAAAAAATATATTTTGTTTTGTTTTTGTTTGTTTTTTTTAACTGGATTTATCATTTATAAAGTAAATGAATTCATGTATTTATGTAATTATTATTGACCAGATATGTATATATTTCTCTGACCAACATTTCTTAATTCCATTTTTAGTATTAATCTTACATTCTTGTGCAGTTACATTGCCTACTTGGCTTGAATAAAAATGTTATTTTGCAGCATACGTTCCCTTAACAATTCCAGCATTACCCTGCAGATATGATGAGGAACCAGCTTCTCTGGTAGGTAATGATAAGCATTATAGATACGACTACAGTCATGACCGGGGGTCAAGTTGTGTGGTATAATGCATTTTAAAGCATACTTTACGCCAAACAAATATGCAGCAGTGTGTGATTATATCCTTTGGGTGTTGGGTGTCTATTGTCAAGTAAAACACATTCATTTAAAAAAAAAAGTGAATATACAGGATATGGAATAACATAGAATACATTTTACCCTGACCATTATGAAATAAAACATGTTTTGTTTTGGCTTTTTTTCTAAATGTCTGCATAGATAGCATTTTGCAATACATTACTGTACATAACATTATTTAAATATGTAAGAATAGCTGAATTATTCCAATATCCATAGTGCGCACTTTACAGATTCAAACATAAAGTTATATTGCCACAGGTTTAAACGAGACATAGTATATCTATCAAGCTCAATTTATGAAATCTACAAAACGTCCTGATTTCAAGAAACACAATAACCACATAAAAGTCAACCTGTTCTTGGAGGTCTTTGGACTACAAAATAATAATTGTTAGATGCAATAACATTCACACTGAAGACATTGCATTGATATAAGTGTGAATCGGTGGTCTTATGGTTGTACCACAAGTGAAAAATTGAAACATTTAAGTTGCAATATGATGGGTTGATATTGCATTTAGTGATCTGGTAAAATTAACACAATAGCTTTCTTTTCTATGTCAGATTTAACCAAACAATATAATATTGAAGATTTTCAAGACCGTGCAACTAACAACATAAAACGTAAATGACAGAGTTAGCAAAAATATAAAATCCTTTGAAATACAATTTTCTTTAAAATAAGCATATTTTTTTCACCAAATATGAAGAGCAAATCAGTTGGTTAAGTAGGAAAGGTAGTCACAAAAATGCAAAGCATTGGGTCTCTTTTTTGAAGGAATTTTTAGACTTTATCTATTTTTTGCCAATCTTGTGAGACTTCAAAAGAATCAATGCTAACTCTTCTATATTATTGAGTTGTTACACATTCTTTTTTTAACCTTTTATTTACTAGCCCTTGTCTGTCCACCATGATTATGACTCCTGTTATGTCCCATGAATGAGACATTTTACAGACTGTCCTGTGTATTTTACATGCTGTATTGCAGTCTCTCATATTTTTTACTGTTGCTATGTGTCCCTGTGTTTGCATAGCTGAAATCCTCCCTTTACATCAAGTTTGTCCCTTCTGTCTCTCTGTCTCCCTCTTCTGGTGTGATGTCATTTCCTTCTTCTTTCTCCTGTGTTTCATTCTCCATCTTGATTTTATCAGAATCACATGTGTTTTCAGTCTGTCTGAAGAAAGTCTTTTTACCTGCTGCTGTTTGTATGCATTCAACAAGAATTCTTAAAGAAATCAAAGTCTCTTCTGGATTCTTCATAACATGTGTGCCGGCAGCTGAGTTAAGCTATCTGCGATCGTCGCCAATTGTAAGTAAGGTGAAAGAGATCCAGCATCTCACAGAGCCATATTTACAGCCACAGGCCCCAGGGACAGAATAGTAAAAAAGACTTTTCAGATTCATCTGTAAAACCCACAGCTTCTATAAAGCTACAGAACTTCCTGCAGAGCATCCGCTCTCAACATATAAGAGTCTATACAGCTCCCCTTCTCCCTGTGAATCAGGATGGCTGAAGGAATGACTACACGGTCTCTGCCAGACCCATTGTCAGAGGAAGAGTGCATAGACCCTGATCCACCATTTAGTGAGAAGGCTAGACGTCTCACAAAGCCAACATGGAAAATAAGGGAGAATCTAGAATCCAGTAAACATGATCTTCTCCGTGCAACAGCAGAGCTATGGCAAAAACTCTTATGCCACATAAATAGCCTTTCTCAGCCTGCTTCTCTCCAACGACCACTGGAGGGAGCTCTCGCACAACTGTGTTCAGATTATCAATGTTATGCAAAAATAACAGACCAATATATCGCAGTGTTAAAAAGACTTAACCCATCAGTTACCTGCAAAGAGCTGCAAGCTTTCCAAAAACTTAACTCTGAGAGAGAAAGCATGGTGCGCGATATAAAAGCCAAAACAGAGGCAAGAATCGCACTAATAGCCGAGATGTCATCTTGCATTTCTGGCTCTGCCAGACAGT
This sequence comes from Oophaga sylvatica, assembly GCA_033576555.1. NCBI lineage: Eukaryota > Metazoa > Chordata > Amphibia > Anura > Dendrobatidae > Oophaga > Oophaga sylvatica. The sequence continues at coordinate 334,442,297 of JARQOD010000006.1, read as the reverse complement.
CAAAGCGAGCATCTAAGTCACGCTTTTCAAAATCCTCAACCCTCAGCAAACAGCTCATAAAAGCACGTGCGGAAGCTGAGGCCACTAAAATACAAGCTGCCTTTGCTCAAAAGGAAACTGAAATGAAAACTGAGGCAACTAAAATACAAGCTGCCCTAGAGGCCCTAGAGAAGGAAACTGAGATGAAAACTGAGGCCACTAAAATACAAGCTGCCCTAGAGGCCCTAGAGAAGGAAACTGAGATGAAAACTGAGGCCACTAAAATACAAGCTGCCCTAGAGGCCCTAGAGAAGGAACGCCAACACGCCATAGCCATGGCAAAGTTAAAGGTCCTGGAACAAGCCATCAGTGGGAGCCAAAGAGACAGCATCAGTTTAAGTGGTTTTGATACTGAAGACCCTCTTAAGCGTCCTAGAGACTATGTACAAAGCCAACACAGTGCTATCCCTGCTCCTGCAATCCTTCCTGACCACACAGATGCTCCCCTGAAACATCAGGGTTTTGATACTGAAGACCCTCTTAAGCGTACTAGAGACTATGTACAAAGCCAACACAGCGCTATCCCTGCTCCTGCAATCCTTCCTGACCACACTGATGCTCCCCTGAGACAACAGGACACAGAGCGTTTATTCCCATCCTGCACCCAAGGTCAGTACAATTACAATACGCTGCCAATCTTGTATCCTGATCCACCTCTGTGCACCGAAATGTACCAGAAACCTGCAAATCACCAAATCTTATACTCAGAATCCTACGTACAGGCCAATATGCAGGCCAGTCACCACACTCCGGTCAATCACACAATTCCAGTCCCATGTGTAGCAGAAACTAAGCTCATTAAGCCAGTTTATGGACTGAACGCCTACGCTGCCCCATACGTACCTGCATTCCCAGGTCAAATCACAGACTGTATGAACAAAGCTATCCAGCCAGCATCGGTCCTTCCAAAAACGGAGAATGCTGATATGACTGGCCTCGCAAGGTACATGATTCGGCGTGATCTAACTAAGACCGGTCTTACAGAGTTTGACGATAAACCTGAGAACTACAGGGGTTGGAAGTGTACCTTTGAAACCATGATCAGTGATCTCGGCATCACCACCGCTGAAGAGCTAGACCTGCTAATCAGGTGGCTTGGGCCACAATCCACGGATCGGGTCAAGAGACTTAAATCTGTCCACATCAGTAATCCCATTGCTGGTCTCACTGCTGCATGGAAAAGGCTAGAAAGAAGCTATGGCAGTCCTGAGGTCATAGAAAGAGCCCTGTTCAAACGACTAGAGGATTTTCCAAAGGTATCTAATAAGGACAGTACAAGGTTCCAAGAGCTCAGTGACCTCCTGTTAGAGCTTCAGCTGGCCAAAGCAGACCCGTACCTTCCTGGCCTCAGCTACCTGGACACTGCTCATGGGGTAACCCCAATAGTTTCCAAGCTGCCACCCAATATCCAAAATAAGTGGGCTATGCTTGGATCAAAATACAAAAGGGAAAACCAAGTCTCCTTCCCTCCATTTTCCTACTTCTGCGAGTTCATCGAAAATATCGCAGAGTGTAAGACCGATCCAAGTTTTTCCTATGGAGAACACAGCGACCCTGTTTCATCTACTAAACACGACAGTCCACATCTTAACTACAGGAACCACCAAGCTCCAATGTCCATCAAGAAGACTGATGTTCTTCCAGGACCTTCAGTATCACAAGATAAGAGCGACAAAGGTGAGAAGGTTGAGAATCCTAATCGCCAGTGTCCAATTCACAAACTGCCACATCCCCTGAAGAAGTGCATCGGCTTCAGGAAGAAGCCCCTTCAAGAACGAAAGGAGCTCTTGAAGAAGTTTGGAGTATGCTTCAGGTGCTGCGCCTCTACCGAACATCTTGCTAAGGACTGTGTCATGCCCATCAAGTGTCTAGAGTGCGACAGCGAAGACCACGTACAGGCGCTCCATCCATCACAGCCTGACTCTGCGTCTTCACCTCCCACCACAAGCCATGGCGGGGAGAGTACAGACCAAGTGACAAGCCATGTTGCGGTATCTTCCTCATGCACTGATGTCTGTGGAGAAGGTCTTCGAGACAAGTCCTGTGCGAAGATTTGCCTGTCATGGGTGTATCCCAAGGGCCATCCAGAGAAGGCAGTCAAGGTGTACGTTAGCCTGGATGACCAGAGCAACAAATCATTAGCCAGGTCAGAACTCTTTGACTTGTTTGACTTAAAAGGAGACGTCTATCCCTACACCTTGGGCACCTGCAGCGGCGTTTTACAAACCTCTGGAAGAAGGGCCAGTGGCCTCATAATAACTTCCCTTGAGAAAGGCGCCACGGAGATACCACTACCCACGCTTGTAGAGTGTAACCAAATACCATTCAATAGGGAAGAAATCCCAACACCAGAAGTCGCTCTTCAGCATCCTCATCTCAGAATGATAGCCAAAGAGATGCCACCCCTGGACGATAAGGCAGACATCCTAATTCTCCTCGGCAGAGACATTATACGACTGCACAAGATGCGTCAACAAATCCACGGACTACTCAATGAACCATATGCCCAGCGCCTCGATCTGGGCTGGGTCATCATTGGCAACGTCTGTAGTGACCAGACAAAGAATCAGAACGACATCTCCTCTTACAAAACCGTTATCACGTCGGATGACAACGACTTGTCCTCCCTGTCATACTCACGTCACCAATGGATGAAGGAGAAGTCAAACGACACTACGTGTCAACGGCAACCATCCGATATTTTAAGTCTGCTTTATCCTCGAGACTACAACCTCGAGATAACAGCATTCGATCCTTCAACCAAGGACAACAACTCACTACCTACAGAGGGAGACAAAGTGATCATCAGGGTCATGAGCGTCAAACCCACCGAAGACAACTATAACAGCTGGTTAGCTCCCTCACCTTCTCTTCCAGCAAAGACTAAGTTGCCAAGGGATCCACAGCAAGTAACTGCTAAGTTCCCAACCTTTGATACCCATCTCCATCACAAGCCTGGTCAAACCGAAGCCATGCTAGACTTCAGTGCTCAGAGTGAGAGCCCCTCTCTCAACAGCCTACCTCTGACCGATGGTGCCAGCGTTTTCCCCACACAATTCAGCCTCAGCTCACTGGCGGATGTTGAACAAGACACATTCACTTCCCAAGCATCACCCTGTAAGGAACTTGCTATCGAACGAGGAGACTCGCTTGTTGAAAACAGCATCGACGGTCCTCTCGGGTTTAAGACACCCATCGCAGTTCTAGGCAGGGTACCACTGAGACAGCTTGCTACTCCGGATATCAACGGGAACACTATGTTACCATCTCAGAGACAGCAAAGATGGGAGACGGCGAAGAAGTCTCTAAAGGCCTTACAACAAGTCCTGCCCGTAGTTCTGTAAAGACTCTTTCAACCGTCATCAAGAGACAAGTCTACCTTTCCTATGACGTGTCTACGAAGACTACAGCTGCAGGAGCCTCTCCCAGCACTTCAGAAACCGGCAAAAATGTACAGAAGCTGAGCTCTCTTTACCCTGGACATCCTTTCAGCTTATCAGCCATCGTATCTGCTGACATACATTTCAGGCTAATCATCTGCTGGCTCCTTCGATCAGGAGTCACATGATCTTAGCTTTGTCTCTGAATTCTGCCACGGCGGGGAGCATGTCTCTGCATACCACTGCCGTGCTAGTATGCAGAACTATCAGCATCTGAATGGACTTTGAACTTTCCCTTGTTAACTTGAACTTTCATCTTTGGATTGTTTGGGTTGGTGGAGGCGTTTGCATGTTGCAGCTTCCCCAATCTGAAGATGGGTTCTCCCATAACTTGGTTTATCCAACCATTGAGGACTTCACGTCATCAACCAAGAATTGAACTTACAACTGTTACAGTTTATTTCCGCATGTTGTGTTTCTACTTTATGTCTTTCAGGTCTACAGTGACATCTCCAGTGGACATCATAAAATTATGAAATCTATAGATTTCAGACGGGGAGTGTTATGTCCCATGAATGAGACATTTTACAGACTGTCCTGTGTATTTTACATGCTGTATTGCAGTCTCTCATATTGTTTACTGTTGCTATGTGTCCCTGTGTTTGCATAGCTGAAATCCTCCCTTTACATCAAGTTTGTCCCTTCTGTCTCTCTGTCTCCCTCTTCTGGTGTGATGTCATTTCCTTCTTCTTTCTCCTGTGTTTCATTCTCCATCTTGATTTTATCAGAATCACATGTGTTTTCAGTCTGTCTGAAGAAAGTCTTTTTTACCTGCTGCTGTTTGTATGCATTCAACAAGAATTCTTAACGAAATCAAAGTCTCTTCTGGATTCTTCATAACATGTGTGCTGGCAGCTGAGTTAAGCTATCTGCGATCGTCGCCAATTGTAAGTAAGGTGAAAGAGATCCAGCATCTCACAGAGCCATATTTACAGCCACAGGCCCCGGGAACAGAATAACTCCCCCTACTTAACCCCCGAAAAAAAAAATTGCATTTACTCTATAGTAAGTAAATAGTAATAGTACATGTAAATAACATAGGGGACTTTGTTAAGACTATTTTGATCAAAAAGCATAAAAGCCATCCCACCGCGACAAGCTACACCCACCTGTTTCTAGGATTAAAACATTACTTTGTGTCAGCCGACCTCAATGTAGATAATGCTGTCTTCCTAATCTTGATATGATGCAAGAACTAATAAATTAGCATAACCTGAGATTTTCAGTACACAATATTTGATGACAATCTCTAATTCTTTAGTGTCGTACCAACACTACTACGTTCTCTAATGATGTATGTATGACTCATGAGTAGGGATGAATGGACGTGTGGAAGTTTGGGTTCTGGTCCCCAACCCGAACTTTATTCTAAACTCCGAACATTGCAATGGACGTCAGGGATGTTCAGCAATTAGCATCGGACACTAACTGTCCGGTATATACCTTGAACTATTAATTTCGGGTTGCTCATCTCTACTCATGTGACAGCCCACTTTAAGATTTCATATATATCACAAAGTAGATCTTCATTTCTTTGATGACAGTTTATTTTTAATGAACTAGGTCCTTATGTATTTTTACCTGAGACAAGGGGCTTCCATCTTATTATTGCAGAGCTCCAAATCAATTCAATTTTAACCGATATAGCAGGAAGAGCGTATAACCTACTTCATACAGTCCCTATTGAACTTATGATGAAATCTGTAAGCTACTAGTGTTGACTGAAATCAGCCATATTAATTTAATATATGGCTATACAGAAAATTGGGATTACTTTTGTCAGAAAATGGAGTTTTAATCTGTGAAAAAAAATAATCAACATAGAACTGTGGACCTAAAGGAATGGTCTTCAAAAGTTGGCTTTTATTTTAAATGGGCCTGTTACCACTACACAAACCATATCACACATCATGAGAGTTGGTAAAATCGATCTACAGAGAATCAATTTTGATTCAAATTTCCTGAAATTCACAGGTCTCTGTGAATTCAAACAGTTTGTGATTTGATGTGCTGGGATCAGTCCAAAAATACACACTGCTAAAGAATAACAGAGCAGGTTAAAGACATCAGTCTAGGCGAAGTGGGCTTCTCAAAAATGGCCTAAAGTTATTACATCAGATGGTCTAGAACAGCCAATCAGGGAGGGATTATCACAGCCAGTATAAAAGATGAGAGTCAGCTAAGCAGTGCTATTTTATGCTATTGCCTGTGTAGGGATTGGAGGTCAGAGGGCACAGTTCATTCCACATATGGACAGAAAAAGACCAAAATTGGATTGTGTTGTATTATTGCACTAGTACTGAATCTCATTTAAAATGGAAGTGGTAGTCAGTCTGTAAATAATAATCCAAAGATTCAAGTGAGATAGGGATGTGCTGTAGCTACATAGTTATGTGACTGTGAATTCATTGATTTGCGATATACTGCAGCAACACTACAGTAGCAACTTAACAATGGCACATTTTCATCTTCATACACTACAACTGTAAATGATGAGTGCAGTTTAATACCATGAGCCCTAATTTTGCCACTAAAGAATAATCATGAAATCTAGGCTTGTGTGTCTTAGGCAGGAAAGCCATTTATTTTCTTGTAAAAAAAAATAACAATAAACCAGATGTTAGGGTCTGCAGAACGCACCAAATAAATATAAATAGTGGGTGCGTTCTCAGCCCGGGGTCCACCGTGCAGGCAGAGCCTGCTGCTAGTAAGATGGCGGTATAGGCGAAATCTGTTACTTCAGAGTCGCAAACATAGATGCTGTGGCACTATATGTCAGTATAAGCCAACTCTTACACCACAGAGTTGCTGAGGTAGAGAGGCAGAGATAGAGACTGTGTCCTATTAACACCACAGGGATACACAGATAACTGCTGTGCGGATAGCAGTCCGTGGTCATGCAGTCAGCAACGCAAACAAACTCCTCACTGGAGAATCCGGTATTCTAGGGGCTTATTTCAGCCAAGCCCTGAACACGTGCATACAAATCTCCTCACCGAAGGTGCCAGTATTCTAGGGGCTTATTTCAGCCGAGCCCTAACCACATGCGTGCATGATCACACTGGCGCAAAGCACATAACTCAATTGATACTAGTGCACGGCCAAGCGGCCATGCGCACCTTTTATAGCAGCAGCTACAGGACCTTCCAGAAAAGGACCAATGAGAAACTGTTTCAGAACACAAGCAGTCTCAGGACCTTCCTGGAGCTGCTGCAGTACCTGAGCATGTGACCCCTGATCTCCAATGAGAGATCTTACCCTGGGCATGCTCAGAAGGGGAAACGCAGGAATTAGTCCCAAAGACGTCTGCTCGCCGCTGGCCAGTACTGGCTATAATAGCAGAACCTGGAGAGGCAGCAGTAAACCTCTGCACAGTACTAGGCTGTGCAAGACGCTGGGACCGACGTCTCTGCTGAGGAGGCTCCACTGCGGCCGGAGACGGATGGGGGACCACAGCGGGAATGGCTCGAGATTCCCCCTGTGCAGAAGCGGGAACTCGACCTCTAACACCAGACATATTAAATCAACTGTCTACCTCACAATTTTTGCATGCTGTTAAGAATGTGTTGTAGTAGTCCAACTACATGTCACCCGAACACAGCAGCCTGTCACAGATGCTCGATTTTGGAACACAAAACTAAGAAGCTTTTCTTGTCATAATCTTTTTTTTTTTTTTAGAAAATACTGGCAGTGGTGTAATTTTTTTTAAATCCTGTATATAATGGACACATTTAAAATTTTTGAACACCTATTTTAGTAGTCCAATTTATAAATCGTAGACCCCACAACTATATTGCATGTTGTTGCCATATTTTCTTTTCCAGGAGTTAACATATGGGTACCCATTTTGCAAACCGAAAAAAATTAGCTGGAGTACAAGTGGATATGCATGCATAATAGGAGCATGCTCACACTGGCCATCAAACAGACAAAACCCGAGACAGAAACAAAATAAAGAAAATATCATGTGAACATATAAAGCTTTGAAAGGTTAATGTTATTTGAGTATTAAAGTTAAAACACACTAAGAAAAAACCATGTGTATAGTGTATAATGTGAACATATGTGTCTTAATAAAAAAGAGAAGAGACCAAAGAAAATCCATAAATGCATGACCCCTCTTAGATGGCATCTGTTAGTCACAGGCATTGACTCTTTATCTCATAATACTGGAATAAATATTGACAAATATTGCATCCTTTCATCATCTCACTCCCATCTCATGTCTGTGACACATCACATCTGCTCGTACTATTGTAAGGGGTTAGTATATAGGAAGGCACCATCTTGGCATCTATTGATGTGGAGGCCCTTTATAGCAGCATCCCACATAAACCAGGGGTTTTGGCAGCTGAACATTTTCTGAAAACCAGGGCGGTTGATTGTTTTCAGCATAATAAATTTATTGGTGAACTACTCCTTTACATTTTGACATATAATTAGATCCTTTTTGATGGAAGGTATTTCCACCAGCTGAGGGGTACAGCAATGGAGAGCCACTGTGCTGCCAAATACACTAATCTATTCCTGGGTTGGTGGTAGGAAACAGTGGTCTTTGAGGAGGAGTATACATTACAGACCAAAAGTTTGGACACACCTTCTCAATCAAATATTTTTCCTTATTTTCATGACTATGAAAATTGTACATTCACACTGAAGGCATCAAAACTATGAATTAACACATGTGGAATTATATACTTAACAAAAAAGTGTGAAACAACTGAAAATATGTCTTATATTCTAGGTTCTTCAAAGTAGCCTCCTTTTGCTTAGATTACTGCTTTGCACACTCTTGGCATTCTCTTGATGAGCTTCAAGAGGTAGTCACCGGAAATGGTTTTCACTTCACAGGTGTGCCTGTCAGGTTTAATAAGTGGGATTTCTTGCCTTATAAATGGGGTTGGCACCATCAGTTGTGTTGTGCAGAAGTCTGGTGGATACACAGCTGATAGTCCTACTGAATAGATTGTTAGAATGTGTATTATGGCAAGAAAAAAGCAGCTAAGTAAAGAAAAACGAGTGGCCATCATTATTTTAAGAAATGAAGGTCAGTCAGTCCGAAAAATTGGGAAAACTTTGAAAGTGTCCCCAAGTGCAGTTGCAAAAACCATCAAGCGCTACAAAAAACTGGCTCACATGAGGACCGCCCCAGGAAAGGAAGACCAAGAGACACCTCTGCTTCTGAAGATAAGTTTATCCGAGTCACAAGCCTCAGAAATCGCAGATAAACAGCACCTCAGATTAGAGACCAGGTCAATGCCACACAGAGTTCTAGCAGCAGACACATCTCTACAACAACTGTTAAGAGGAGACTTTGTGCAGCAGGCCTTCATGGTAAAATAGCTGCTAGGAAACCACTGCTAAGGACAGGCAACAAGCAGAAGAGACTTGTTTGGGCTAAACAACACAAGGAATGGACATTAGACCAGTGGAAATCTGTGCTCTGGTCTGATGAGTTCAAATTTGAGATTTTTGGTTCCAACCACCTTGTCTTTGTGTGACGCAGAAAAGGAGAACGGATGGACTCTACATGCCTGGTTCCCACCATGAAGTATGGAGGAGGTGGTGTGATGTGTGGGGGTGCTTTGCTGGTGACATTGTTGGGGATTTATTCAAAATGTAAGGCATACTGAACCAGCGTGGCTACTACAGCATCTTGCAGCGGCATGCTATTCCATCCGATTTGCATTTAGTTGGACCATCATTTATTTTTCAACAGGACAATGACACCAAACACACCTCTAGGCTGTGTAAGGGCTATTTGACCAAGAAGGAGAGTGATGTGGTGCTATGCCAGATGACCTGGCCTCCACAGTCACCAGACCTGAACCCTATAGGGCCTCCTTGGTCAAATAGCCCTTACACAGCCTGGAGGTGTGTTTGAGGGTCATTGTCCTGTTGAAAAATAAATGATGGTCCAACTAAACGCAAACCGGATGGAATAACATGCTGCTGCAAGATGCTGTAGTAGCCATTCTGGTTCACTATGCCTTCAATTTTGAATAAATCCCCAACAGTGTCACCAGCAAAGCACCCCACACTATCAGACCTCCTCCATGCTTCACGGTGGGAACCAGGCATGTCGAATCCATCTGTTCATCTTTTCTGTGTGCAAAGCAGTAATCAAAGCAAAAGGTGGCTACTTTGAAGAACCTAGAATATAAGACATATTTTCAGTTGTTTCACACTTTTTTGTAAAGTGTAATGTATAATTCCACATGCGTTAATTCATAGTTTTGATGCCTTCAGTGTGATTCTACAATTTTTATAGTCATGAAAATACAGAAAAATCGTTGAATGAGAAGGTGTGTCCAAACTTTTAGTCTGTACTGTAGGTATTCCTCTATGATAAGTATAATAATGGGGCTGATTCTTACTTTTTACAAAACCAGCCAGTATATACCACAAGAATATAGTGATTAGTCCATTGTGAGCTGTATTTAGGATATAGTTAAAATTAAGTAAATTATAAATAATTTACTATCACAAATGAACAACACCGTACAAGATATATTTGCTTTATTATAAGGGTTCTTGAACAAGAGCATCATTTATATGTGATTTTTTCCATCCATTGTAATCATCTCATGTTGCAAACTTAGACCTCTATATATGCGTTCATGGGTTTCATTGGTGGACACTTTTAACCCAGGCTTTAGATACCTTTCTTGAATATGTGCTGTCTTTTAATAACATAGCCACGTGTACTCAGGCTTAAGATTTGGCCAAAGTCTCCATCTGCCCCTTCTTCCCTCCTTCTCTTAGAATCATCACGCATGTATGAGATAGGGATGTCTTTCTCCCTTCTTCGCTGATGCTACTGTGTGAATGCGTGTGTGACGTCTCATCTTCTTATGTGTCACAGAGTGTGCGCATATGATTAACGGCGATCATCGCCGCCTAGATGGTGGTATTGTCTATGGGGTGTGCCAAAGATAACTGACCTTGTGATGACATCACCACCACATCAGAAATCGCCAAATTCATGTACAGACGTGTGGCCTCTATCTTTTAACCTACTCACGTAGGTGCATTACATGTTTGGAAACAGAGGAGAACTGCAATATATGCAGATTAGTTTATTAAGGCAAGTGCACATCCAGTGTCTTGACCTTGGATCCATATTTAAAACCCATATTTGGTGGACACTAGGCATGCTAGGAAGAGCAAATGATAGCTCATCAAAGCTCTTACTCTTTCTACGTCAAACTGATGAACCACAAGTACAGAGGAAATGCGTCAAGACAAATTCACCAACTTGAAAAGTGTTTAAAATCTTTATTTTTGATGGAGTAACATCCATATTTCTATTTTTATACTATTGAGTCTATATTCATTATTTTATATGCACACTATATGTTTTTTCACCCTATTTTTCTGCTTTATCATGGGTACAAGAGTCTGTTGGAGCAAAGTAGTGGTATATTATTAACAAAGACTGATAGAAGTTTCCATCTACTACTATTGCTAAGGTTAGAGACTCATGTTAAACTGTGAACCAATTCTACCTTTGTTTTATTATTTATTTATACCCAATTGACAGAATATTACCAGGTGAGTTAGATAGAGCTGCTGCTGAGTGGGGGCACCATTCTCGTATTTTAGGGTGCCAACCTCCGCTGGTAGGTAGTTACAGAATAGGGTGATACAGGTTTTTGGCTGTGTTTGGTCTCTTATCTTTTTTATCGAGACACATATGTTCACACAGTTTTACACTATATACAGAGTTTTTTCTTGGTGTGTTTTAACTTTAGTATCCAAGCAAAAATTAACCTTTTAATGGATTGCATGTTCACAAGATTACTGTCTCCCTTTTTTTTTTGATCATTACTTTTTCAACAAAAGAAACATACCCTGCTGTAAGTAAATAAGTGAAAGCAATAGTGCATATAAATAACATTGGGTACTTTTTTGATAAAAAAGGCAGTGTTTACTAATACACATGTATTTAAATACATATTGCATTTACTTATTTACTTACATTAGAGTATTTGTTATTTTGTTTCTGTTTTGAGTTTTGTCCAATCACAAAGTAGCATTTTGTGTTACATTTCATTTTGTGAAGCAGGCGATAAATTATAAAGAAAAGAATAACAAAAAAGAAAAGGTTAAAATTTTACAATTGTTTAATAGTCAAATTTAACCCATTTGTATCAGAAAAATACTGTTGGCTGTTGCTTCCATTTACTTTCTTTGCAATTACCTACCTAGTAATAAAATATTTAAGGTTAGGTATCTTGCATTTTTGTAATTGGGACATAGAATAAAACTCAAATCTAAAAATGATGTTTTTCCTGAGAAAGAAGTATGGTACTCAAAATGCGTAGACGAAATTCAAAAATGCTTATTTCAGTGTGAACCTGGTCTTATCTTTATCTGCAGCAGTGCGGATTTTCCATCTTTTTTTTCTTTCCACATACCGTACTTTGATTCAGTCTTTGCACTTGTGGACCTGCTGCAGCTGGTGTTACATGCTTCTCAACTGTTGTGTGGTCACAACATAATCAGGTTAGCATACCTTTATCTGTTTTTACAAATTGTAACGGGTAAGACCCTATTGCGCCTTTCTTTCTTCCTTAGTATTTATTTAAACAATCATGGCATGTGCTCAGCCTTGCTGGAAGATACTCAGTGTACTATTTGTCTTAGAAATGGGTCCCCTCTTTTCTCTCACGTGCAAGAGGTCATAGAGGCTTTCTCACTTGTCAATAAGCTCCAAAGTGCACTTCACTATAGACACTTGGTGCAGAAACTGCGGGCAGAGACAACATATGAGTTTCATAGCCTAAAGAGTGAATGTTCATAGTGAAAGAGAGCTATATTTGTTTCCACACCAGGTGTAGTAACTGTCTTTCCAACTCTTCTCCAGACTTACCCTGCAACCACAGGAATCAGCATTGTTTCCGTGCCGGCTCACTCATTTATAGGCAAATGGCTGTCAAGCAGAGACAAGAACCACACAGAATATGAGTTGCTACTGCACCGCATGAAGATGCAACCTTCACACTGGCTGTCTTCCTGTGGACTGCAAATGGGAATTGTCATGAGCAACAATGACAAGAACATTGTTGCTGCCTTATAGTTGGACAAATTTAATTGTGCAACATTTCTTTCACAAGGTGGTTGAGGAGGTTGGTGGCTATGGTTAGAAAAGTGTCAGCTCATTTTAACTATTCTTTTGTCACAGATTGCGACTTTCTGGCTTTACAAAAACAGAATGATCTACCAAACAACCACCTCATTTATGATGTTGCCACCTGCTGGGCTTCAACACTGAATATATTGGAGCTTTAAACAATGACAGACTATAACATGCAGCAGCCAAACTGGAACATGAATTACTTTGACATCCACTATTGTCAGTTGAGGAGGACTCTGTGTCACCTACTGAAACCTTTAAGAAACAACCTAATATGTCAATAGTCATATGCCTGGAATCAACAATGTCATCACCCTCATATTTACACTGAAGAAACACTCACCAGAATGCAAGAGGGGATGGAGGAAGAACAGTAACTTACCCTGCCATAATAATTGCCATGTGTTGAGTGTTGATGGGGACATGTAGTTAGCACAGGCAGCTAATGTGGCAGACAGAGTGAAAACGATGATGACGAAACTGGCAGTAACAACTAACTTTCATTCACCAACGGCTGATGCCAACGATCAAATCATCCATACCATAATAATAATAAATAATTTATTTATAAAGCACCAACATATTCCGCAGCACTTTACAATTGAGAGGTTCATATACAACAGTCATAAGTAACATAATTAAAGATAATACAATAATTAAAGCGAAAATAACAGCGACCCTTCTTGTTAGAGCTTACAATCTACAATGAGGTGGGGGTACAACAAAGTACAGGTGCTTATTTATAATGATGGTCCAGGCATCTTGAGAGAATGGGGATACATAAAGGCTTCATGAGATAGTTACCAGCCAATATTTGTAGTGCTTTTGGGTGCGGTGGAGTTCGAGGGAGAATTATGTTCAGAGAAATAGTGATTGGGCTATATATCAAAAAGAGTTCAATTAGGGAATGTGATAGGCCACAGTAAACAGATGTTTTTTAGGGAGCACCCAAAACTGTGTAAGTTGTGGTTAGTCCTAATTTCTTGGGGTAGAGCATTCCAAAGTATTGGTACAACTCAAGAGAAGTCTTGGCCCAGGGAGTGAGAGGTATGGATTAGTGTGGATGTTAGTCGTATGTCGCTTGCAGAGCAGAGGGAGCATGTAGGCCGATAAACAGAAGTGAAGGAGGAGATGTAGGAAGATAACGCACTGAGGAGAGCTTTGTGAGTAAAAACAAGCAATTTAAATTAGATACTATAATGTATGGGCAGCCAGTGCAATGATTGACACAGAGCGGAAGCATTCGAGTAACAATTAGCCAGATAGATGACCCTGGCTGCTGCATCAAGGCTTGACTGGAGAGGGGAAAGTTGAGTGAAGGGGAGGCCAATTAATAAAGAATTACAGTAGTCAAAGTGGGAGTGGATCAGGGCAACAGTGAGGGTTTTTGTAGTTTTTATGGTTAGAAAGGGGCAGATTATAGAGATGTTATTCAGTTGTAAGCGACAAGAGCAGGCAAGAGATTATATATGGGAGGTGAAGGAAAGATTGGTGTCAAACATAACATCCAGACAGCGCGCCTGCTGCCTTGGCATTATTTTGGTGCCACACACAGAGAGGGAGATATCAAATTTACGGAGATGGCTGAAGCAGAAGAAGTTCAGTTTTGGAAAGTTTGAGTTTCAGATAGAGAGCGGACATGATGTTGGAAACTGCAGACAGATAGTCACAGGTGTTCTGTAGTACATAGGGGGTAAGGTCAGGAGATGAAGTGTATAGTTAAGTGTCATCAGCATAAAAATGGTACTGATAGCCAAATTTACTGATGGTCTGTCCATTGGGGCTGTGTAGAGAGAGAAGAGTGTCAAGGACTGAATCCGGAGGGACCACAAATAGTGAAGAATAGTGAATATACGGAAGTAGACCAGGTGCTCCAACAGTTTAGAGATGAAAGGGAGATTGGAGACTGGTCTGCAGTTATTTGTGCATAATGGGTCAAGAGAGGATTTTTTTTTTAATAATGGAGTAATGATAAAGTATTTGATGGAGGAAGGAAGACACCAGAAGAGAGGGAGAGATTAGATTTTAGCTAGGTGTGTAGTGATGACTGAGAGAGAGAGTGGAGTAAGTGTGAGGGAATGGGGTCAGTAGTGCATTTAGTAAGATGAGAAGAAGACAGAAGCTTGGAGACTTCTTCTGTGACTGGGTCAAATGTGGAGAGTGAGCCAGAGGAAATCTGGGGAGAAATGGGAGTCACAGCACCTATTAGCTGGAAGCTGATTTCCTTACTGATAGTTTCTTTTTTCTCTGTAAAGTAGGAAGCCAGATCATCAGCACAGATGTCTATGATAGGGGCCTGCGTTTTACAACTGAGGAGGGAGTGAAAGGTGTGGAAGAGTTTTTTTGGGTTGTTGAATAGTGAAGAGATAAAGGTGGCGAAGTAGGTCTATTTGGCAAGTTGAAGGGCAGAGTTATAGGTTCTTAACATAAATTTATAGTGGATAAAGTTTTCTGGTGTGCAAGTTTTCCCCAAATGAAGTTTGTCACTCCTATAACATCAATGGAGAAATCGAGTTTGCGATGTGAGCCAGGGCTGTTTTGGTCTGTGTTTAGAGATTCTGAGGGTGAGGGACTCTGCTGACCAAGCAGGGTGCTTCTGAGAGTGTCATTGTAGTGATGAACAGCCAGATCAGGACAGGAAAAAGAGGAGATTGGGGACAGTGATGAGTGTAGGGAGTCTTTAACCCCTTCATGACCCAGCCTATTTTGACCTAAATGACCTGGCCATTTTTTGCAATTCTGACCAGTGTCTCTTTATGAGGTAATAACTCAGGAACGCTTCAACGGATCATAGCGATTCTGAGATTGTTTTTTCGTGACATATTGGGCTTCATGTTAGTGGTAAATTTAGGTCGATAATTTTTGCGTTTATTTGTGAAAAAAATGGAACTTTGGCCAAAATTTTGAAAAATTCGCAATTTTCAAATTTTGAATTCTTATTCTGTTAAACCAGAGAGTTATGTGACACAAAATAGTTAATAAATAACATTTCCCACATGTCTACTTTACATCAGCACAATTTTGGGAACAACATTTTTTTTTGTTAGGAAGTTATAAGGGTTAAAAATTGACCAGCGATTTCTCATTTTTACAGCAAAATTTACAAAACCATTTTTTTTAGGGACCACCTCACATTTGAAGTCTTTTGAGGGGTCTATATGGCAGAAAATCCCAAAAGTGACACCATTATAAAAACTGCACCCTCAAGCTACTTAAAACTACATTCAAGAAGATTATTGACCCTTCAGGTGCTTCAGAGGAACTAAAGCAACGTGGAAGGAAAAAATGGACATTTTAATTTTTCCAACAAAATTTTTTTTTTAGCATCAAGTTTTCATTTTTGCATGGGCAACAGGATAAAATGGACCCTAAAATTTGTTGGGCAATTTCTCCTGAGTACACAGATACCTCATATGTGGTCATAAACCACTGTTTGGGCGCACGGCAGGGCTCAGAAGGAAGGAGCGCCATTTGACTTTTTGAATGGAAAATATGCTGGAATATTTAGCGGTTGCCATGTCGCATTTGGAGAGTCCCTGTGTGCCTAAACATTGGAGCTCCCCCACAAGTGACCCCATTTTGGAAACTAGACCCCCAAGGAACTTATCTAGATGCAGAGTGATCACTTTGAACCCCCAGGTGCTTCACAAATTGATCCGTAAAAAAATGAAAGTACTTTTTTTTCACAAAAAATTTTTTAGCCTCAGTTTTTTCATTTTCACATGGGCAACAGGATAAAATGGATCCTAAAATTTGTTGGCCAATTTCTTCTGAGTACACAGATACCTCATATGTGGTCATAAACCACTGTTTGGGCGCACGGCAGGGCTCAGAAGGGAAGGAGCACCATTTGACTTTCTGAATGGAAAATATGCTGGAATATTTAGCGGTTGCCATGTCGCATTTGGAGAGTTCCTGTGTGCCTAAACATTGGAGCTCCCCACAAGTGACCCCATTTTGGAAACTAGACCCCCCAAGGAACTTTTCTAGATGCATAGTGAGCACTTTGAACCCCCAGGTGCTTCACAAATTGATCCGTAAAATAAAGAAAGTACTTTTTTTTTCACAAAAATTTTCTTTTAGCCTCAGTTTTTTCATTTTCACATGGGCAACAGTAAAATTGGATCCTAAAATTTGTTGGGCAATTTCTCCTGAGTACACAGATACCTCATATGTGGTCATAAACCACTGTTTGGGCGCACAGCAGGGCTCAGAAGGGAAGGAGCGCCATTTGACTTTTTGAATGGAAAATTAGCTCCAATCGTTAGCGGACACCATGTCATGTTTGGAGAGCCCCTGTATGCCTAAACTTTGGAGCTCCCCCACAAATGACCCCATTTTGGAAACTAGACCCCTAAGGAACTTATGTAGATGCACAGTGAGCACTTTGAACCCCCAGGTGCTTCACAAAAGTTTATAACGCAGAGCCGTGAAAATAAAAAATCATTTTTTTTTTCTCAAAAAATGATTATTTAGCCCCCTACTTTTTATTTTCACAATGGTTACAGGAGAAATTGGACCCCAAAAGTTGTTGTCTAATTTGTCCTAAGTACGCTAGTACCTCACATGTGGGGGGAACCACTGTTTGGGCACACGTCAGGGCTTGGAAGGGATGTAGTGACGCTTTGAAATGCCGACTTGATGGAATGGTCTGCGGGCGGGCAGAGCCCCTGATGTGCCTAAACAGTAGAAACCCCCCACAAGTGACCACATTTTGTAAACTAGACCCCTCAAGGAACTTATCTAGATGTGTGGTGAGTACCTTGAACCCCAACGTGCTTCACAGAAGTTTGTAATGCAGAGCCGTGAAAATAAAAAATCATTTTTTTCCTCAAAAACTGATTTTTTTTAACCCGCAATTTTTTATTTTCACAAGGGTAACAGGAGAAATTGGACCACAAAAGTTGTTGTACAGTTTGTCCTGAGTACACTGGTACCCCATATGTGGGGGGGAACCACTGTTTTGGCGCATGGGAGAGCACAGAAGGGAAGGAGCGCCATTTTGGAATGCAGACTTGATGGAATGTTCTGTGGGCGTCATGTTGCGTTTGCAGAGCCCCTGATGTGCCTAAACAGTAGAAACCCCACAAGTGACCCCATTTTGGAAACTAGACCCCCCAAGGAGCTTATCTAGATGTGTAGTGAGCACTTTGAACCCCCAAGGGCTACACAGAAGTTTATAACGCCGGGGCATGAAAATAAAAAAATCATATTTTTTCCACAAACATGATCTTTTAGTCCCCAATTTTTTTATTTTCCCAAGGGTAACAGGAGAAATTAGACCTCAAAAGTTGTTGTCCAATTTGTCCTGAGTACGCTGATATCCCATATATGGGAGAAAACTACTGTATGGGCACACTTCGGGGCTCGGAAGGGAAGTAGTGACGTTTTGAAATGCCGACTTGATGGAATGGTCTGCGGGTGTCATGTTACGTTTGCAGAGCCCATGATGTGCCTAAACAGTAGAAACCCCCCAAGTGACCCAATTTTGGAAACTAGATCCCCCAAGGAACTCCTCTAGAAGTGTGGTAAGCACTTTGAATCTCCAAGTTCTTCACAGAAGTTTATAACGCAGAGCCGTGAAAATAAAAAAATCATTTTTTTCCACAAAAATAACTTTTTTAGTCCCCAATTTTTTTTCCCAACAGTAACAGGAGAAATTAGACCCCCAAAGTTGTTGTGCAATTTTTCCCGAGTACGCTGATACCCCATATGTGGGGGTAAACCACTGTTTGGGCACACGTCGGAGCTTGGAATAAAGGGAGCACTGTTTGACTTTTTGAACGCAAAATTTGCAGGAATCAATGGTGGCGCCATGTCGCGTATGGAGACTGTCAATCAGCTGTAATGCAGGGTAGTGTGTGCTCCACCTGTAGGTTACAGAGGGGAGAAGGGATTACACACTACCAGAGTAGGCCTGCACTGCAGCAGCCAAAACCACCACCAAGTGGCAGCAAAAACGTCCAAAACTGAGTCAGGAAGAATCACAGGTCTCAGCAAGTCCTCTACAGAGCAGAAACACAGGCGCCACCAAGTGGCGTGAGCGTGGTCAGGCAAGCCAAGTCAAAACCGTACGGAGGCAGCAGGACAAAAGGAATAAGCAATATGCGTGGTCAGGAGAAAGCCAGGAGGTCAGCAACGGTCAGAAGCAGATAAGACAAAGACAGAAAGCAGAAACGAGTCCGAATACAAGCCGAGTCAAAAACCAGAGAATCAAACAGACAAGCAGGGAAATGCAGGGAACAGGGCAGACAGAGGGAAACAACAGACACGGGACAAGTCAGGGATAACAGCAGGACAAATCAAGGGTTACCAGTCAGGTTCACAAGCCGAAGGTAGCAGTATAGCTCACACTGCTAGCAGGATGTGTGAGAGCTAAATAGCCAACCTGAACCCAGAATGAGGCAGAGCAAAGTTAACCCTTGACATGATCCGCCCGGACCAAGGGCAGACAGACTAAACCCAGGAATGGATCATGACAGTACCCTCTTCTCAAGGGGGGGCCACCGGCCAGGATAACGTGCATGAAATGCCCGAACCAATCGATCAGCATGTACCGATCGCGCCAGGACCCAAGATCGATCCTCAGGACCATAACCCTTCCAATGGACCAAATACTGAAGTGAACTACGGACCCTACGCGAATCCACAATCCGTTCCACTTCAAACTCAGTCTGACCATCCACAGAGACAGGAGGCGGAGGGGATGGAGGCCCTGTGGAAGATGGTACAAATGACTTAAGAAGGGATTTATGAAACACATTGGGGATCCGGAGTGACGGAGGAAGGCGTAACCGAAAGGCAACAGGATTGACCACCTCCATGATCTCTAAGGACCAATAAATCTGGGACCTAGCTTAGCAGAGGGAACCTTTAGATGAATATTCTTGGTGGACAACCATACTTTATCTCCCACCAGGAACATAGGTCCTACAGACCGTCGCTTATCCGCAAAAAATTTATGTTTGCCCTGAGCCTCCCCAATGTTCTTTTGGACCACCCTCCACACCTCCCCCAATTTTTGTACTGCCGTATCAGCCCTGGACATCCTGAATCCAGCCTAGAAAATTCGCCAAAATGGGGGTGAAAACCATAGTTACAAAAGAATGGAGAGGTGCCAGTGGACTGGTTAATCCGATTATTGAATGCAAATTCAGCCACGGGCAATGAAGAACACCAATCATCCTGCTGAGACGTAGCAAGACACCTCAAAATTTGTTCGAGTGACTGATTGGTCCTCTCCGTCTGCCCATTGGTCTCAGGATGGTAAGCAGAGGAGAAGGTTAAGCAAATACCCAGTCTTTTACAAAATGCCCTCCAAAATTTGGACACAAATTGTACCCCTCTATCAGAAACCACACTCAAAGGCACGCCATGCAGTCGTACAACGTGCTCAACAAACAACCTAGATAGTGTCTCAGCATTAGGCAATCCTGCCAGAGGTACAAAATGCGCCTGTTTACTGAATCTGTCAACCACTACCCAGATTACAGTTTTGCCATTAGAAGAAGGGAGGTCAGTGATGAAGTCCATGGACAAATGAGTCCAAGGTCTATCTGGAATTGGCAATGGCACCAATTCCCCGGCCGGCCGGTTATGTGAGCTCTTAGCACGGGCACAGGTATCACAAGCAGACACAAACATAGTGATATCAGAGTCCATGGAGGACCACCAAAATAGCCTAGCAATGGCTTTCCGAGTGGCTGAGATCCCCGGGTGTCCACTGAGAGCAGAATCATGGAATTCCCGGAGAACCCTCAACCTGTATTGAACGGGAACAAAGAGTTTATTATCAGGCAAAGAGGAAGGAGCAAGAGACTGAGCCTTCTGAATTTCCTGTTCCAATTCAGAGGATATCCCCGCAACAACCACCCCGTGCTGAAGAATGGAGGAAGGAGGTTCAGGGGGTGATATTGAATCAAAACTGCGAGATAAGGCATCAGCCTTGACATTCTTGGAACCAGGCCGAAAAGTGATTGAAAAATGAAAACGAAAAAAAAAAGCGACCACCTAGCCTGTCTAGGAGTCAACCGTTTAGCACATTCAAGATAAGACAAGTTTTTGTGATCCGTGATAACTGTGATCCGATGAACCGCCCCCTCCAAAAAATGCCTCCATTCTTCAAAAGCCAATTTTATGGCCAATAACTCCCGGTTACCCACATCATAGTTCCTCTCTGCAGAAGAGAACTTCCGGGAGAAAAAGGCACATGGTCTTAAATTAGTTAAGGTAACGGGTCCCTGTGACAACACAGCCCCCACTCCCACCTCAGATGCGTCCACCTCTACAATGAACGGTTCAGATGGATCGGGCTGAACCAATACAGGAGCAGACATAAAACATTTCTTTAGTGTAACAAATGTTTCAACTGCTAAGGTTGACCAAACTTTGAGATCAGCCCCCTTGCGAGTGAGATCGGTGAGTGGTTTGACCACCTGAGAAAACCCTTGATGAATTTTCGATAATAATTGGTGAAACCCAGAAAACGCTGCAACCCCTTGAGGTCTCTGGGTTGCACCCAATCAACAATGGCCTGTACCTTTCCGGGATCCATCCGAAACCCATTGGCCGAAAGGATGATCCCCAGAAAGGAAAGCTCCTGGACACAAAACAAACATTTCTCGGGTTTAGCAAACAGAGAATTACCCCGTAACCTGTGAAGAACAGCACGTAGATGACCAATGTGAGATTCCTTGTCAGGCGAGAAAACAAGGATATCATCCAAGTATACAACCATAAAGCGCCCGATAAAATCAGAGAAAACATCATTCATGAAGTTCTGAAATACTGCGGGCGCATTCGTGAGACCAAAGGGCATGACCAAATTTTCAAACAGACCTTCAGAGGTGAGAAATGCAGTTTTCCACTCATCCCCTTCCTGAATACGGATAAGGTTATATGCTCCCCTGAGATCAAGTTTGGAAAACCACTTAGCCCCAGACACTTGGTTATAAAGATCAGGAATGAGTGGGAGAGGGTAGGTATTTCTCACCGTAATTTTATTTAGTTCTCGGAAATCGAGGCATGGGCGTAAACCACCATCTTTTTTCTTAACAAAAAAGAATCCCGCGGCCACAGGTGAGACAGAGGGACGGATGTGACCTTTGCGTAGGCTATCAGAGATATAGTTTTTCATAGCAGAACGTTCCTGGCCAGAAAGATTGTACAAACGGGCTTTGGGCAATTTAGAACCTGGAATAAGATTAATTGCACAATCATAAGGACGGTGGGGTGGCAAAACCTCAGCCTCTTTTTCGGAGAACACGTCCCCAAAGTCCTTCAGGTACTCCGGAATACCCTCCGGACTAATGGCAGACAAAAAAACAGCCGAAAGACAAACATTGGAACAATTAGGACCCCATTTAACAATATCACGAGATCCCCAGTCAATAACAGGATTATGCCTCTGCAACCAGGGGAACCCCAACACCAGTCCTGCAGGAAGATTATTCATAACATAACACGAAATTCGTTCCTGATGTAAGGAACCCACCTTGAGGAGGAACTCCTCAGAGACAAACTTAATGACATTTTAAGCCAACGGTGTCTTATCAATTGCAACGATATAGATGGGAGTCTCTAGCCTGACTGTCCCTAACTTTAACTTGGACACCATACTAGAGTTAATGAAATTCATGGAAGATCCACAGTCCACAAATGCTGAAGTGGAAGCACTACCACCTCCATAACACAGTTCCACCTCTAACAAAATTTTCTGAAAAGATGAAAATGGTACCTGAGAGTCTGGATGACCTCCTAGATCATCACCCAGACTCGGCAGCTCCTTATTTGATGGACAAGAGGGGCAGTCCGTCTTCCAATGTCCCGGATCTCCACAATAAAAACATAATTTCTCATCTCGTCGCCGTCTCCTCTCTTTCTCCTTGAAATTAATGGTACCAACTTCCATAGTCTCCTTGAATGACACCACCTCAGACTTGGCAGGCAATACGTGAATCTCATGCTGGATAATTCCTCTCTCCTGTAACCTCCGGTCCATACGAATGGCCTGGGTCATGGCCTCTTCCAGGGAACTGGGCGGCATATGAAGTGCCAGCGCGTCCTTGAGATGATCCGATAATCCTCTCTCAAACAGGCGTCTTAGAGCAGAGTCATTCCAGGACACCTCAACAGACCACCTCCTGAACTCAGAACAATACTGTTCAGCAGTGAGTTCATTCTGAGAGAGACCCATGATCATGTCCTCTGCTACCCTGACCCGGTCTGGTTCATCATAAATCAGTCCCAAAGCCTCAAAGAATCTGTCCACAGACACACGTTCAGGGGCAGAAGCAGGTAGAGAGAAAGCCCACGATTGAGGTCCCTCCGCAATAAGGAAATGATTATCCCCACCCGCTGACTCTCATCACCAGAAGATAGGGGTCTAATTGAAAACCATAGTTTGCAACTCTCCCTAAAGGTACTGAATTTCTCCCTCTCCCCGGAGAAGGTATCTGGGAGCTTTACTGTAGGTTCAGGAGAGTGCAAAGAAACATCGACAGTGTTAGAATGCTTACAGTCAGTCTGCAACGATATTACTGTGTTAGAAAGCTCCCTCTGTTGCACAAATAGGTCTTGCATAATTAATGCCAAACTATTCATGTGATCTGCCAAGGTATGGAGTGGATCCATAGCAAACAGAGCAGAGAAAAAAAAAATGCAGAAATCCCTTTATATGTATACGTAGGGTTGAGCTATAATGTCAAGCAGCTGTAATGCAGGGTAGTGTGTGCTCCACCTGTAGGTTACAGAGGGGAGAAGGGATTACACACTACCAGAGTAGGCCTGCACTGCAGCAGCCAAAACCACCACCAGGTGGCAGCAAAAACTTCCAAAACTGAGTCAGGAAGAATCACAGGTCTCAGCAAGTCCTCTACAGAGCAGAAACACAGGCGCCACCAAGTGGCGTGAGCGTGGTCAGGCAAGCCAAGTCAAAACCGTATGGAGGCAGCAGGACAAAAGGAATAAGCAATATGCGTGGTCAGGAGAAAGCCAGGAGGTCAGCAACGGTCAGAAGCAGATAAGACAAAGACAGAAAGCAGAAACGAGTCCGAATACAAGCCGAGTCAAAAACCAGAGAATCAAACAGACAAGCAGGGAAATGCAGGGAACAGGGCAGACAGAGGGAAACAACAGACACGGGACAAGTCAGGGATAACAGCAGGACAAATCAAAGGTTACCAGTCAGGTTCACAAGCCGAAGGTAGCAGTATAGCTCACACTGCTAGCAGGATGTGTGAGAGCTAAATAGCCAACCTGAACCCAGAATGAGGCAGAGCAAAGTTAACCCTTGATATGATCCGCCCGGACAAGGGCAGACAGACTAAACCCAGGAATGGATCATGACAGTACCCTCTTCCAAGGGGGGGCCACCGGACCCCCAGACTTCCCAGGATAACGTGCGTGAAATGCCCGAACCAATCGATCAGCATGTACCGATCGCGCCGGGACCCAAGATCGATCCTCAGGACCATAACCCTTCCAATGGACCAAATACTGAAGTGAACTACGGACCCTACGCGAATCCACAATCCGTTCCACTTCAAACTCAGTCTGACCATCCACAGAGACAGGAGGCGGAGGGGATGGAGGCCCTGTGGAAGATGGTACAAATGACTTAAGAAGGGATTTATGAAACACATTGGGGATCCGGAGTGACGGAGGAAGGCGTAACCGAAAGGCAACAGGATTGACCACCTCCATGATCTCATAAGGACCAATAAATCTGGGACCTAGCTTAGCAGAGGGAACCTTTAGATGAATATTCTTGGTGGACAACCATACTTTATCTCCCACCAGGAACATAGGTCCTACAGACCGTCGCTTATCCGCAAAAAATTTATGTTTGCCCTGAGCCTCCCCAATGTTCTTTTGGACCTCCCTCCACACCTCCCCAATTTTTGTACTGCCGTATCAGCCCTGGACATCCTGAATCCAGCCTAGAAAATTCGCCAAAATGGGTGTGAAAACCATAGTTACAAAAGAATGGAGAGGTGCCAGTGGACTGGTTAATCCGATTATTGAATGCAAATTCAGCCACGGGCAATGAAGAACACCAATCATCCTGCTGAGACGTAGCAAGACACCTCAAAATTTGTTTGAGTGACTGATTGGTCCTCTCCGTCTGCCCATTGGTCTCAGGATGGTAAGCAGAGGAGAAGGTTAAGCAAATACCCAGTCTTTTACAAAATGCCCTCCAAAATTTGGACACAAATTGTACCCCTCTATCAGAAACCACACTCAAAGGCACGCCATGCAGTCGTACAACGTGCTCAACAAACAACCTAGATAGTGTCTCAGCATTAGGCAATCCTGCCAGAGGTACAAAATGCGCCTGTTTACTGAATCTGTCAACCACTACCCAGATTACAGTTTTGCCATTAGAAGAAGGGAGTCAGTGATGAAGTCCATGGACAAATGAGTCCAAGGTCTATCTGGAATTGGCAATGGCACCAATTCCCCGGCCGGCGGTTATGTGAGCTCTTAGCACGGGCACAGGTATCACAAGCAGACACAAACATAGTGATATCAGAGTTCATGGAGGACCACCAAAATAGCCTAGCAATGGCTTTCCGAGTGGCTGAGATCCCCGGGTGTCCACTGAGAGCAGAATCATGGAATTCCCGGAGAACCCTCAACCTGTATTGAACGGGAACAAAGAGTTTATTATCAGGCAAAGAGGAAGGAGCAAGAGACTGAGCCTTCTGAATTTCCTGTTCCAATTCAGAGGATATCCCCGCAACAACCACCCCGTGCTGAAGAATGGAGGAAGGAGGTTCAGGGGGTGATATTGAATCAAAACTGCGAGATAAGGCATCAGCCTTGACATTCTTGGAACCAGGCCGAAAAGTGATTGAAAAATGAAAACGAGAAAAAAAAAGCGACCACCTAGCCTGTCTAGGAGTCAACCGTTTAGCACATTCAAGATTAGACAAGTTTTTGTGATCCGTGATAACTATGATCCGATGAACCGCCCCCTCCAAAAAATGCCTCCATTCTTCAAAAGCCAATTTTATGGCCAATAACTCCCGGTTACCCACATCATAGTTCCTCTCTGCAGAAGAGAACTTCCGGGAGAAAAAGGCACATGGTCTTAAATTAGTTAAGGTAACGGGTCCCTGTGACAACACAGCCCCCACTCCCACCTCAGATGCGTCCACCTCTACAATGAACGGTTCAGATGGATCGGGCTGAACCAATACAGGAGCAGACATAAAACATTTCTTTAGTGTAACAAATGTTTCAACTGCTAAGGTTGACCAAACTTTGAGATCAGCCCCCTTGCGAGTGAGATCGGTGAGTGGTTTGACCACCTGAGAAAACCCCTTGATGAATTTTCGATAATAATTGGCGAAACCCAGAAAACGCTGCAACCGCTTGAGGTCTCTGGGTTGCACCCAATCAACAATGGCCTGTACCTTTCCGGGATCCATCCGAAACCCATTGGCCGAAAGGATGATCCCCAGAAAGGAAAGCTCCTGGACACAAAACAAACATTTCTCGGGTTTAGCAAACAGAGAATTACCCCGTAACCTGTGAAGAACAGCACGTAGATGACCAATGTGAGATTCCTTGTCAGGCGAGAAAACAAGGATATCATCCAAGTATACAACCATAAAGCGCCCGATAAAATCAGAGAAAACATCATTCATGAAGTTCTGAAATACTGCGGGCGCATTCGTGAGACCAAAGGGCATGACCAAATTTTCAAACAGACCTTCAGAGGTGAGAAATGCAGTTTTCCACTCATCCCCTTCCTGAATACGGATAAGGTTATATGCTCCCCTGAGATCAAGTTTGGAAAACCACTTAGCCCCAGACACTTGGTTATAAAGATCAGGAATGAGTGGGAGAGGGTAGGTATTTCTCACCGTAATTTTATTTAGTTCTCGGAAATCGAGGCATGGGCGTAAACCACCATCTTTTTTCTTAACAAAAAAGAATCCCGCGGCCACAGGTGAGACAGAGGGACGGATGTGACCTTTGCGTAGGCTATCAGAGATATAGTTTTTCATAGCAGTACGTTCCGGGCCAGAAAGATTGTACAAACGGGCTTTGGGCAATTTAGAACCTGGAATAAGATTAATTGCACAATCATAAGGACGGTGGGGTGGCAAAACCTCAGCCTCTTTTTCGGAGAACACGTCCCCAAAGTCCTTCAGGTACTCCAGAATACCCTCCGGACTAATGGCAGACACAAAAACAGCCGAAAGACAAACATTGGAACAATTAGGACCCCATTTAACAATATCACGAGATCCCCAGTCAATAACAGGATTATGCCTCTGCAACCAGGGGAACCCCAACACCAGTCCTGCAGGAAGATTATTCATAACATAACACGAAATTCGTTCCTGATGTAAGGAACCCACCTTGAGGAGGAACTCCTCAGAGACAAACTTAATGACATTTTAAGCCAACGGTGTCTTATCAATTGCAACGATATAGATGGGAGTCTCTAGCCTGACTGTCCCTAACTTTAACTTGGACACCATACTAGAGTTAATGAAATTCATGGAAGATCCACAGTCCACAAATGCTGAAGTGGAAGCACTACCACCTCCATAACACAGTTCCACCTCTAACAAAATTTTCTGAAAAGATGAAAATGGTACCTGAGAGTCTGGATGACCTCCTAGATCATCACCCAGACTCGGCAGCTCCTTATTTGATGGACAAGAGGGGCAGTCCGTCTTCCAATGTCCCGGATCTCCACAATAAAAACATAATTTCTCATCTCGTCGCCGTCTCCTCTCTTTCTCCTTGAAATTAATGGTACCAACTTCCATAGACTCCTTGAATGACACCACCTCAGACTTGGCAGGCAATACGTGAATCTCATGCTGGATAATTCCTCTCTCCCGTAACCTCCGGTCCATACGAATGGCCTGGGTCATGGCCTCTTCCAGGGAACTGGGCGGCATATGAAGGGCCAGCGCGTCCTTGAGATGATCCGATAATCCTCTCTCAAACAGGCGTCTTAGAGCAGAGTCATTCCAGGACACCTCAACAGACCACCTCCTGAACTCAGAACAATACTGTTCAGCAGTGAGTTCTTCTGAGAGAGACCCATGATCATGTCCTCTGCTACCCTGACCCGGTCTGGTTCATCATAAATCAGTCCCAAAGCCTCAAAGAATCTGTCCACAGACACACGTTCAGGGGCAGAAGCAGGTAGAGAGAAAGCCCACGACTGAGGTCCCTCCCGCAATAAGGAAATGATTATCCCCACCCGCTGACTCTCATCACCAGAAGATAGGGGTCTAATTGAAAACCATAGTTTGCAACTCTCCCTAAAGGTACTGAATTTCTCCCTCTCCCCGGAGAAGGTATCTGGGAGCTTTACTGTAGGTTCAGGAGAGTGCAAAGAAACATTGACAGTGTTAGAATGCTTACAGTCAGTCTGCAACGATATTACTGTGTTAGAAAGCTCCCTCTGTTGCACAAATAGGTCTTGCATAATTAATGCCAAACTATTCATGTGATCTGCCAAGGTATGGAGCGGATCCATAGCAAACAGAGCAGAGAAAAAAAAAAATGCAGAAATCCCTTTATATGTATATGTAGGGGTGAGCTATAATGTCAAGCAGCTGTAATGCAGATTAGTGTGTGCTCCACCTGTAGGTTACAGAGGGGAGAAGGGATTACACACTACCAGAGTAGGCCTGCACTGCAGCAGCCAAAACCACCACCAGGTGGCAGCAAAAACTTCCAAAACTGAGTCAGGAAGAATCACAGGTCTCAGCAAGTCCTCTACAGAGCAGAAACACAGGCGCCACCAAGTGGCGTGAGCGTGGTCAGGCAAGCCAAGTCAAAACCGTACGGAGGCAGCAGGACAAAAGGAATAAGCAATATGCGTGGTCAGGAGAAAGCCAGGAGGTCAGCAACGGTCAGAAGCAGATAAGACAAAGACAGAAAGCAGAAATGAGTCCGAATACAAGCCGAGTCAAAAACCAGAGAATCAAACAGACAAGCAGGGAAATGCAGGGAACAGGGCAGACAGAGGGAAACAACAGACACGGGAAAAGTCAGGGATAACAGCAGGACAAATCAAGGGTTACCAGTCAGGTTCACAAGCCGAAGGTAGCAGTATAGCTAACACTGCTAGCAGGATGTGTGAGAGCTAAATAGCCAACCTGAACCCAGAATGAGGCAGAGCAAAGTTAACCCTTGACATGATCCGCCCGGACCAAGGGCAGACAGACTAAACCCAGGAATGGATCATGACAGAGACCCCCTGATGTGCATAAATAGTGGAAACCCCTCAATTCTAACTCCAACCCTAACCCCTACACACCCCTAACCCTAATACAAACCATACCATAACCATAACCCCAACACACCCTTAACCCTAATCCCAACTCTAACCATAAACCTAACCACAAGCCTAACCCTAATCCCAACCCTAACCCCAAAACACCCCTAACACTTATCCTAACTCTAACCCTAACCACAAACCTAACCCTAATTCCAACCCTAACCCTAATTCCAACCCTAACCCTAATTCCAACCCTTACCCTAGTTCTAACCCTAACCCTAGTTCTAACCCTAAGGCTGGGTTCATATTGCGTTTTACCAGCCCGTTCAACACTTAGCGTTGACGGGCTGGTAACGGTATAGCATAACGCGATTGCGTTATGCTATACCCGCTAGTGCAGAGGAATCAGCGATGATTCATCTGTGCTAGCGGTGACGGAGCCCAGACGCTGCAGGCCGCGTCCAAGGCTCCGTTACTGAATGACGACACGTCGCGATCGCATGCCGCTTCATGGCTTGCGTTGCGATGCACACACAAATGGTGTGAATGGCAGCGTTATCGGACTGCGTTATACCGCGGTGAAACGCAGTCCATCTAACGGACTGCCTTAATGCAATATGAACCCAGCCTAACCCTGAGTCCTCGTGCACACGTTGCAGATTCACTTGCGGATTTTTCTAAAATCCGCAGGTAAAATGACCTGCCTTTTACCTGCGTATTTAGCGCGGATTTGCTGCGTTTTTTCTCTGCGGTTTTACGCCTATAATGGAATAGGTGTAAAATCGCTGCGGAATCCGCACAAAGAATTGACATGCTGCAGATTTAAAACCGCAGCAAATCCGCGTTGAAAAATCTGCAGCATGTGCACAGCGTTTTTTTTTACCATTTATTTGCATTGTACTGTACATGGTTTCTGGATCTGCTGTGGATCAGCAGCGCGAAATCCGCTGCGGATCCGCAGCAAAATCCGCTGCGGATCCGCAACGCAAAATCCGCTGCTGATCCGCAGCAAAATTCCGTTGCTGATCCGCAGCAAAATCCGCTGCTGATACGCAGCAAAATCCGCCGCTGATCCACAGCAAAAATATCCGCTGCAAAATCCGCAACGTGTGCACAGGGCCTAATAGGAAAAAAAAAAAATTCTTTATTATTTTTCCCTACCTATGACAGGGGGGTTCACTTACTTTTTTTTATTTTGATCACTGTGACAGTATATCACAGTGATCAAAATACATTTTTTTATCTGCGGCACTGCAGGGCGGGCGCACTGCGCATGCGTCCGCCATTTTCCAAGATGGCGGCGCCCATGAAGAATCCCGGGCAGCCGCCGGGAAGGATCGAGGGACATCGGTAGGACCGGGAGAGGTGAGTATGGGGGTCAGAAGTGAGGGGGGGAGATCGGAAGGTGGGGGCAGCGGAGGCCAGGACGAGGGGAGCTGTTAGTGACGGCGGTGACCGACCGCTGCCATTTTTCGGTGGCGGCGGCCGATCACCGCCGTGACATGGTGTGGGAGGGTCGGTACTCAGTCTCCAGCCATGGCGATGCTATTGCAGCATCGGCCATGGCTGGATTGTAATATTTCACCAATTACATTGGCGAAATATTACAGATTGCTCTGATTGGCTGTTTCACTTTTAACAGCCAATCAGAGCGATCGTGGCCACGGGGGGGTTAAGTCAACCCCCCTGTGGTGAAGCACAAAGGGTCCTGTGTCTGCGGGTGGGGTGACCTTTCAGTGACCCCGGTCACCCGACCCGCAGGGACGCGATCCTTTCATGACGCCACATAGGCGTCATGGGTCGGATTGGCACTGATTTTCATGACGCCTACGTGGCGTCATGGGTCGGGAAGGGGTTAAGAGTATAAGGGTTTATGGCTTGTAGATTTCAGAATGTGTGATAGGTAGGAGTGTGCTGGCGTGGGCGAGGATTTGTGAGTGTTAAAGAGAGAATGTTTTGGTCAGCGAGGGGAAGAGGTGAGTTATCTAGGTAGGAGATTGAACAGAGCAGGAAAAAGACCAGATCAAGAGTGTTACTGTCTTTCTGTGTCTCAGAGGTTGAAAGCTGTGGAAACCAAGAGAAGTGGTTAGAGATAGAGATGAGCTAACATTGATAAAACGGTCACCAATCTCAAATTCGGCACAAACGTAGCACATTCGGATTCGTGTT
Source organism: Oophaga sylvatica (assembly GCA_033576555.1). Lineage (NCBI taxonomy): Eukaryota > Metazoa > Chordata > Amphibia > Anura > Dendrobatidae > Oophaga > Oophaga sylvatica. The sequence goes on along the minus strand of JARQOD010000006.1, from coordinate 334,411,252 downwards.
TCGTTTTCCAAGCATTTTTTCTCAAAGTTGGCAAAATTCAGTTACAGATCAGTAAATTATTGCATTTCTACTAATGCTTTTGTTTTAACGTTGTCTAGGATAATGGTGCTGTTAATGAAAGGGGGGAACGTTTTTTATGAGGGGAGGAGGTGTGTCTAGGTCAGAGGAGCGGTGGAGTGTATTTTTTTTTTACTGCAGTAACTTAATGTGTGTACATTCTGGCAGCCATTCAGGGCACAAAAACAATACACACCATTGATGTTGGATTGGCTGCCAAAGTCACATGTCCCTGTCCATATATAAAGTGGACATCTTGTTTTGCTGGCACAATTTTTTCAGTGTTTCAGCACAGAGAGGCTGCTTCTGCTGCTGCAAGTGAACTTGTGATTTAGTTAGATAGGATCCTTTCCTGTGTGAAATCGATCTTCCAGCATCTAACTGCATAAAATGTGCTAAAACTGTGTTGCAGTCAGGAGGCCCCATTTGCTAATCCAAATAATTTGGGCAAAAACTTTGTTGCAGTGACGAATCAGGAGGAACCATTGGCTCCTCAAAATCATTAGTCCTAATAAAGGGGTTCAGCAAAGAGGCCCTATTTGCTAATCCAAATCATTTGAGCAAAACTTTGTTGCAGTAAGGAATCAGGAGGCCCATTTGATCTTAAAAATTGTTAGGCCTAATATAGGGGTTCAGCCAGGAGGTCCTATATGCTAATCCAAATCATTTGGGCTAAAACTGTGCTGCAGTGAGAAATCATGAGGCCCCATTTGCTCTTAAAATCATTGGGCCTAATATAGGGGTTCAACCAGTATTCCCTATTTGCTAATGCAACTGGGATAAAACTGTGTTACAGTGAGAAATCATGAGGCCCCATTTGCTTTTAAAATTCATTTGGCCTAATATAGGGGTTCAGTCAGGAGGCCCTATTTGCAAATCCAAATCATTTGGGATAAAACTGTGTTGCAGTGAGGAATCAGGAGGCCCCATTTGCTCCTCAAAATTGTTAGGCCTAATATAGGGGTTCAACCAAGATGCCCTATTTGCTAATCTAAATAGTTTGAGCTAAAACTGTGTTGCAGTGAGAAATCAGGAGGCCCCATTTGCTCATCAAAATCGTTAGGCCTAACAGTACACTATCTAATCGAAAAATAGAGGGGATGCTCACTAAGTATGTGGGTGCTCTGGAGAAAAAGAACTCTAATATATCAATAATATACTCCGGCACACCAAAAGGCTATTCGTGGCAAAGTAGACAGTCTTTATTATAGACACTGATAGCTCATTCAAAAAAAATTGAATATCCAAGGAACATGCATTGAATGAGCTATCAGTGTCTATAATAAAGACTGTCTACTTTGCCACGAGTACACTATCTAAGGCTGGTTTCACATTTGCGTTCAGGAAGGCTGCGTATGGCTACCTACTTCCTTCTTTCTTCCTCCCTGAAGCTCTGGCTATGCTCCGCCTACTTCTGTATGCCTCCTGCGTTTCCCTGCGTACCTATCTTTAACATTGGGTACTCAGGGGCATGCGTTGTATATGGATGCGTCCACATGCGGCGATTTGACGTGTTCGGCGACCACATGGAAACGCAAAATTTAGCGTTTTCGTGCGGTCACCACACACGTCAAATCGCAGGGAAACGCAGGACGCATACAGAAGTAGGTGGAGCATAGGCGGAGCTTCAGGGAGGAAGAAAGGAGGAAGTAGGAAGCCATCTGCAGCCCTCCTGAATGCAAATGTGAAACAAGCCTAAGAAAATAAAAGTGATTCTTCATTTAGTGACAGGTTACTGACAGTTGTGGGCCTAAGTTGTGAAACAGCAGGTGTAAGGCAGCGATAGCACCGTACGCAGTGATGAGGCAGTGACCCACAAAGTTCAAACATAAAAAGTTTCTTTAATGTGTTATCTTCACACAGAAAATTTCAAATCCACTCAATTTCATATAACTTCAATGTATATAACTTCAGTGCATATTGTCAGTGTTCAATTCACACCCGTTCAGAGCACTACAAAGTGCACAGCTTTGTATCACACTCCCCAAACATACTGGACTTCACCTTGTCTAGTTTCCATGGGTGACTGCACGCCATGACAATATCTCTTACACACAACTTTACATGTTGCAGGCATTACACACGCCAGTCTTTCTCTGACTAGTTCCCGTGGGTGTCCTGCACTGCTGTATCACAGTCTCTTTCCTCACACAGCCGTACACAGTCCAAGATATCCTCCGGATCTCAGCCGGGCACCATATCCACCTGTTTGCATCTGTTAAACACGCTAGTTCTTTATTCGGGCACAGAACATCCACCTCCGGTTCACTTCCTGGCACAGGACATCCACATCCGAGACCAGTCACCGTGGACGGCAGCAACACTGTGTACACTGTGGGTACCAGGCCTATTGGCTCCACTTTGTCCTGTGCTCTGCAACACAAACTGCTCTGCACACACCTGAGACTCCTCAGACTCACTAAAACCCTCCTAACCCTTTCCTGCAGGGAAAACCTAGGTCCGGAATGGAACAGACTGCAACACTATCATACTGCAATCTGTTTCAAACACAACATCCAGAGCAGGTTTTCCCTACCTCCGTCTTGGACACTAACATGTCCAAGACTAATGCTTTTATTATTAGTCTGCATTGCAGTCACAGCTACGCCCGTCACTGCCATGCACACTTATGGCCTTCATATGCCTCCATGCACATCCTGGGGAGAACACACAGCGCACCCTAGCTGTAACAGGGGTCACTGCCTCACACAGGTTAAAAGAGGGAAAAGGTACATGCAACATGAGAGGAAAAAAGCAAGGTTGTGGTGGAAGGGGAAATAGGCTTGGTGTTCGATGTGGGTTAGGTGTTAATGTTAATGCAAGCTCACCTGAACAAACAACATCATCCGTTCCCTGGAAAAATCTATGTCATACAGGGTGCATTTTACCACTGACACCTGGGCAAACAAACATGGGCATTGGCATTACATCTCACTAAGTGGACCCTGGGTGACTGGTGGCTGTGGGGCAGGTGGTCAAGAGGCTGTTCCACAAGTCTTAGAATTCCCAAGGCTTGCAGGAAAAACACTTGTATCTAAAACTTCCTCTACTGTTTCTGGCTCCTTCACCTCCTCTATGGCCTCCACCCACATCCCTCAACTGCTCCCTTAATGAGACACGCATTCCAACATTGCAGAGAGAATTCCTCCACCTCCGCACTGCGCAGCCAGGGCTCAACACAATGAGGCAGTCTTAACCCCTTAACTCCCAAGGGTGGTTTGCACGTTAACGACTGGGCCAATTTTTACAATTCTGAACACTGTCTCTTTATGAGCCTATAACTCTGGAACTCTTCAACGGATCTTCACGATTCTGAGATTTTCTCGCGACATATTGTACTTCATGATAGTCGTAAAATTGAATCGATATAACTTGCGGTTATTTATGAAAAAATGGAAATATGGCAAAAATTTTGAAAATTTTGCAATTTTCAAACTTTGAATTTTTATTCCCTTAAAACAGAGAAATATGTCACACAAAATAGTTACTAAATAACATTTCCTACATGTCTACTTTACATCAGCACAATTTTGAAACCAAATTCTTTTTTGTTCTGAAGTTATAAGGGTTAAAATTTGACCAGCAATTTCTCATTTTTACAACAAATTGTACAAAACCATTTTTTTAGGGACCACCTCACATTTGAAGTCACTTTGAGGGGTTTATATGGCAGAAAATACCCAAAAGTGACACCATCTAAAAACTGCACCTCTCCAGGTACTCAAAGTCACATTCAAGAAGTGCTTCACTGGAGCTGAAGCAACATGGAAGGAAAAAATGAACATTTAACTTTTTAGTCACAAAAATGATGTTTAAAAAAACAATTTTTTTATTTTAACAAGGGTAAAAAGAGAAAATGGACAGAAAAAGTTGTTGTGCAATTTCTCCTGAGTACGCCGATACCCCATATGTGGGGGAATATCATTGTCTGGGTGCACGGCAGGGCTTGGAAGGGAAGGAGCGCCGTTTGACTTTTTCAAACAAAATTGGCTGGAATTGAGATTGGACGCCATGTCGCGTTTGGAGAGCCCCTGATGTGCCTAAACAGTGGAAACCCCCCACATATGACAATATTTTGGAAACTAGACCCCCTAAGGAGATTATCTAGATCTGTTGTGAGCACTTTGAACGTCCAAATGTTTCACTAAAGTTTACAATGCCTGGGTGTGAAAAAAAAAATTTCACAAAAATGATTTTTTAGTCCCCAATTTTTGATTTTTCCCAAGGGAATTGGACCCCAAAAGTTGCCCAATTTGTCCTGAGTATGCTGATACCCCATATGTGAGGGAGAAATACTGTTTGGGCGAACTTCAGGGCTCAGAAAGAAGTAATGACGTTTTGGAATGCAGACTTTGATGGGTGTCATGTTCAGTTTTCAGAGTCCCTGATGTGCCTAAACAGTGGAAACCCCCCACAAGTGACCCCATTTTGGAAACTAGCACAGAAGTTTATAATGCCTGGGCGTGAAAATAAAAAAATCATATTTTTTCCACAAACATGATCTTTTAGTCACCACTTTTTTATGTTCCCAAGGGTAACAGGAGAAATTGGACCCAAAAGTTGTTGTCCAATTTGTCCTGAGTATGCTGATACCCTATATGTGGGAGAAAACTACTGTATGGGCACACATCTGGGCTCGCAATAGAAGTAGTGACGTTTAGTAATGCAGACTTTGATGGAATGGTCTGCGGTTGTCATGTCGCGTTTGGAGAGCCCCTGATGTGCCTAAACAGTAGAAACCCCACACAAGTGACCCCATTTTGTAAACTAGACCCCCAAAGGAACTTATCTAGATGTGTGGTGAGAACTTTGAACCCCCAAGTGTTTCACAGAAGTTTATAATGCCCGGGCGTGAAAATAAAAAAAATCATATTTTTTCCACAAACATGATCTTTTAGTCCCCAGTTTTTTATGTTACCAAGGGTAACAGGAGAAATTGGACCCAAAAAGTTGTTGTACAATTTGTCCTGAGTATGCTGATACCCCATATATGGGAGAAAACTACTGTATGGGCACACGTCGGGGCTCGGAGGTGAAGTAGTGACGTTTTGCATTGCAGACTTTGATGGAATGGTCTGCCGGTGTCATGTCGAGTTTGGAGAGCCCCTGATGTGCCTAAACAGTAAAAAAAAAACACAAGTGACCCCATTATGGAAACTAGACCCCCAAATGAACTTATCTAGATGTGTGGTGAGAACTTTGAACTCCCAAGTGCTTCACAGAAGTTTATAACGTAGAGCCATAAAAATAAAAAATCATATTTTTTTACATAAAAATGATATTTTCGCGCCCAATTTTTTATTTTCCCAAGGGTATCAGAAGAAATTAGGACCCAAGAGTTATTGTGCAATTTGTCCTGAGTATGCTGATACCCAATATGTGGGGGTAAACTACTGTTTGGGCCCATGACAGAGCTCAGAAGGGAAGGAGCACCGTTTGACTTTTTCAACGCCGAATTGGCTAGAATTGTGAACAGACGCCATGCCACGTTTGAAGAGCCTATTTATAGTGGGTTTTTATGATTGGCAGCTGTCACACGCTAAAAGACGCTTTTTATTGCAAAAAATAGCTTTTGCATCATCACATTTTGAGAGCTATAATTTTTTCTTATTTGGGACCACAGAGTCATGTGAGTTCTTATTTTTTGCGGCACAAGGTGACTTTTTTATTGGTTCCATTTTTGGGCACATGACATTTTTTGATCAGTTTTTATTACGATTTTTGGGAGGCAGAATGAACAAAAACCAGCAATTCATGAATTTATTTTGGGGGGTGAGCATTATACCGTTCCGCGCGTGGTAAAATTGAGAAAGCAGTTTATTCTTTGGGTCAGTACGATTACAGCGATACCTCATTTGTATAATTTTTTTGATGTTTTGGCGCTTTTATACAATAAAAACGATTATATATAAAAAATAATTATTTTTGCATCGCTTTATTCTGCGAGCTATAACTTTTTTATTTTTTCGCTGATGATGCTGTGTGGTGGCTCATTTATTGCAGGACAAATGACATCTTCAGCGGTACCATGTTTATTTATATCCGTCTTTTTGATTGCTGTTATTCCACTTTTTGTTCGGCGGTATGATGATAAATCATTGTTTTTTAGCTTTGTTTTTTGTTTTTGTTTTTTAAGGGGTTCACTAAAGGGGTTAACTAAAGGGACAGGCTTATAGGGCAGGTCATTGCGGACATGGCGATACTAAATATGTGTACTTTTATTGTTTTTTTTTTATTTACATGAAGAAAGGAATTTATTGGGGAATATTTTTTTTTTCATTATTTATGAATTTTTTTTTACACTTGTTATTTTTTTTTAACATTTTTACTTTGTCCCAGGGTGGGACATCACTGTATAGGGTCAGATTGCTGGTGTAACAGTGTGCACAGCACTCTGTCACACCAGCGATCTCACTGGCACTGCTGCAGGCTTTCTCAGCGCCTGCTCTCAGAAGGCACAGAGTAAGCCTTGGATACGGGGCCTTGCAGGGAGGAAGGCCTCAGAACAGCGCGATCACATTGCACTGTTCTGAGGGTCTCAGGAAGCACGCAGGGAGCCCCTCCCTGTGCGATGCTTCCCTGTGCCCCCGGTACACCCGATCATGTTTGATCGCGGTGTGCCAGGGGTTAATGTGCCGGGAGCGGTCTGTGACCATTCCTGCACATAGTGCCGGGTGTCAGCTGTGATAATCAGCTGACACTCTGCTGCGATCAGCTGCGCTCCCCCCGGGAGCGCAGCTGATCGCATGTGACGTACTATTCCGTCCCTGGGAATTAAGTACCAGGTCACATGGATGGAATAGTACGTCGGATGGGATTAAGGGGTTAAAATTAATATACCTTGGAGATTGCAGTTACACAGCTCAAGAGTTGTGGACAGCTATCCTGGCCGAGATAAAGCAATGGCTGTCTCCACTGAACCTGGAGCCAGGGAAGGCCGTGTACGATCACAGTGCAAACCTGGAGGTGGCCCTATGCCTGGCCGACCTCACACAGGTGCCTTGCATGCCTCACGTCATCAACCTAGTGGTATAGCAATTTCTTCGCCACTATCCCGGCCTGAATGCGCTGCTTCAGAAAGCACAGTTGCTGTGTGTTCTCTTCTGCCGATTCCACCCCATATGTCATCAAATTTCATCGGTACAGAGGTCTTTTAGCCTACCGGTTAACTGTTTGATTTTCTGATGTTCCAACACGATGGAATTACGCTCTGCACATGTTGCTGAGATTGTGGCGGCAGCAATGAGCCCTGATGCAGTATGTTCTTTTGCATAGCCAGGGCCAACGCATTAGGGACGTGGTGCAAATCACGCTTGAGGAGTGAGCACAGATAAAGGACTTTCCTGCACCCTTCTGCACATTTTCGAAATGGCTACTAAGATGGTTAGCGCTGATGATGCTGTTGTCAGCATCTCTATTCTAGTCATCTATATGCTGGAGCACACTTTGAATAGTCTGTGGGAGGAGATGGTGGTCCCAGAGGAAGACGTGGATGAAGAGGAGGATGTGGAAGGGATAACAATATTTCTTATCTCCGGACAATCTTCGCACTGGGGAGTGCCATGGGAGGGTAAATTACAGCAATCGACTGGGCTCATGGTACCAGACAAACTGTAAGTGTAGGTGTAGGAGCATAGGAACAAATTGAGGAGGACAAGGAAGAACCTGTGATGGATGCGCAACGGTCAGTAGATAAAGAGGATAATGATCCCCTCTCTGTTGTCCGTGGTTGGTGGGAGGGGACAGAGGAAGCAACCTTAAGTGTTACCTCGTCACCAACACACTATGGACTTGGACCTCATCGTAGCGCCCAGCACATGAGCGCCTTCTTGCTGCACTATCTTCATCATGATGCCTTTATTCTTAAGGTACTGCCACACTAAACAATCCCGCTAGCGATCTCGTTAACGTCGCATACTAATGAGATCGCTAGCGTGATTGTTATAATATCGCTAGTAGCTGCCTAATTTAGCGATGTCGTTAAGGACGCTATCGCGGTTAACGATCTCCTTAACGACTTTGGCGGTACAAAAACACCGCACATCGCTCACAAAAAGGTGCCACACTCAGCGATATATGCTCACCAGCGGAACGCCAACGATAAAAATAGGGTCCAGAACGATGTGAACGATGAACGAGATCACAGCAGGGGCACAGCAGGGGCCACGTCGTTGCTACATGCCACACACACCGGCGTCACTAACGAGATTGCTAAATAGTGACGTTTTTTTTTTAGCGATCTCGTTAGCGACGCTGTTTAGTGTGGCATACCCTTTAGGCTTAGAAATAGTGCTGATTTCTTGGTTGCCACTCTGTTAGATCCACGGCCAAATGCTCCGCTACCCTGGAAAGGGATGAGCGCATGCTGGACTATCGAAACATGCTTGTAGACAATCCTACGAGTGGTTTTCCCCAAGACAGCAATGAGGCACACAGTGTGCACCGTAGTTTTAGACTTCCAACCCTGGAAACGTAAAGGCATCACCGCAAAAACATTACCTACAGCACTGTAAGTGGCATAAGCAATTTTTGTGAACTATTTCACATATTTTTTAGACCAGCCCATGCACCACCAGAACAGAGTGTGATACATTGTTAAATACTTGAGAGGATGGTGCAGGAGTATCTCGAGCTCAATATCAATGCCATCATAAGGGGGAATTTGGACCCTTTTGGCCTTCAAAAGGGAAAGAGTGGCCTGAGCTTGCCTGTCACTCCTTGGAGATTTTGTCATGCCCGGCAGCCAGCGTTCTCTCAGAACATGTGTTCAACGCTGCTGGTGGTGTCCTGATGGATAAGAACATCTGGCTGTCACAGAAAAGTGTAGATGGCCTAACTTTCATCAAAATGAACAAGTCATGGATCTCCAATAACTTTTACACGCCAGTCTTAGACTGTGTAGATGGTGTTGTTTTTCTTGTCATGCATTGATCTCGTGTTATTGCAGTCTGTGACAGCTTTGTTGTGGCATCTCTGCCTGCTTTTGCTAATGCTGCTGATGTTACAAACACTTTTTTGAAATGTGGAGACTAAAAGTTGGGTCTCTATCTGGTTTGTTGCCTGTAGTGGAAGGTGTATCAGATGACTATTGTACTGGTTTTACTCTGTGGAAATTGATGTCACTTTAGTGGTGTGTGACAATAATATTTTGAACTGTGGAGAATCCAACATGGGTCTTCTTCATGTGTGTTGCCTGTAACATTAAGGCTCCCATACCAGCAGGCCTAAACTTACTTTCACTCAACAAACTGTGACACTATCCTTACATTTTTCTACCAATAGTACTCTATGAAACTGATGTTTGTGCCACCTGAGTGTGGCTGGGAAAAAAAAATTGAACTGTTGCACGAGGTATCAGTGCTCCCAGCAAAGAAGGCTTACACTGCTCCCTTAACTACCAGGCCTTAATTGAAACTTCAATTCAAAGCTCTGAATCCAGGGCCAGACCCTAATACCTCATGCATGGCCCATGGCTGACTGCTTCTATGCGATTATAAAATGTTCCACTGTTGGTCAATTGATCAGTCAACTACATGTGTTACTTTCATTACATTTTTCTACCGATAGTACTCCGTGAAACTGATATTTGTGTCACCTGAGTGGCTGGAAAAATATTGAGCTGTTGCATTAGGCATCAGGGCTCCCAGAAAAGAAGACTGACACCACTCCCTTAACCCTTAACGACTGCCAATACGCCTTTCAATGGCGGCGGTTAAGGGTTGTCATGGCTACCGGTGCTCACCAACGCGTCTGCGCACCGGCGCGTTCCCGGTGCTGTCCGCGCCACTCCCCGGCTGTCTTCTCGGAGTCTCAGCTCGTCAGCGGTTCACGCATGCGCGATCGCACTTCCTCCACCGCAAGTGTCCCTGGGAGGTACTGAACCAGTGGCTCCACCCCAACATGGCGGCACCCACTGGGTATTTCAGCACGGCGTCTGCACAGGTAGGACGCCTGATTATCAACGAGGTTGCACTGGTGTCTCTGTCTGGTGCCTTCTTCGTCCTCAAGCCCTGTGTCTCAGCCTTGCCTGCCTGCCCTGTGTCTGTGCCTTGCCTGCCTGCCCTGTATCTCACCTGTGCCTGCCTTCCCTGAGTCTCTGCCTTGTCTGCCTGCCCTGTGGCTCACCTGTGCCTGCCTGCCCTGTGTCTCACCTTTGCCTGCCTGCCCGGTATCTGCCACTGTCCTTCTGTCCCTGTGTTCTGTGTGCCTCCTGTGTTTTCTCAGCCTGTGTCCATCTCCTTGTACCTCCCTCATTTTGTTCCCTCTCTTGCAGCATCAAGTCCCTACTAGCCCCAGATCCTTTTGGTCCCATTTGCCTTCCGTACTTCTCTGTTCCTGGGCATCTCCTTTTCTCATATCAGCCGCTCCGTCCTCTTCCCGGTCCTCCTCCATATCTTTCCTGTGTTGCCCTGAGTCACCCCTTTGGCTCCAGCATTGTGGTTTCATCTCCCTTGGGCCTGCCCTAACACTCCCGGTATAGGGGGTGGTTTCACCTGGCCCGCTTGCCCTTGGGGGCTCTGGAGCCACAACCCAGAGGGTCCACTTTCAGGTTTCTCCCTAGAACACTAACAGTGGTACTTAAACCACAGCGCCACCTTTTAACGGCACTGAGGTTTAAGGTTATAGCGCCCCCAGCATCGGATTTCTCCAGGGTCTCAGCTACGGGAGTACCCAAGACCCCAGGGAAAATGATTTGGGTTGGTTTTTACCGACCCCAGTGTAGCAATCACCGATATTAATTGTATAACACGGACCGCAAAAAAAAGTCCAATTTTCCATTTATTTCTCTCTCCTCTGATGTGATCGCACATCAGAGGAGAGAGAAATAGGTTCCCCCGGTCACCTGATCACTACCCCAGTACCTCTGGTGTCCCTGCATGCCCTTTTGAAGTCCCTCGGGCACCGGCATCTTCTTCTGGGAGAAAATGGCTGGCGTATGCGCAGTGCACCCGCAGAGATCTGCTGTCCGGCACCCAACAACAATAGGAGATTTTTCCTATTGGTTCATTTTGAGCTCTGTGATAGACACTATCACAGTGATCAAAATAAAAAATAGTAAATCAAACCCCTTTATCACACCCTTAGTTAGGGAAAAATAATAAAATCGAACAATGTATTTATTTCCATTTTCCCATTAGGGTTAGATTTGGGCTAAAGTAAGTTGGGCTAAAGTTAGGGTTAGGGTTGGGGCTAAACTTAGGGTTGGGGCTAAAATTAGGGTTAGGGTTGGGGCTAAAGTTAGGGTTAGGGTTGGGGCTAAAATTAGGGTTAGGGTTGGGGCTAGGGTTATGGTTAGAGTTGGGATTAGGGTTAGGAGTGTGTTGGCATTAGGGTTGTGGTTAGGGTTGGTATTAGGGTTAGGGGTGTGTTGTGGTTAGGGTTGGAGTTAGAATTGGGGGGTTCCACTGTTTAGGCACATCAGTGCCTCTCCAAACGTGACATGGCATCCGATCTCAATTCCAGTCAATTCTGCCTTGAAAAAGTCAAACATCGCTCATTCTCTTCCAAGCTCTACAAAGCGTTCCAGTGATAGTGGTCAGAATTGTAAAAATTGTCTTGGTCAAAAGTAGCAAATTGGCTCTGTCACTAAGGGGTTAACCACCTAGTCTTAATTGAAACTTCAATTCAAAGCTCTAAATTCTGAGCCAGACCCTGATACCTCTAGCATGGCCCATGGCTGACTGTTCCTGTGCCATTAGCAAATTTCTACTGTGGGTCAATTGATGCCACTTTTTATGGTGTCAGCCCATAATTTGAGCTGTTTGGGAAGCTATTTGTCACCCATTAAGGTGTTGTGTATATGTTTAGTTTTGCCTCACATTGAATTTAATGATGTTCGGGTACATTTGTCGAACTATTCGGCGAACATGTTCAGCGAACATCGGGACATTCGGCTAACCAAACCGAATCTTGGAAGGCTCACTTATCTCAAGTTAGAGATAGAAGCTGGGAGGCAGATGGGGAGGTGGGGCTGTTTATAGGGATGTTGCAGTCTCCCAGGATAAGAGTTTGTAGTTCTGAGGACATGAAGTGTGGCAGCTAGGCAGAAAAATGGTCAAGGAATTGGGTGGGTGAGCCTGGGGAATGGTGTATGACCCCTGCTCTGAGGTACAGGGAATGAATGAGCCTGAAGGTGTGGACCTCAAAAGATGGGAATGAGAGTGATGGAACTGTGGGGATGACCTGGAAAGTGCATCGAGGACATCTGCCTGCCTGACTGCCCGATGATTGTCTTCTGAACCCTTCTTCTAACATCAGTACTGATGACACATGTTCAGGTGAGAATCTGCTCCCTGTTAATCATGTAAATCCTACATGCAAGGCACACACCCACAATGAGTATACTGATCAAGTGATCAAAATACAGAGATGAGAGGATGAGTAAGGCCGGTTCAGTGCAAAACTGGAGAAATCATATCAGAAGAAAATAGCACCAAAAGAACCAATTGCTAAAAATATAAAGCTTTATTGTAGAAAAATATATATTTTTTAAAGTTAAAGATTCAGGTGATGGAATAATGACAATGGTAAGACAGAAAACCACCCACTCCACCCACACCCAACACAGGCATACACCAAGGCAAGGTAAACAAAATGTGAGTTGCTCAAAAATGCATGTGATTTGTGCAATTAGATATACCCAAGAATATAGTTTAACCCCTTTCTTCCATCTGACGTACTATTCCGTCCATGTGCCCTGGGACCTAATTCCCAAGGACGGAATAGTACGTTATATGCGATCAGCTGCGCTCCCCGGGGGAACGCAGCTGATCGCGGCTGGGTACCAGTTGATTATCACAGCTGACAAACGGCACTAACACATTAACCCCTGGCACACTGCGATCAATAATGATCGCAGTGTTCCAGCGGTACAGGGAAGCATTGCACAGGGAGGTGGCTCCCTGCGTGCTTCCCTGGGACCCGCAGAACAGCACGATGTGACCGCACTGTTCTGAGGGCTTCCTCCCTCCAGGACCCCGAATTCAAGATGGCCGCGGGGTCCTTCCGGGTCCTGCAGGGAGGCAGCTTCCTCAGTGCCTGCTGAGAGCAGGCGCTGAGAAAGCCTGCAGCACTGCCTGTGAGATCGCCGATCTGATCGACAGACTGCTGTGCACAGTGTCAGATTGGCGATCTGACATTATGCAGTAATGTCCCACCCTGGGACAAAGTAAAAATGTTAAAAAAGTAAAAATAACATGTGCAAAAAAAAAATTCTTAAATAAAGAAAAAAAAAAAATTCCCCAATAAATTAATTTCTTCATGTAAATAAAAAAAACAAAGCAAAAAAAGTACACATATTTAGTATCGCCGCATCGTAACGACCCGCCTTATAAAGCTGTCCCATTAGTTAACCCCTTAAAAAAAAACAAGGCAAAAAAACAATGATTTATCATCATAACGCCGAACAAAAAGTGGAATAACACGTGATCAAAAAGACGGATATAAAAAAACATGGTACAGCGGAAAATGTCATCTTGTCCCGCAAAAAACGAGCCGCAATACAGCATCATCAATGAAAAAACAAAAAGTTATAGCTCGCAGAATAAAGCAATGTAAAAAAAATTAATTTTTATATATAACGGTTTTTATTGTATAAAAGTGCCAAAACATAAAAAAATGATATCAATGAGGTATCACTGTAATCGTACTAACCCAAAGAATAAAACCACTTTATCAATTTTACCACACACGGAACGGTATGAACGCCCCCCCCAAAAGAATTTCTTGAATTGCTGTTTTTTGTTCATTCTGCCTCCCAAAAATCGTAATAAAAAGCGATCAAAAAATGTCATGTGCCCGAAAATAGTACCAATAAAAACGTCAACTCGTCCTGAAAAAAATAAGACCTCACATGACTCTGTGGGCCAAAATATGGAAAAATTATAGCTCTCAAAATGTGGTGATGCAAAAACTATTTTTTGCAATAAAAAGCGTCTTTTAGCGTGTGACAGCTGTAAAATATAAAAACCCACTATAAATAGTAAATCAAACCCCTCTTTATCACCCCCTTAGTTAGGGAAAAATAATAAAATTAAAAAAAAGTATTTATTTCCAATTTCCCTTTAGGGTTGGGGCTAAAGTTAAGGTTAGAGTTGGGACTAAAGTTAGGGTTAGGGTTAGGGTTGGGATTAGGGTTAGGAGTATGTTAGGGTTAGGTTTGCGGTTAGAGTTATGATTAGGGTTGGGATTAGGGTTAGGGGTGTGTTGGGTTAGGGTTGGATTTAGAATTGGGGGGTTTCCACTGTTCAGGCACATCAGGAGCTCTCCAAATGTGACATGGCGTCTGATCTTAATTCCAGCCAATTCGGCGTTGAAAAAGTCAAACTGTGCTCCTTCAGTTCTGAGCTCTGCCATGCGCCCAAACAGTAGTTTACCCCACTTATGGAGTATCAGCGTACCAAGGACAAATTGCACAATAACTTTTGTGGGCCAATTTCTTCTGTTACCCTTGGGAAAATAAAAAATTGAGAGCGAAAATATTATTTTTGTGGAAAAAAATATGATTTTTTATTTTTATGGCTCTACGTTATAAACTTCTGTGAAGCACTTGGGGGTTCAAAATAAGTTCCTTTTGGGGTCTATATTCCAAAATGGGGTCATTTGAGGGGGTTTCCACTGTTTAGGCACATCAGGGGCTCTCCAAACACGACATGACGCCTGCAGACTATTCCATCAAAGTCTGCAATGCAAAACGTCACTACTTCCCTTCCGAGCCCCGACGTGTGCCCATACAGTAGTTTTCTCCCACATGTAGGGTATCAGCGTACTCAGGACAAATTGAACAACAATTTTTGGGGTCCAATTTCTTCTGTTACCCTTGGGAAAATAAAAAACTGGAGACTAAAAGATCATGTTTGTGGAAAAAATATGATTTTTTTTATTTTCACGCCCGGGCGTTATAAACTTCTGTGAAGCACTTGGGGGTTCAAAGTGCTCACCACACATCTAGATAAGTTCCTTTGGGGGTCTAGCTTCCAAAATGTTGTCACTTGTGGGGGTTTCCACTGTTTAGGCACATTAGGGCTCCAAACGTGACATGACACCCGCAGACCATTCCATCAAAGTCTGCATTACTAAACGTCACTACTTCCATTCCAAGCACCGACGTGTGCCCATACAGTAGTTTTCTCCCACATATGGGGTATCAGCATACTCAGGACTAATTGGAGAACAACTTTTGGGGTCCAATTTCTTCCGTTACCCTTGTGAAAATAAAAAATTGGTGACTAAAAGATCATTTTTGCGTGAAACAAATAGGCTTTTTTATTTTCATGCCCAGGCATTACAAATTTGTGTGAAGCACTTGGGGGTTCAAAGTGCTCAGTACAGATTTAGATAAGTTCCTTAGGGGGTCTACTTTCCAAAATGGGGTCACTTGTGGGGGCTTCCACTGTTTAGGCACATCAGGGGCTCTGCAAACTGAACATGACACCCATCAAAGTCTGCATTCCAAAATGTCATTACTTCCTTTCCGAGCCCTGCCGAGCTCCCAAACAGTGTTTCCCCCCCACATATGGGGTATCAACGTACTCAGGACAAATTGGACAACAACTTTTGGGGTCCAATTTCCTTGGGAAAAATCAAAAATTGGGAACAAAAAAATCATTTTTGTGGAATTTTTTTTTCACACTTAGGCATTATAAACTTTAGTGAAACACTTGGGGGATGAATATGCTCACAACAGATCTAGATAAGTTCCTTAGGGGGTCTAGTTTCCAAAATCGTGTCACTTGTGTGGGGGTTCCCACTGCTTAGGCACATCATTTGCTCTCCAAACATGACATGGCGTCCAGCCAATTCTGCGTTGAAAAAGTCAAATTGCGCTCCTTCCCTTCCGAGCTCTGCCATGCACCCAAACAGTGGTTTACCCCCACATATTGGGTATCAGCGCACTCAGGACAAATTGCACAATAACTTTTGAGGTCTTGTTACCCTTGGGAAAATAAAAATTGGGGTGAAAAGATCATTTTGAGAAAAAATATGATTTTTTAATTTTATGGCTCTATGTTATAAACTTGTGTGACGCAATTGGTGGTTCAAAGTGCTCACCACAGATCTAGATAAGTTCCTTAGGGGGTCGGGGTCTAGTTTCCAAAATGGAGTCACTTGTGGGGGTTCCCACTGTTTAGGCACATCAGGGGCTATCCAAATGCGACATGGCGTCCAATCTCGATTCCAGCCAATTTTTGTTTGAAAAAGTCAAATGGCTCTTCTTCCCTTCCGAGCTCTACTGTGCACCCAAACAGTGGTTCCCCCCACACATGGGGTATCAGCGTACTCAGGACAAATTGTACAACAACTTTAATGGTCCAATTTCTCCTGTTAACATTGGGAAAAAAAAATTGGTGACTTAAATATCATTTTTTTAAAAAAAATATGATGTTTAATTTTCATGCCCTAGCATTATAAACTTGTGTGAAGCACTTGGGGGTTCAAAGTGCTCACCACAGATCTAGATAAGTTCCTTAAGGGGTCTAGTTTCCAAAATGGTGTCATTTATGGGGGTTTCCACTGTTTAGGCAGATCAGGAGCTCTCCAAACACGACATGGCGTCCAGCCAATTCTGCGTTGAAAAAGTCAGACAGCGCTCCTTCCCTTCCAAACTCTGCCATGCACCCAAACAGTGGTTTACCCCCACATATGGGGTATCAGCGCACTCAGGACAAATTGCACAATAACTTTTGGAGTCTTGTTACCCTTGGAAAAATAAAAATTGGGGTGAAAAGATCATTTTTGTGGAAAAAATATGATTTTTTAATTTTATGGCTCTATGTTATAAACTTGTGTGACGCAATTGGTGGTTCAAAGTGCTCACCACAGATCTAGATAAGTTCCTTAGGGGTCGGGGTCTAGTTTCCAAAATGGAGTCACTTGTGGGGGTTCCCACTGTTTAGGCACATCAGGGGCTATCCAAATGCGACATGGCGTCCAATCTCGATTCCAGCCAATTTTTGTTTGAAAAAGTCAAATGGCTCTTCTTCCCTTCCGAGCTCTACTGTGCACCCAAACAGTGGTTCCCCCCACACATGGGGTATCAGCGTACTCAGGACAAATTGTACAACAACTTTAATGGTCCAATTTTCCTGTTAACATTGGGAAAAAAAAAATTGGTGACTTAAATATCATTTTTTTAAAAAAAATATGATGTTTAATTTTCATGCCCTAGCATTATAAACTTGTGTGAAGCACTTGGGGTTCAAAGTGCTCACCACAGATCTAGATAAGTTCCTTAAGGGGTCTAGTTTCCAAAATGGTGTCATTTATGGGGGTTTCCACTGTTTAGGCAGATCAGGAGCTCTCCAAACACGACATGGCGTCCAGCCAATTCTGCGTTGAAAAAGTCAGACAGCGCTCCTTCCCTTCCAAACTCTGCCATGCACCCAAACAGTGGTTTACCCCCACATATGGGGTATCAGCGCACTCAGGACAAATTGCACAATAACTTTTGGAGTCTTGTTACCCTTGGAAAAATAAAAATTGGGGTGAAAAGATCATTTTTGTGGAAAAAATATGATTTTTAAATTTTACGGCTCTACGTTATAAACTTGTATGAAGCACTTGGGGGTTCAAATTGCTCACCAAAGATCTAGAAAAGTTCCTTAGGGGGTCTAGTTTCCCAAATGGGGTCATTTGTGGGGGGTTTCCACTGTTTAGGCACATCAGGGGCTCTCCAAATGCAACATGGCATCCAATCTCAATTCCAGCCAATTTTGGTTGGAAAAAGTCAAATGGTGCTCCTTCAATTCCGAGCTCTGCCGTGCGCCCAAACAGTGGTTCCCCCCCACATATGGGGTATCAGCGTACTCAGGACAAATTGGACAACAACTTATGTGGTCCAATTTCTCCTGTTACCCTTGGGAAAATAAAAAATTAGTGACTAAAAGATAATTTTTGTGGGAAAAAAATAGGATTTTTTATTTTCATGCCCGGGCATTATAAACTTGTGTGAAGCACTTGGGGTTCAAAGTGCTCACCAAAGATCTAGATAAGTTCCTTAGGGGGTCTAGTTTCCAAAATGGGGTCACTTGTGGGGGGTTTCCACTGTTTAGGCTCATCTGGGGCACTGCAAACGGAACATGGGCTCTCCAAACGCGACATGGTGTCCGATCTCAATTCCAGCCATTTTTGCATTGAAAAGTCAAATGGCGCTCCTTCCCGTCGAGCTCTGCCATTCGCCCAAAAAGTTATCACCACACATCTAGATAAGTTAATTTGGGGGTCTAGTTTCCATAATGGGGTCACTTGTGGGAGGTTTCCACTGTTTAGGCACATCAAGGACTCTGCAAACTGAGCGTGACACCCATCAAAGTCTGCATTCCAAAGCGTCATTACTTCCTTTCCGAGCCCTGCCATGCGCCCAAACAGTATTTTTCCCCCACATATGGGGTGTCAGCATACTCAGGACAAATTGGACAACAACATTTGGGGTCCAACTTCCTTGGGAAAAAATCAAAAATTGGGGGCTAAAAAATCATTTTTGTGAAAAAAAAAATTTTCACACCCAGGCATTATAAACTTTAGTGAAACACTTGGGGGTTTAAAGTGCTCACCACATTTCTAGATAAGTTCCTTAGGGTGTCTAGTTTCCAAAATGGTGTAACTTATGGGGGGTTTCCACTGTTTAGGCACATCAGGGGCTCTCCAAATTCAACATGGCTTCCAATCAAAATTAAAGCCAATTTTGGTTTGAAAAAGTCAAATGGCGCGCCTTCCCTTCAGAGCCCTGCCGTGCAACCAGATAGTGGTTTTCCCCCACATATGGGGTATCGGCGTACTCAGGAGAAATTGCACAACAACTTTTTCTGTCCATTTTCTCCTTTTACCCTTGTTAAAATAAAAAAATTGTTTGTAAAAGATCATTTTTGTGACTAAAAAGTTAAATGTTCATTTTTTTCTTCCAAGTTGCTTCAGCTCCTGTGAAGCACCTGAAGGGTTAATAAACTTCTTAAATGTGGTTTTGAGTACCTTGATGGGTGCAGTTTTTAGAATGGTGTCACTTTTGGGTATTTTCTGCCATATAGACCCCTCAAAGTAACTTGAAATGTGAGGTGGTCCCTAAAAACAATGGTTTTGTATAATTTGTTGTAAAAATGAGAAATGCTGGTCAACTTTTAACCCTTATAACTTCAAAACAAAAAAAAGTTTGGTTCCAAAATTGTGCTGATGTAAAGTAGACATGTGGGAAATGTTATTTAGTAACTATTTTGTGTGACAAATTTCTCTGTTTTAAGGGAATAAAATTTCAAATTTGAAAATTGCAAAATTTTCAAATTTTCTCAATATTTTACATTTTTTTCATAAATAACCGCAAGTTTTATGGAAGAAATTTTACCACTATCATGAAGTACAATAAGTCATGAGAAAACATTCTCAGAATCGCTAAGATCCATTGAAGCGTTCCAGAGTTATAGCCTCATAAATAGACAGTGTTCAGAATTGTAAAATTGGCCCGGTTATTAACGTGCAAGTCACCCTTGGGGTAAATGTTACGTTTGTAAGTAAACAGAGTTATACAAGGGTAGAAATAGACTAATAGAGCTGTCTGCAGAGTTAGAAAAAGTGCTGAGCAAAGGGATGTAAAGAGCAAATGAATCAATGCCTCATGTTACCTAGGAGTTGCAGTGCCAGCTGCCCCAATGCACGTTTCGGCTCAGTGCCTTTTTCCAGGGGAGTGGCATCAATAGGTGGAGTGAGACATAAATATTGATAGTAAGCCTATCCGATTGGGGTAAGAACTAGATGAGACGCTGCTTATAGGTGCATGCGATGCCCACCGTTTCTGGAAGTCAGCTTCGCCGAGTGTGTCATCGGATGCGAGGACCTGCGTCATGAGGCACCACCCAGAAGAAATCACATAAGTGAGATCGCAGCCACGAGCACGCGCTCAGCCAAGTGAGACGCCGTTGGCGGTGCCAGGCAATGGGCCGCCAGCACCTATGCACACAAGTAGGTAAGCTTTATATTTTTAGCAATTGGTTCTTTTGGTGCTATTGCTACTGTACGGATGCAGTACTCACAATCACGGAGCGCACGTCACCTTGCTCTCTGATAACTACCAGGCATATGGCACCTTGCTCTCTCAGGCTCTTAAGCTTTCATGCGACGCTCAGCTGAACAGTGCTCCCAGCTCTCTCCCTGTTACTGCAGCAGGCTCCGGCAGCATCTTGGCATATGGCTGGCCCCATTTCATCTCGGCCCACCTGCGCACCCCGCGGAGCACGCTGCGCATGCACCTGGCCTCTCAGAGTATCTGTCCGGGTCTTTTGCCTTCCCCTGAGAAACAAGAGACGCAGCCTCAACAGTTCCATACCCAGTGCAGCACAGGTATCCACATCCCGGTCTTCCTCCTTACACTCCCCCTCTCCTTTAGCTCGCCACTCCACGGGCGAGGCCTCTTCGTGCTCCTTTATGATCTTCGAAGGTGGACTAGATGCCCACAAATTTCGCACCCATTTCTGCCTTTCTTGCCTTTTCCGAAGAAAATTTTTCTGTGCATACTGCAGAGTGGAACATCAGCATGGTCTCAGTGAGTACTTTGAGGCACCTCTGGAATTTTCTCGTCAGGAGTACTCAGAACTTCAGGTACCTCATGCAGAATTTTAACATCGGGACTTCTTCATGACATCCAATGTCCTCCTCCACTAAATCATCTGACTGCAAACTAGTGGTGACCCCTACCTCCGCCTCTTTACTGAAGCTGTCATCATCTTCCACCTTCCCAGCGCACACGGTCTCCACCCAACTAACTTCCACACTCCTGAGTAACGCAGACATCTCACTGCAAGCAGGTGACACCTTCTCCCTCACTTCTCGGCGTCCAACACCATGGCTCTGTCTGCTCTGGTCAAGGTTCCCCTCCGCTCACCGTACCATTTGTTCCTGGTGTCCGTCCTCCATGGTCACTCTGCGACAGGTGGACCTTCTCTCTCCACTCTGTTCTTCGAGGTCGAGAGCGGGTTATCCTGTCCAAGAACTGTCTCCTCCAGTGAGCATGACCTTTGGAGGGGTGAACGAATCTTCGTCATTCGCTGTCTCGTGTAGGGCAACTCCTTGACATGTGTCCCATATCTCTACAAGTCCAACACTCACTTCTGCACATGTCTGGTGGGTGCTTTGGTCTAGATCGCTGTCATCCAGGAGAGGCATACCCCCTCCGTAATCACTCTTCATCACGGGACATAGGATTAGATTCCGGGGCTGCTGCTGGAGTTTCTCTTATGCTCCATATCTCTCCTTTACAGGAAAGATGTTAGCCAGTAGATAGAAAAATATTCAGAATTGAGAGTCCTCAGTGGTTGATACCTTTTAATGGATAACTGTAAAGATGGTAACAATTTGCAAGACTACTCAGGTCTCTTCTTTAGGCATTGACTAATACAAAATCTGAAGAATCACATATTTACACCATGTTCCAAATTATATGCAAATGATATTGTTCTCTGATTTTCCTAAGTGGTCGGTGCAAATGACAGTCAGTCTTATAAAAGTCATCACCCATTAGAGTATACATCGAATTTTATTGAATAAACCTCCCAATGATAGCAGTATAATCTCCAAAATGAATAAAAACTCAAAATGCACTGTTCCAAATTATTAGGCACAGTAGAATTTCTAAACATTTGATATGTTTTAAAGAACTGAAAATGCTCATTTGTGGAATTTGCAGCATTAGGAGGTCACATTCACTGAACAAAAAAAGCTATTTAACTCCAAAACATCCTAACAGGCCAAGTTAAATGTTAACATAGGACCTCTTCTTTGATATCACCTTCACAATTCTAGCATTCATTGAACTTGTGAGTTTTTGGAGAGTTTCTGCTTGTATTTCTTTGCATGAAGTCAGAATAGCCTCCCAGAGCTGCAGTTTTGATGTGAACTGCCTCCCACCCTCGCAGATCTTTGGCTTGATGATACTCAAAAGGTTCTCTATAGGGTTGAGGTCAGGGAAAAATGGTGGCCACACCATGAGTTTATCTCCTTTTATGCCCATAGCAGCCAATGACTCAGAGGTATTCTTTGCAACATGAGATTGTGCATTGTCATGCATGAAGATGATTTTGCTCCTGAAGGCACGTTTCTGCTTTTTATACCATGGTAAAAAGTTGTCAGTCAGAAACTCTATATACTTTGCAGAGGTCATTTTCACACCTTCAGGAACATTAAAGGGCCCTACCAGCTGTTTCCCCATGATTCAAGCCCAAAACATGACTCCTCCACCTCCCTGCTGACGTCGCAGCCTCGTTGGGACATGGTGGCCATCCACCAACCATCCACTACTCATCCATCTGGACCATCCAGGGTTTCTCAACACTCATCAGTAAACAAGATGGTTTGAAAATTAGTTTTCATGTATGTCTGGGCCCACTGCAACCATTTCTGCTTGTGAGCACTGTTTAGGGTGACCGAATAGTAGGTTTATGCACCACAGCAAGCCTTTGAAGGATCCCACACCTTGAGGTTTGAGGGACTCCAGAGTCACCAGCAGCTTCAAATATTTGTTTGCTGGTTTGTAATGGCTTTTTAGCAGCTGCTCTCTTAATCCGATGAACTTTCCTGGCAGAAACCTTCCTCATTCTGCCTTTATCAGCACAAACACCTCTGTGCTCAGAATCAGCCACAAATCTCTTAACAGTATGATGATCACGCTTAAGTTTTCGGAAAATATCTAATCCTTTCATCCCTTGACCAAGGCATTGCACTATTTGATACTTTTCAGCAGCAGAGAGATCCTTTTTCTTTCCCATATTACTTGAAAACTCTGGTCTGCTTAATAGTGTGGAACATCCAGTTTTCCTTTTATTGGGCTCACATGGCAAACTAATTATCACAGGTATCTGAGATTGATTTTAGTGATCCAAAGAACCCTGAGACACAATACCGTCAATGGGTTTCATTTACAAAAAAAAATTTGGAACATAGTGTATGCACAACACAGCACAGAAAAAATGCAATAGATAAGACAAGTGAAGCAGAACTATCATTGTGGGAGAGTGATAGACAGTTATGGCCATAAATATTGGAACAGTTCATAGATAAGGAGTGAAAGTTTTACTGTCCTCTGATTAGGGTCTGGTACTGTGTTGTGATGCCCCCACAAGGTCTCAGGAGTAAATTCCTTAATTGATGTAAAAAGACAAATCCTTGCGACACATTCATTCCTGCTCTGAGTGTGTCAAAAGTTGTCATAAGTTTGCGCTCCCAGTCCCTTCTGTCTCTCTGAGATTTCAAATTACCTTTCAATACAAGTAATTCCATGTGTATGGTGCTGTGATCAGGCATACAAAAATGTTTTGCCACAGGTAGATACATTCTTTTTTCTCTTATTGTGTGGCAATGAGAATTCATCCTTGTTCTCAGTTTTTCCTTGTCTCCCCCACATACAACCCCCCAGTTGGACTTTTAGTACAAATAATTAAGTACACCACATTAGATGTGATGCAGCTGAAAGTACCTGGGATCTTGTAGTCCTGATGTGAATTGGGGATCTTTATCTTGTCCGTGGTCATTATAATTGAACAGGTTTTTCATTTTTTTTTGGTTGCAAGGAAAGATTCCTGCAGTTGTTGGAGAGGACAGGGAGCTTCCACTGAGCCCCTAGTCCATAAGCATGTGTGGCCAAAACTAACAAGGCCACAGCACTATCAGAGTCCAACATGGACTGGCAAGTGTCAACTGGCAAGGTAGGCCGCAAATGTCTGTCCAATACTCGGCTTTCTCTATGCTGCGCAGATGCAGTACTCACGATCACGGAGCACATGTCACCTTGCTCTTTGGTAACTACAGGGGACATGGCACCTCACTCTCTCAGGCTGCGGCGCTCAGCTGAACAGGGCTCCCGGCTCTATCCCTATTACTGCGGCAGGCCCTGGCAGCATCCTGGCATATGGCCAGCCCCTTTTCATCTCGACCCGGCTGAGCTGCGCATGCACCTGGCCTCTCTCACGGCTTGTGGGAAACTGCCCAACGCTGTGTGCGCTTTCACTTTTAACTGCGCCCCCAGCTTCCGGGTCAGAGCACCTGTCTGGGCCTTTCTGCCTTCCCCCGGGAAGCAAGGGATGCAGCCTCGACAGTTCTGGACCCGGCGCAGCACAGGTACCCGCAGCCCGGTCTTCCTCCTTACACAAGCATGCCAGCCACACATCTCTCCTACCTGCATTGAATAAAGAAAGGATTGTTTTACTGCATCATGGAGTGCCACCTGTTTTTTCCTCCTTAACCTGGACTTGATACTGTTATGTGTTGGTAAATAAGTATTTAAAGCCAGTTACCTTCCATTTTCACATACCAATTTAAAAGCTCAAAAGGGATTAAATACAGTTCTAGAAGAACAGTTCTAGAAGAACAGAGTATTATACTCTGAATGTTAGAAAAATGCGTTTGTTGCTTTTAGAATTTATACTCATTTACTTTCAGTTGCTGCTTCTGAACCATAAACTTTGGGATCAGTAACTTACTACATCACTTTCCATCTTGTGTTTTTGTTAATCACCAGATGGAAACCAATCAAGAAGTGCTAAGCAAAAGTGGACTTGAATGTTTTGCTAGTACATTTCATTTAACAACAGCAAATTTGCCAGCCACAACACAGTACATACAGTATGTATGTGTAAATAAAAATTTTCCAAAGTAGCAATGTTTCTATAATCTCAATAATTGAGCAGTGCTGTTTATTTTATATGCACGCAGTCATTCAACAGTTATTTAAAAGTAATATTTGCTCTTGTGCCGATCTCTGCAATCAGAGATCAAATCTTTAAAAGATGGATGAGCATGTGTTATATTCTAGTGCAAGACAATCTCATTGAATCCAAGGACATCTTTTTGGTATGAAATTGGGTAGTCAGGATCCACATGCAACTTAATTTATTTCATTTATATTCATAACAGAAAAGAAGATTTTGAGGTCTCACACATAGATATTTGAGTGAATGTTCTTGTGGTCACGTTTCCCATAGTGTGTAATATGCATTGATGCAGTCATTTTAAACATTCAGAATAAAGAAAAATATTATTAGTGGATGAGTGTAATAGCTTTAAATATATATTTTATGTTAGCAATAAACAAACAAAACCACAGGAAAGCAATTCACAGCTCAAGCAAGTTTCTGAATAATAAAAAGCATAGAAGAGATACATTTAAGCAATATTGCAAGATCTCAGTGTAAAAACACTGCATCTTTGGGATAACCTCTCTCACTCCTTCTTTATATTGCTTTACTGTACATTCATTTGCTCTCATGGACAAATGCCAGCAGCTCCTATGCTGCATGACTGCAGGATTTCCTAAAGCACATATTTTCTGGCACTAAGCAGAACTGGCATAATAATGTTATCACTTTCTACACTACTTCTTAGAATATAGTATATTCAGAAATATGCAGCTGCTTTAAGAAATGATTAGGCTTCACAGCTTGTCATCCAGTCTATGTAGTGCAATCAGTCATTCTGTTTCATGTTCAGTTTTTTTTCTAATATACACATAAATGAAATGAGAGTAAACAGTAAATAGTTGTTTGGTGCTTTATTCTTATGATGGTAATCATTTAACCACGCTTTAAAAGCAAAACATGTTTTAGGTATAGTATATAACTGCAGGACATCATATCATTCAAAATATAGTAAATACATGTGGCACCCCAAAGTCTGGTTGTCACGGTGACATGGCCTCCCTCTGAGGGGTGATGTCATGCCTGGAGGCAGGGGGTCTCCATGCCAGGTAATACACAGCATGCATTGCAATTCCTGCTCCGGGCCAGAGGGGGGAGCTCTGGACCTGACTTCAGAAGAGCTGTTCTCTCTGGTCGGGACTAGGAGTCAGTTAAGTTGTTGGGCAGTTGGTCGGTGGAGAGGGAAGGGACAGGAGTGGAGTCAAGGGCTCTGGGGAATTGAAGCTGCGTGGAGCTGACCCCAGAGCGGAGCGCTGACAAAAATGATGCCAGAGTCCTTGGCTGGGCGGGTGCTGTACACCCCAACAGCCGAATCTGGTGGGCAGGGTACTGCAAGCTCCCTGGCCAAACTGAACCCCCGGAGGCACGGCAACAGACTAAGAGCCCAGGGCTGACAGTGAAAAGGCAGTTCCTGTGATAGGCTCACGCTGTCTGCCATACAGGTTAAAAACCAACAAGCAGGAAAGGGCCGCAGCTTAGCTACAGGCAGTAGGGACCCGAAAAGACAGCGCAGCAAGAAGGTCCCCAACCCCACCTGGCAGAGTGGGCCCCTGAATGCCTCCAGGCTAGCCGGTCTCCTTCTGTTATCTGTAACTGGCAGCCCGGATTGCATTTTGATTTACCAAGAAGTAAAAGGTAAAGAAAACTGCACTTCTCTGTGTCCGTTACTTATTCTCTGCACCCCAACATTCACCACCTGAACAGCCAAAAATATTTGCACTGGGGCCCCGCTCTACCTGTGGGGAGCTGTACCATCTTTGCTACGTCATCATCGTCCCCAGTGGACCTGAACAACTGCGTCGGCCACCCATTGCCGAACACCACGGGTGGCGTCATGATTCAATACCATATAAACCTCCCCCATTTTATGACACAGACAGGGCCACACAAATGTACCATGAACCCGTGACCTGCCCCAAAGAACTGTCAGGCCCGATTCCAAATACCCCTAGCCCCGGGGGGGTGTCAAATTGGCTTCACGAACAGGATTTTGCAGCCCGGAACCACAGGGTCCTGTTTGCTATAAACTTTATTGAATTGTTTGGTATCCATCATTATCACGCCTGCGAAGAGCAGAAGTCCCCGAACCGGAACCCCTGTGTGCTCGATTCATCCCGACTACAGAGCAGCAGACTGATATGCCAGCAGAAAAAATGAACCTGGCTAAGGTTCACTAGGGGGGAAGAAAATGTCTAGCCCAGGTGGAGATCCAGCAGCGACCGCAGCCCCCATAATGCCACTATCAATGCCGTACATACCGGGAGCTGCCTGGTTACTGCAATACTCAGGGGAGTCGCACACCCTGAGCGATTTGAAGGAGAGACTATGTAGCTTGTTTGAGAGTCAAAAAGTCAGCATCCTCACTGGCAAGTTAACTGGTGCGGCCCAGAGGGAGGTAAAGTCCTGGCCGGACACTGATAAAAGAACTAAATGTAGAAAGAAGCAGACAGCACTCACAAAGTCGGGGCGCCCGTATCCATTCCAAGGAACCCTCTTGGAAAAATCCAACCAATAGAGAAAATAGAGGTACAGCGCTATATCCAAGTGAATTGGTGAAAAAAAGCTTTATTCCGCCGTAGTGTAATACAACATTTCGATCCAAATAGGATCTTTGTCAAGTATACATAACAATGCAAAGGGTGGGCTTTAAATAGTGTGGAGCTACACTCAGATCCAATGACTATGCAGCCACATCCCACATTAAGACAAACATACATATTTTACACATAACAGACATCAGTTGTATACAAACTCCATATTTGACATAAAATATATCTCTAGCATCTACATAATAAAGAAATATTGTTAATACACATAGATTCAGAACAGATCATTCCAACAATAACAACTAAGTTGGCAGCATAATCATTTCTATAGGAACCAACATCCAATCCCTAGTTAATATGCTGATGTAGGTCACCCCCTTTTTCAGTCAGGATCCAATCCAAAGATCCAAGGAAAGAAGCGCCAAAAATTAATGTTTCCTATCGAATAGCGCCTTTCATAATGGGCAACAACGGCGTCAAAAGGAACACCAATCATATGATTCCTATCGTAGTGGAGAAAATCAATTACCTTGCTTAAACACATCCCACAAAGCGCAATGCATCATATTGTCACATGACGTGCATAGATAACCACGCGCGTCCACGTCACCAAGCAGCGCCCCCTGGCCAACATCAGCTGACAGGATGATGTATAGAGCGAACGCGAAAAACATGCAGGCGCAGTGGGGCACCTCACCCATAAATGGTATGAGGCGTCACCAGACAACCACATGCGTCCACGTCACATCACAAAACCACCCGGCGAGTATCAGCTGATCAGATGATGCTCCAAGCAACCGCAGTGCCACGCAGGCGCACTAAAACACAGCGCACGCCATGTAGTGCATACATTTTATGATATTCCAACATATATTATCACTACAAAGGAAGGATTATTACAACATCAAAGCATAGATTATGCACCAACTCAATAATCAATTTATTCATAGCAAATCAGCCATGTATATAAATAAAGGAAATAATGAAATTTTCCACATGAATAAATTGTTTCATTCCATATCATTTATTTACAAATCTAAATCTGTGTGTTTTAGGGTTCGAGCTCCCGCTGCTGCACAAGGGGAGTCTCAAACCAGTCCCGCTGCTGTCCCCACTCCATCTCCGTCCGCAGTGGAGCCTGCTCAGCAGAGACGTCGGTCCCAGCGTCTTGCTCATTCCAATACTGTGCAGAGACTTGCTGCAGCCCTTCCTGGATCTTCTATTATAGCCAGTGCTGGAGCAGACGTCTTTGGGACGAAGTCCTGCGTTTCCCCTTCTGAGCATGCCCAGGGTAAGATCTCTCATTGGAGATCAGGGGTCACATGTTCAGGTACTGCAGCAGCTCCTATTGGTCCGCCAGAAAGGTCCTGAAACTACATGTGTTTTGGAACAGTTTCTCATTGGTCCTTGTTTCTGGCAGGTCCTGTAGCTGTTACTATAAAAGGGTGGCATGGCTGGGCCGCCATGCGCTAGTATCAATTGCATTATGTGCTTTGCGCCAGTGTGATCATGCATGCATGTGGTTAGGGCTCGGCTGAAATAAGCCCCTAGAATAACGGCACCTCCGGTGAGGAAATTTGAGTGCACGTGGTTAGGGCTTGGCTGAAATAAGCCCCTAGAATACCGGCTTCTCCGGTGAGGAGATTGCTTGATTTCGTTGCTGTCTGCATGATCACGGACTGCTATCCGCACAGCAGTTATCTGTGTATCCCTGTGGTGTTAACAGGACACAGTCTTTTTCTCATCGGCTCTGTGACGCAACAGGGTTCGCTTTATAACTCTGGTTCAGCGCCCTAGCGTTTTACTTTGCGGCTCACTGAAGCTAAGTGAGTTCGCACTTATCGCCATATAGCGCTGTGGCATTCCCGTTAGCGGCTCTGGAGATTAACAGAGTCGCACTTACTGCCACAATGCGCTACGGCGTTTATTTTAGCGACTCTGCGGGATAACAGAGTTCGCTACTTTCGCCATCTTACTAGCAGCGGGCTTCGCCTGCACGGTGGACCCCGGGCTGCGAACGCACCTCTCTACTATATCTATTAGGTGCGTTCCGCAGACCCTAACAGTGTGTAAAACAAAAAGAAAAACAATACAAATATAAATGCATGCACAGACGGAGGACAAAGGGAGAGAGAGCACACGTATGAATTGTGTCAAATGATAACGCATAAAGTTATTCTCCATACAATCAGAGAAGTGGAGATAGATCTATAGTGTAATCCATCCTCTCTCTTCCCATGTCCGCTGGCCGACAACCACAGGATCCTATAAAGACAATAAAAAACGAAAAAATATTCTTTTAAAATTAAGATGTCCAAATGGGATAAAAACCAATGATGAAAAAATAAAAAAGAGGCTAGATAGGCAAATTACATCATACACATATTTAGATTAAATTCTAGATTTAGCCGTTTGGGTTGTAACATCCCCAAAGTGTAAATCCATCTTAACTCCTTTTTTCTAAATATTTGAAGCCTATCCCCACCTCTCCTTTGTATAGGGACACTGTCAATAACCCTAAATCTCAACTGATTTACGGAATGTTTATGGTCCATAAAATGTTTCGAAATAGGTAGTTCTGTCAATCCTGTTCTAATTGTACTCTTATGCTTACTAATGCGGGCCCTTGCCTCCATGGTAGTCTCACCCACATGTACCATACTGCAAGGGCATACAATCATGTAGATTACATAACTGGATGCACACGTATATCTTTCCTTCAAAAATATTTTTTTGCCGGTATGGAGATGATAAAACATATCACCCTTCAACATGTTATTGCAGCAGGCACATCCAAGGCATGGGAAATTCTCATTTCTTGGAGTGCTTGGACAATTTAGAAGTACCATAGTCAGACTTGACAAACTTATCCCTCAAGTTGCGACCCCTTCTCAAGGATAAGAATGGCTGAAAATCACCCCGATGTATTAGAGCCCAATGCTTGTTTAGGATCCTACCAATTTGTGTACTAGCAGGATTAAAAGTAGACACAAACAGAATACGTTTACAATGTTGTCTGAAATTTGTTTTATTCCGTGTTTCTTCACATGTAAGATTCATAGCTTTTTCCTTATATCTAAGATCCTCACTCCTGGGATAGCCCCTGGTGATAAACTTATGACACATCTCATTAAGCCTTAGATCTACATTATCTTCATCAGACACTATCCTCCTAACCCTCAGCATTTATTATGTAGATGCTAGAGATATGTTTTATGTCAAATATGGAGTTTGTATACAATTGATATCTGTTATGTGTAAAATATGTATGTTTGTCTTAATGTGGGATGTGGCTGCATAGTGATTGGATCTGAGTGTAGCTCCACACTATTTAAAGCCCACCCTCTGCACTGTTATGTATACTTGACAAAGATCCTATTTGGATTGAAACGTTGTATTACACTACGGCGGAATAAAGCTTTTTTTTCACCAATTCACCTGGATGGAGCCTGTACTGATAAAAGAACTGTCAAGCAAATCTTGGCTAAGCTGAAGGACACTTTTGACACCCGCACTGCAGCAGAGATAAAAATGAGATTCTTTGGGTGCAAAGGGTGCAGGACAGTATACGGGACTATGCTGTTAATCTTCAGGAGGCGCTGCGGGCCATAAAGCAGGTTGACCCCGACAGCGTGCAAGATGAGGATAGATTGCTAACAGAGCAGTTTATTGAGGGACTCCTGTCCAACACCCAAAGGACACAGCTATGCATCATGGCCCTACAAAACCCTGATCTGGACTTTGCGCACTTTAAAGATAGGGCCATCTGGAGCACTGACAAAAAGGACCCAGAGTCCTTGACTGGGCAGGTGCTGTACACGCCGACAGCCGAATCTAGAGGGCAGGGGACTGCAAGCTCCCTGGCCACACCAAACAGCCGGAGACACCACAGCAGACCAAGAGCCCGGGGCTGATAGTGAAAAGGCAGTGTCTGTGATAGGCTCACGCTGTTTGCCATACAGGTTAAAAACCAACAAGGAGGAGAGGGTCGCAGCTTAGCTACAGGCCGCAGGGACCCGAAAAGAGAGCAAAGGTGGAAGGTCCCCAACCCCACCTGGAAGTGTGGACCCCCTGAGTGCCTCCAGGCTAGCCGGACTCCTTCTGTCATCTGTAACTGGCACCCCGGATTGCATTTTGATCTATCAAGAAGTAAAAGGTAAAGAAAACTGCACTTCTCTGTGTCCCTTACTTATTCTCTTCACCCCAACATTCACCACCACCTGAACAGCCAAAAATATTTGCCCTGGGGCCCCGCTCAACCCATGGGGAGCTGTAGCATCTTTGCTACGTCATCATCGGCCCCAGTGGACCTGAACCACTGCGTCGGATACCCATTGCCGAACACCACGGGTGGCGTCACGACTCAATACCGTATAACCTACCCCATTTTATGGCACAGCCAGGGCCACGGAAACGGATCACGGCCCTGTGACCTTCCCCAAAGAACTGCGGCCCGATTCCAAGTACCCCCCCGGTGCTGGGGGCGTGTCATACACCAATAAGGAAAAGCAATAAAATCACATAACTAGTATTTTATAGCTCCCCCTGATGCCACCCAAATAGTTACAGCTCTAAGGATGACCTTAGGTATCTGGCATCAACAGTAGAAGTTCATTTAAAGGGGTTTATTCAAAGTGTCTCTTGGTTAACTCAGTCTCTGCTTACCAGTTGCTTGGGAAATGGGCACTCCTACTTGAGTGACAGTTCTGGAGAATAGCTTCATTCTGTTACTACACATTAATGGTCTGTTAGTGCTTGTTCTGAGCCTACATTGTTATCACTATATGAATATAAGGAGAAAACATGATTTTGAACATGCACATGGCTCAGGAAAGTGAGAGCCCTTGATTAAGAGAACTGCTCTGGAAACTGCAGATGATGTATGCCAAGGGGGATTGTGATTCTCCAGGACTTTTAAGCACCTTGTCAGGAACAGAAAGGGAGGGTGGGAAGGTGAGCAGCTAACTACTGTATAGAAATCAATTAACTTTTCTACTAGAATTTAACAATGGTGTACACTTGGCCAGACACTAGTGGCCCAGCTCCATGGAATAAAGCTGTACACCAAATAAGATAAATTATCTCATTGCAGGAGAATGCCAGGAGATATAAAAAGCAAGTCAGTTGCAAACTTGAATATTTCATGCTGTCTAAGGAACTAAAGCAATTTAAAAACACGAGAGAAAACCAATTTGAGTTGTACAATGTGGGGCCTTTAGGAATTGGACTTGTTTATCCAGAGCTCCATACATTTGGTCATCAAATTGAGTTATAAAAAAGATTCAAAGGCTAAGATGATACCTTAAGCTTTTTATCATGTTCCTCACATCTTACCAGGTTATTTTCTGCTGTGAATTATTCTGCTGAAAGAGGCCAGTAAAATTAGAGAATATAGTTGACATGTAGGGGTATACATGGTTTTCAGTATTGTTAAGATAGGTGGTACATGTGTAAGTAATATCCATGTGAATGCCAAGACCCAAGGTTTCTTGGCAGACCATTGCCAAGAGCATCACATTGCCTTTTCTGGGCTTACTGTCTTCCCATAGTGATGCAATCTCTTACCAAGGAAAGATACACATATCCTGCTGTCTATATGATGTAAAAGTGAATGTGATTCATTAGATCAGGCCATTGTAACATCTGCTGGCGTTTCCGCATGGTTCCCCTCCTCCCTCCATGGGGTGATGCCAGCTTATTCACCACCAATAGCTGGGAGACATTTTGTATAAAAAAAGGCACACTCCACAATAGGGAAGTGCCTGCACAACCCCTATAGTTTAGTGTTAGGTGTGTTGGTGTGTGCAACTGCATGTTGCCAGGTCCCTGACCTAGTATGTTAGAACCATTCTTGTGTCCTGTGTTCCCATTGTCTATTACAGAGATTGCCAAAGTCTGTTCTGTCCCTCTAGTTGAGTCTAGTTTACACATTATCCTGAAAACTGTAACCATGGGATCTGTACCCTGTGGCTTCATTGGTGGTACCAGAACTTTTTCCCAAGTGGCCGTCCTTCCAGCACAGTCTGAACCTATCTCAAGTGGCCATGCTGCCTGAACTGTTTGAACATGTCCCGAATAGCCATCTTGCCCAGTCTTTTTACTCTCTATCAAAGTTAATGTCTCTCACCCTTGGGGTCAGCTACTGCAGGATGCTGCCCTGGAGTGGCACCTGCAGCACAAGCCTGTCCTCACCACAAGAAACTCCAGTGAACACCAAGGTAGCTGCTTAGTCATGCTCCTCCAAGGAAGGTCCAGTCCGTGGCATAGTGGGTCTATGATCCACGTCTGCCACCTGCCAGTGTGAAAGCTACCTTCCCCAAATGCTCATTGGTTTAGTTATTATTTTCAAAAGCACACTGTAAGTTTGTTTGCACCTCTTCACCTTCCTCAGCATTACAGTCAAGGCCAAAAGTTTTGAGAATGACACAAATATTAATTTTTACAAAGTCTACTGCTTCACTTTTTCTAATGGCAATTTGCATATACTCCAGAATGTTATAAAGAGTGATCAGCTTAACAGCAATAACTTGCAAAGTCAATATTTGGCTAGAAAATGAACTTTATCCCCCAAAACACATCAACATCATTGCAGCCCTGCTTTAAAAGGACCAGCTAACCTCTTTTCAGTGATTGCTCCATTAACACAGGTGTGGGTGTTGATGAGGACATGGCTGGAGATCAATCTGTCATGATTAAGTAAGAATGAGACCACTGGACACTTTCAAAGGAGGCTGGTGCTTGGCATCATTGTTTCTCTTCTGTTAACCATGGTTATCTCTAAAGAAACACGTGCAGTCATCATTGCAATGCACAAAAATGGCCTAACAGGGAAGAGTATCGCAGCTAGAAAGATTGCACCTCAGTCAACAATCTATCGCATCATCAAGAACTTCAAGGAGAGAGGTTCCATTGTTGCCAAAAAGGCTCCAGGGCGCCCAAGAAAGACCAGCAAGCGCCAGGACCGTCTCTTAAAAGTGTTTCAGCTGCGGGATCGGGCTATCAGCAGTGCAGAGCTTGCTCAGGAATGGCAGCAGGCAGGTGTGAGTGCATCTGCACGCACTGTGAGGCGGAGACTCTTGGAGCAAGGCCTGGTCTCAAGGAGGGCAGCAAAGAAGCCACTTCTCTCCAGAAAAAACATCATGGACAGACTGATATTCTGCAAAAGGTACAGGCAGTGGACTGCTGAGGACTGGGGTAAAGTTATTTT
>JARQOD010000006.1:334211654-334376674 GCA_033576555.1 Oophaga sylvatica | reverse complement strand
CTTTTTCATAAAGATGCCTATGGTTCTTCCTCATGCTCAAATCGATTCTTCTAGCATTTGCTTATTTTGTCAGCGAAAATCTGTAAATATGAAAAAAGAAAAATAAAAATTTTCCAAAATATAAAAATATACTTTTGGCTTTTAAAAAATGTACTAACCCTGAAAAACATTTTTCTTGGATTAGGGCGGGAAACTAGACCCAGCACCCTACACTCATGATGACTTGGTAGAAAATTTTTGGGTTTCACAATTTTTTCGAAAACATGTGGCAAGAGAATGAAACTCGATTCTAAAGTGCAGATAAAAAAGAAAATTTTTTTTGTGAAATTATTTAAAAAATGTCATTTTATATATTATGAAAAGTAAAAGGTTTCAAAATTTTCAATTTTTTCGCCAAATGGGAAAAATTGTAACGGCCACCATCTTTATTTTGTGTGAATAAGTAAACATCGTAAAACAATTGTAGATAAAATTTTATTATCCATTTTTTTATAAAAATCATACCTATAGTGAAAAGTTTATGCAAATATGTAAGCCAAGCCCAGGCTCAAAAGACATTTTGATGTTCGCCCCCACATAAGGCGAATGAGGTTTACTGGCTGTTAGATGTGTGAGATTTCCTCCTTCGTACCCAAGAATTGAAGACTTACAACCCTAAAAAATGTGTGTGCTCACAGCAATGAGTGAACAGTAAAATGGCTTCTGGAGGAGGGAGGCGGAAAAGAGTGAAGACTCCCAGTTTGTTCAAAATTAAATTGACAGAACATAAAATGAGCGTACAACATGGCCATAGATATCGCATAACATTTGTGCTGAATGAAATTTAGTTTTTGAAAAAAGTAAGGAGAAAAATCTTCTCACAGTGGGGTATATATGAAGGTCAAATTGTACCTTGCGCCCGTTAACTTTTTAAAAATTTTCAGCTGATGAAGGTTAAATCTTGCCTCATTTTCCCAAGGATCCCTTTGGGGGTTTTATTGAAACTGTCATTTAGGATTTTGATGGAAACTCCGATGTAAGTGCTCAGCGTAGAGGCAGGTAAATATGAAACCAAAAAGGGGAAAGTAAAATTCCCCCCAAAAGCTTCAACTTAAACCACTAAAAAAAACAAGTCCCCTTGGGGCTGTCATATGTCATCTTTAACGGAAATACATGGTCTTTCCGTTAACTGTACACAAAGGCTCGAAAAAAAAAACAGAAAGCAAAATTCTTTGCTCACAAAACCCAAAAGCCCCCCTCTTTTTTTGAGTGCAGTGTGTTAAATCATAATTTCCCCTGTCATGAAGTACAATATGTCATAAAAAGCAGTTAGAATCAGTGGGGTCATTTTAACATTCCAGAGTTATTACATCATGACGTGCAGGACAGATTAAAAAAAAAAGGGCCTGTATTAAATACAAAGGGCTCGGTCTAAGGGTTAGCCTCTTTCCCCAGGTGTTTACATGAGTGGAAATTTTATTAACTGAAATTTCAAAAAAAGCATACTTAATAATTCAGATTATTAATAAAACCTACAAGAAAAAACACAACATTAATTGAAAATTAAAATGATTATGTATTAAACATTTAAAAATCACATTTTCATATTTATTAAAAAAATGTCAGTGAGCAGTGCAAATAATTTGGGGTTGTGACGATGTGGGTGAACTACATGTTAGGTACTGTCACAATTGAGTGCAAATTGTTGCAATGGAAGGCTTTGCGCTTTTTGATCAAAATAGTGTTAAATACCTTATTTTATTTACATGTACTATTACCATATGTTTACATATTATAGTACAGAGTATTTGCTTATGTTGTTTTACCTTAGATTGTGCATGTTTTAACTCCTTCACGACCTATGATATATAGGTACGTCATAGGTCGCCTCCCCCTCTTTGATGCGGGCTTCTCAGGCACATGACAGCTCATTTGAACAGCTGTCATGTGCCCCTAACAGACATGGGTGAAATCATGATCCACCTGTGGCCGTTAACATGTCAAATGCCGCTGTCAATCTCTGACAGCGGCATTTAACATGCCCACGCAGAAGCACGTCACTAGCTCCACTCATCTGTGTCTCACATGATCGGTGGGCATGACAGCCTAGGGTCTGCAGGAGACTCATGTAGTTGTCATTGCCAATCTGCTATGAGTGCCACCCAGTGGCTGGCATTCATAGCAGATAAGCATTTCTACTACACATAGCAGGGCTGAAGCCCTATTATGTGTAGCACAAGCTATCAGAAGATTTTTTTTGGGCCCTGTATTGTTCAACATCTTTATCAATGATTTAGATGAAGGAATTGAGGGTAAACTGATCAAATTTGCTGATGACACAAAGCTAGGAGGGGTAGCTAATACTAGAGAAGAGAGAGAGAGAGGATTCAAAAAGATATAAATAAACTGGAGCAGTGGGCAGCAACTAACAGAATGGATTTTAACAGGGAAAAATGCAAAGTACTACATCTGGGCAATAAAAATGAAAAAAGCATATACAAAATGGGAGGAATAGGGCTAAGTAACAGCACATGTGAAAAAGACTTGGGTACACTTATTGATCACAGACTTAACATGAGTCAACAGTGTGACATCAACAAACTGGAGCAAGTTCAGAGAAGAGCCACCAGAATGGTGACCGGCATGCAAACCATGTCCTATGAGGAACGGTTGCAGGATTTGAGAATGTTTAGCTTGCAAAAAAGAAGACTGAGAGGAGACTTAATAGCTATCTACAAATATCTCAAGGGCTGTCACATTGTAGAAGGATCATCTTTATTCTCATTTGCACAAGGAAAGACTAGAAGCAATGGGATGAAACTGAATGGGAGGAGACACAGATTAGATATTAGAAAAAACTTTTTGACAGTTAGGGTGATCAATGAGTGGAACAGGCTGCCACGAGAGGTGGTGAGTTCTCCTTCAATGGAAGTCTTCAAACAGAGGCTGGACAGACATCTGTCTGGGATGATTTAGAGAATCCTGCTTTGAGCAGGGGGTTGGACCAGAAGGCCCAGGAGGTCCCTTCCAACTCTACCATTCTATGATTCTATGATTCTATGATTGCAGCTTTAAGTCTCCTATACTGACTATTAGGAAAAAATTGTTTTTTAAAAAATTAAAAAATATAAAAGTTAAAATCACCCCTTTTTGCCCCATTTAAAATAAAACAATAATAATGAAAAAAACACATATTTGGTGTCACCGCTTTCAGAAATGCCCGATCTATCAAATTATAAAAGAATTAATCCGATCGGTAAATGGCGTAATGAGAAAAAAAATCAAAACTCCAGAATTACATTTTTTGGTATCCACAACATTGCAATACAATGCAATAACAGGTTATTAAAACATCATATCTACCCCAAAATGGTATCATTAAAAACATCTGCTCTGCGCGCAAAAAATAAGCCTTCACTCAACTGTAGATCCCAAAAAATGGAGAAGCTATGAATCTCGAAAAAATGGCACTTTCTTTTTTACAGATTTTGGAGTTTGTTTTCACCAATTAATAAAAAAGGACTTATACATGTTTGGTTTCTGCGAACTCATAATAACGGGAGAATCAATTTTTAGCATTTAGTGAATATGGTAAAAAAAAAGCAAAAAAAGAATTCTTGGATTTTTTTTTTGCAATTTTACCGCACTTGGAATTTATTTCTCATTTTCCAGTATACGATATGGTAAAATCAATGGTATTGTTCAATAGCATATAGTAGGAAGGAGAGAAACGTCATTTCACCAACTTGTATCTTCCATGTGGACAGAACTGTTGTGATCCAACGTACAACACAGAAAAAGAGAAATTGCATTCCGGCTCCATGATGGATGAAAAAAAAAAATTGTTTATTTAGTTAATGCTAAAATACAGCTCTGGCAAAAGTTAAGAGACCACTGCACAGTTTTATAAAAATCAGCTTCCCTACATGTCTGACAGCCATTCCATTCCAGTGTCAGTTGAATTCCAGAGTACACCTTATTCTACATAATGCGCTTCTGATTAGGTGATCACCTGAACCAAATCATATTTAACGAAGAAAAGTACAAAAAACACTGCTGTGGGGTTCACAATCCTCTTGCAATAGGACAAGCTGGATGGCAAAACAAGTGCTAGTTATACAGTATCTCAAAAGTAATAGGAATGAAAAAATAACTTTTAACCATGGCAAAGGAGTTGAAAAGAAAAGTCTTTAGTGAGGAAAAGAAGGGTTTAATTCTGGCTTTGCTAGCAGAGGGATAGAATGAACGTCATGTTGCCTCCATCCTTAAAATTTCTAAGACGGCAGTCCATTGCAACAAAGTCAAGCAGCAGACATTGGGGACAACAAAGCTACAGATCAGCAGAGGGCGAATACGACTCTACATTGACCGGTATGACAGTCATCTTATTCGAATGTCACTTAGCAACCGCAGGATGACCTCAAGTGACCTAAAAAAAGGAATGGCAAATGGCAGCTGGGGTGAAGTGCATGGCAAGAACAGTTAGTAACAAGCTCCTAAAGGCAGGGTTCAAGTCATGAAAAGCTAGAAAAAAGATTTTCTTCAATGAGAAGCAAAGGAGAGCCAGGCTGAAGTCTGCCAAAGACCATAAGGATTGGAACATAGAGGACTGGCGTAAGGTAATCTTCTCTGATGAGTCTAATTTTCAGCTTTGTCCAACACCTGGTAGTCTAATGTTTTTTTTTTACGTATGTGAAAAATCTCCAACATCTGATTGAGACCTCAAAGTGTCAGCAAACTGTTTCTTTCTTTTTCATATTTAGCAGGTACTTTAATTGCTTGCAGATTGGTGGGGTCTAGATCCTGAGACCACCACTGATTGCAAAGTAGAACCATGAAAAATGTGCCATGTGAGTGTCATGTGAGGTCCATATTGACTTTTAGGATTGCTACTTTCAATAGGTGGCACTAGTCATCTTCCTCTATAGCCAATTTGCATATTCAAAAGATAGAAATGCAGAGCTGCTGTCTGAGCGCCCACATAGACTGGAGTATGGATTCAATAGAAAATACTGTGCTTTCTGTTCAAAATGTAGTGAACCATTCGGTTGCTCAAACAGGAGCTATGTACTCGTGTCTCTTGAGCTGCACATTTCTCAAGGGTCTGTATCATGATCAGTGTTGGTCTCAACTCCACCAATCTGTGGAAAATTCAAGTGCCTCCTAAAAATGAAAATCAAGAAGAAAGTTTAGTTACTCTTTAACAGAAACTGGCAGAGTGGGAAAATTGCTGGCAAGGGCTAAGAAGATGAAACTGACACTTTCTTAATGAAGCTGTTTTTATTTCCATGTTTATATGGCTGGCAAGCATTCAATTCATTTAATCAGCTTTGCATTTCAAGCTGTTGCTCATTTTGGTATCTTGATTCATAACATGCATAGTATTCAAATAATGGTCATTCACGGATCATTGGAATTAGCCACAAAAATAAATAAAGTTTAGTTTATTGTGGATATAACTTTGAACAGGTCAGCACATACAGGTCCTTCTCAAAAAATTAGCATATAGTGCTAAATTTCATTATTTTCCATAATGTAATGATTAAAATTAAACTTTCATATATTTTAGATTCATTACACACCAACTGAAATTTTTCAGGTCTTTTATTGTTTTAATACTGATGATTTTGGCATACAACTCCTGATAACCCAAAAATCCTGTCTCAAAAAATTAACATATTTCATCCGTCCAATAAAATAAAAGTGTTTAAAACAAAATAAAAAAAAACCCATCAAATAATAATGTTCAGTTATGCACTCAATACTTGGTCGGGAATCCTTTTGCAGAAATGACTGCTTCAATGCGGCGTGGCATGGAGGCAATCAGCCTGTGGCACTGCTGAGGTGTTATGGAGGCCCAGGATGCTTCGATAGCAGCCTTAAGCTCATCCAGAGTGTTGGGTCTTGCGTCTCTCAACTTTCTCTTCACAATATCCCACAGATTCTCTATGGGGTTCAGGTCAGGAGAGTTGGCAGGCCAATTGAGCACAGTAATACCATGGTCAGTAAACCATTTACCAGTGGTTTTGGCACTGTGAGCAGGTGCCAGGTCGTGCTGAAAAATGAAATCTTCATCTCCATAAAGCATTTCAGCCGATGGAAGCATGAAGTGCTCCAAAATCTCCTGATAGCTAGCTGCATTGACCCTGCCCTTGATGAAACACAGTTGACCAACACCAGCAGCTGACATGGCACCCCACACCATCACTGACTGTGGGTACTTGACACTGGACTTCAGGCATTTTGGCATTTCCTTCTCCCCAGTCTTCCTCCAGACTCTGGCACCTTGATTTCCGAATGACATGCAAAATTTGCTTTCATCAGAAAAAAGTACTTGGGACCACTTAGCAACAGTCCAGTGCTGCTTCTCTGTAGCCCAGTGCTGCTTCTCTGTTTCTGGTTCAAAAGTGGCTTTACCTGGGGAATGCGGCACCTGTAGCCCATTTCCTGCACACGCCTGTGCACGGTGGCTCTGGATGTTTCTACTCCAGACTCAGTCCACTGCTTCCGCAGGTCCCCCAAGGTCTGGAATCGGTCCTTCTCCACAATCTTCCTCAGGGTCCGGTCACCTATTCTCGCTGTACAGCGTTTTCTGCCACATTGTTTCCTTCCAACAGACTTCCCATTGAGGTGCCTTGATACAGCACTCTGGGAACAGCCTAATTGTTCAGAAATTTCTTTCTGGGTCTTACCCTCTTGCTTGAGGGTGTCAATGATGGCCTTCTGGACATCAGTCAGGTCAGCAGTCTTACCCATGATGGCGGTTTTGAGTAATGAACCAGGCAGGGAGTTTTTAAAAGCCTCAGGAATCTTTTGCATGTGTTTAGAGTTAATTAGTTGATTCAGAAGATTAGGGTAATAGCTCGTTTAGAGAACCTTTTCTTGATATGCTAATTTTTTGAGACAGGATTTTGGGTTTTCATGAGCTGTATGCCAAAATCATCAGTATTAAAACAATAAAAGACCTGAAAAATTTCAGTTGGTGTGTAATGAATCTAAAATATATGAAAGTTTAATTTTAATCATTACATTATGGAAAATAATGAAATTTAGCACTATATGCTAATTTTTTGAGAAGGACCTGTATGTCAGTGACATGGATAACATAAAATAACCTACTACTATATATAGCAGTATATAACATATTTACGTTACTACAATATGAGGATTTTGCTGTGGATTCTGAGTATTGTCCCTTTTTAAGGCAATTTTAAACTTTTGTGATGTTTGGTGTGATTGCTGATGAGTACATTATAATAATATTGTAAAAATATTAATATAGATACATGTAGCCCAATGCTGTCATCAATAACAAAATTCTGCTATAAAAAATAAATTCACTGCTGTTTTTCTACTCTTGGAATAATGTATTAGAGTTAACTAAAATATAAGAGTGGATGGAAGATGTGTAGATTGTAGTATAGAAAGCACTGTCTAATGGTGGCCACTGGCCACATAAATACAAAGTATCAGTTTGCCACAATCATTAATAATAAGGTTGTTGTCTTTAGAACTAATTTATTACTTGCAAATTTTTCTGGTCTGTAATGTTGATTAATCATTAACAGTTTATGTAAATGTTATTTTGGTGAAACGTCGCCAATAGTGTTGAGCGATACTGCTCGATATCTAAAAATATCGGATCGGAATGGTATCGCCGATATCACTAAATATCGTCGATATCCGATTCCGATACCGGAAGTCCCATGTAAGTCTATGGGAACAAAATATCGCAACTAAAAAAACACTTTCTTTCCTTGTAAACACAAAATATACACACTTAGAATACATATATATATATATATATATATACATGTCATTGTGACATATATATGTGTCCTGTGTGCCTTAATTGAACTGTTTTTTTGCTTGAGAATTGCAAAAATCATCATAGACTGTATTTGCCATTTTTCCGTCATATCTGCGCCACGAGGCACAGGTGAAGAATAAGGGGGTGCTCTCGTGGGCGTACACTCACTCCGTGGCGCGAAAACGATGTCCGCACACTCTAAATGTTACTGCAATGTAAGATCGTGCCCCACAGCTCTGGAGTTCCGCCTCCTCATCCTCCTCAGTGGGCGTAAACGAACGCGAAGGTCCCGCCTCCCTACAAAAGATGTCGCCTCTCCTGATGCTAATGACACATGTGACTTTGCTGAGATGGCGAATGGACGTGAGCAGAAGTGGGAAGGGATGGAGGAGTCAGAGCTCTCCCCCCACGGAAGCGACCCGATCGCCACGGAGCCACCGTTTGGCACCCGGCCTGGAAACCCTCCTACGCTGGAAGAAGCGGAGGATACCCTGAGAGACCTGGCCCGGCACCGGGAGGAGGTCGCCAGGATGGAAGCGAGCTGGCGGGCCCTAAAACTACAATTGGAGCGGCGCCAATCCCTCTTACCCCCTGAAGTGTCTGTACCGGAAGGTGAGGCACCCGTTCCAGTACAGAAGGCCGTGCGGGCATCCCAGCCCTTGCAATCTGAACCGGTTGCCAGTATCTCAGTGGAGGCACCCGTTCCAGTACAGAAGGCCGTGCGGGCATCCCAGCCCTTGCAATCTGAACCGGTTGCCAGTATCTCAGTGGAGGCACCCGTTCCAGTACAGAAGGCCGTGCGGGCATCCCAGCCCTTGCAATCTGAACCGGTTGCCAGTATCTCAGTGGAGGCATCCGTTCCAGTACAGAAGGCCGTGCGGGCATCCCAGCCCTTGCAATCTGAACCGGTTGCCAGTATCACAGTGGAGGCACCCGTTCCTGCAGAAAACGCCGCACCAGCACCCCAGATCCCGCTGTCTGCCCCCGTCGCTGAGGCAGAAGAAGCGACACCCGTCCTCATGGAGGAGGCCGCGCAGGCACCAGAGCACTACCTGCCTGTACCGGAGCCCGACCGTCATCTGTTCCAGAGCCGGCTGCTTCCGCCACAGGTGAGCGCCGCCAGGACTGGGGGGCGCCAGGAGAGCTGCCGCAAACCGGACATCGTAAGCTGGCATTTGATGGTGGAGACATGGAACAGCTGGTGGTGGAGAATTACAACCGGCGTCAGGAGGAAGAGTGGAGATGTCGGGAGCGGGAAGCAGAGCGACAAAGGGAGCAGCGAGAATCCCAAAAGCTTCGGCAACGTCACCTGGAGAAGGACCTGGCAGAGAAGGCACGTATGAGAAAGGATAAAAGTACGGTGAGGGAGCCGCGGCGTAAGGGTGCAGTATGGAACTTTAAGTTAAAAGGTGGTTGGGGCTTCATCCAGGAGCCTGGACTTTATTTAGAAGTTTTTGTAACCCGGCAGGACGTGGAGGCTCACCTCCCAGAAGGACACCCGGGGAGGGACCTGTTGCCAGGAGACTTGGTGACTTACACCCGACACTGGGGTTACAATGGATGGTACGCCCTAAATGTTACCAGGTGCGACCCCTACTCCCCAGAGTGTCAGGAAACTGACAGACCCTATGAGCCTTCAGCCTCCCCCAACCAGGCCTCTGCACAAGTGCCCACCCCACGCCGTAAATCTCCCCAGCCTCCCTCAGTGGTCTCCTCAGCAGCCCCAGCTATGGACATGATAATGATAGCTGGCCCGTACCCGGCGCCTGTTAGGCCCCCTGGGGTTCGTACAGTCCGGGACATAGGGTTCCAGACCCGGAGGGAGACGAAAGAGGTGGCCACACAGACCCAGATAGCGGGTCACGACGTCACTGTACATGCCACACGACGTCATCAGGTCTGGGTGGACCCTCCTGTCACGGATGT
The DNA here is from genome assembly GCA_033576555.1 of Oophaga sylvatica. Taxonomy (NCBI): domain Eukaryota; kingdom Metazoa; phylum Chordata; class Amphibia; order Anura; family Dendrobatidae; genus Oophaga; species Oophaga sylvatica. The sequence goes on along the minus strand of JARQOD010000006.1, from coordinate 334,366,959 downwards.
TTGGCAAGCTCCACAACAGTACCAGGTGGTACCTGGAAGAGGCCAGCCAAAGAAGTCTAAATATTCCGGACAGGGTCTCTGTATGTAAATAGTTAAATTATTGATGTACACGGACGGGTGAATGTTCAGAAGAACAAGTTTATTTTTGCCTTAATATACCCATGTTGGGTAATGGTTTGATGTACCCGGACGGGTGAATGTTCAGAAGAACAAGTTTATTGTTGCCTTAATATACCCAGGTTGGGTAATGGTGTTTCACTGTAATGAAAATGTTCAACTTTGAAGCCATGAACTGTAGTGGCTCACAAATTTTTCTGTAAATAGTTGGCACTTCGGTGCTCCATTTTGGTTTTACAAAAAACTTTACTGTGCACTATTTTCAACCACCTCAGAAACTAAAAACCCGTTTGGTGTGGCCGAAAGTGAGGTCTGCTCAAGTAAAGTCTTGCAGCCCACCCAAGACCACAGTTGGAGGTTTGGAGCGGGTCCTCCACAAGCACAAGTAAAGGACACTGTGAAGTTACCCGGTGGGGTTGTAGTCCTAAGAAGTCTCCACGAACTTCGGCACTAATGCTATTTGCACTTTTGTTGAATATGTATTTATTAACACACATGTATAACACATATCAAGGGTATCAACAGTAACAAAACATGTCACATAATATAAGCCATTTGCACTTTTGTAATGTTATTATTAAACATTTTATTATGCAACGTTTAACTTGAAGTGTTTCCTGCTTTCTTACTACGTCGCATAGTCCACTCTGCTACATCACTTTGCACCATTGCTCTATCTCACATCTATCTGCCCTGGAAGGATAGCGTGTTACCTGTAGAAGACTTTTCACCTACCTGCACTACACCATCCCTTCCAGAGGACCTGCACAGCAGCGCTGGACACCCTGACCAGGTACTACAGGTGGCGTCACGACAAGCTACACGAACATTCTATCATCCCCTGGAAATATCCCACATTCCAGTGATCGCCCAGGTCACAGACCGAGCTGTGCTACTCGTGACATCCCCCATAGAAGTCGACGTGATCGGTGCCGAGTACCCCCAAAACCCCTGTCTCTGTGCGACTCAACTTCCCTCACTGTGCTGGCACTTTACATTTACAATGCCTCTGGGATTTTTTTTTGGGGGGGTGGGGAACATTCAGACTTTTGCTATGGGGCCCCATGATTTATATGTACGCCCCTGCTGCTGAGGAATGGTATTTAAGGCTGTTAAGGAGCCAACATACATGGACCTTGCCAGCCTGATAATACCAGGCCACAGCAGTTTGCTTAGCTTGGTTGGTTAACAAAAATAGGGGATCCCCTCGAAAAAAAAAGGCGTAGGGGTTCCCCTATTTGTGTTAACCAGCCAAGTAAAATGCAGACTGCTGCGGCCTGGTATTAAAAGACTGTCAAGGCCCATGGATTTTGGCCCTCAACAGCCTGATAATACCAGGCTACAGCAGCCCCACATTTGGCGCATCAAAAGATGTGCCATTTGTGGCACTTTACCCGGCTCTTCCCACTGCCCTGTAGCGGTGGAAAGTGGGGTAATAAGGGGTTAATGTCACCGTTGATTGCACGGTGAGAATAAGCCCGGTTAATAATGGAGAGGTGTCAATAAGACACCGATCCATTATTAATCCCAAAGTTTTTAAATGTATAAAAAAAAAGACACAGCAAGAAAAAAGTATTTTAATGAAATAAAAGAGACAACACAGTTTTCATTTCTTTTATTATACTCTCATTCCTGTGACGCCATCGATCTCCTGTAAAAAAAGAAAAAAAAAAAAACAGTATACCACCTGTCCGACGCAGTCCATAGTAACGACTGTCCCACGGCTATCCAGCTGTGCTACATCGCAATGACAGGCAGAGCCTATCATCTCGACGCAGCACAGCTGATTACCTGCTTCCCCGGCGGTGACGTCATCGGACTGACTGCTTTACGGCCGGGATTACCCAGCAGTCACTGCAGTTATCGCGAGAAACTGCATGTGACCGCCGGGGAAAGATGATGGCGGCCATGAAGCAGTCCAGCCCGTGACCGCCGGAGATCTTCTGCCAGGTAAGTGCCGCTGACTCCTGACAGACCCAACCGACGGACACTGACAGTGACAGTGACAATCCCGATTCCGGTATCCGATAAGACGAAAATATCGGAACTAAGTATCGAAAGGCCGATAGAGCTAATATCGGCCGATACCCGATACTTGCGGTATCGTATCGCTCAACACTAGTCGCCAATATTTGGATAGTCGATGGTCCATGCCATTCAAAATTGCTTGCATTGCTATGCATAAGAAGGGAATCTCAGGATTTCAACTAGATGAAAATAATTATTGGTGGAAAGTTGCAGGTGCTAAAAAGGTAACTTGATTTGAAATAATACAGAAGACAAGTGAGTTCAACTGTCATCCTGCAGTGTTTATCCAAGGACACCTCTATGAGGATCAACACAATTTCCTAAAATCTTAAAGATAAGAAAAATATTATTCATCTCCAAATATAGCAATCAGAAGAAATCCTTTGATTGATAGCTACTAGAGTTGAGCGGACTGTTTTAAATTTAATTTCACTGCTTTAGTCAAACTTTCCTACAAAATTAGATTTGCAGTGAATAAATTTGTGTGAATCTCTGTGCTGGATAGCTTGTAAATGCTCAGGAAATACATGAGCAAAAAAGTAGAGAGAGAACTCCTCTATCATAAAGGCTTACATTCTACAAGAAAGAGAGATAGGATACCACTGATCATAATAGCTTTCACTTTACAGGAGAGAAAGAGAGAGAAAATCCTTCAAAGCATAAGAGCTTACACTCTGAAGAAAAAAGAAAGCGAGGACCCCATTGACCATTGGAACTTACACTCTACAGAAGATTGAAATGTATCCACTGACTTTGGAGATGGAAAACAGCTTTGCTAGACAAACTGCTCTCCACTAGGAACCGTTGATTTGTGATGACTCAAATACTGACCACCAACATTAACGCATTATAATCCACTAGATGTAATGGCTGCAAGGCATTGAGAGGCCAGCATGACAGTGCAAATTGTTGTTAGCCTTCTCTCTAAGGGTATGTCTACACGTTGTGGATTTGCCTGTGGAATTTTCCGCTCAGATTCTGCCTCTCTTGGCAGAAAACACAGGCAAAAAAGCGTGGATTTGATGCAGAATTGATGCGGATTTCATATGGATTTCTTGCGGATTTGATGCGGATTGTCATGTGTTTTTTTGTTATGCGAATTTGCCTTACTCAATGTATAGTCAATGGGTGCAGAAACGCTACAGACCCGCAAAAAGAATTGACATGCGGCTATTCCAGGCACATGTCAGCTGTTCAAAACAGCTGGTATATCCTGGGAAAGATGTAGGCTCACTGCTGGAGCCCTTATCAAAGGGAGGGAGTCTGACGTCGGTGTACTATTACGCCTGACGTCGGAAAGGGGTTAACCGTGAGTTTCCAGGATTTAACTCGCACAATCTTGCAAAAACTTACTTTCAAGAAAGCCATCCTGACCCTCTTTCGGGAACCATCCAACATTGTTAACTTCTCTTGTAATCACTGGTAAAAATGTATTAATATTGCTGCACGTTCTGGCAATGAAAGTAGTGCACAGTCTTCATTATTTTTTAATGAGTTACTATTTAAACAAACCTGCACTAAGGAGTTATTTTTTACAACAGACACCTGAATGAGATGTGTAAGGTGAGCCATAATGAGATTTCATACTGTTGCTGATAGCTAAGCTGACCACTGAACCAGTCTCTTGGTCAATCAATTAGAAGCTCAATACTGTAAGGACTCATTTAGACATCAGTATTTTTCACGTACAAAAAAAATGATACTACAGCAGTGTTATCAGTGTTTTAGATCTTTGGATATGTGTGTCATCAGTGTTTGGTCAGTTGTGTTAACAGTATTTTTCCCATATGGATGCATCATTAAATAATTTCTACTATCCTTTCCAATGTTATATAAGGACAGTGCACGAATGGCCCCTGTTCACGGCAATAACGGTTTGTTGCACTGGTGTGGCTTCAGTGCCTTAGTGATGTTGAAAGCTATGCCGTCAGTTGGGTATTTTGTCAGCAAGGACACCCCAGGCATAGAGGTTTTAACTGAGATGCCATACTTAGTGTACTGCCCAATGTTGGCAGTTGGTCGATGCATAATTAGGTGGATTATTTCAACAACATACAACGCTGATTTAGTTTAGCAATCTACTTCGGTATTATGACAAGAAAACTTGATGGAGAGTACAACTAAAGAAACATTCAGACCATGTATCAAGGCAAATTCAACATTGTCAAAGCTAAAATTTACAGAGCAGGACTCTACTTACTTGGAATTAGTGAACTAAGACTCAATCTGGAAATTTCCAATTAGATGAACATTGGGTCTATTATTCTGGCAATCACAAACAAAGAAGAAACGGTGTAGCTTTTATTCTCAATTGAAGATTGGGTGGCACTGACTTGGAGTACAATGCAGTCAGTAAAAAGCACACGTGATACAACTACAAGGAGCGCCAATCCATGTCACAGTCATAAAAGTCATAAAAGTCTACTCACCAACAACAGATGCCATGAAGGAGGTCGTTGTATTATTCTACGATCTAGTTCAAGAGGAAATTAACAAGACTCCAAAACAAGAGTTTCTCATTGTCAAAGGAGACTTGAATGCCAAATATGGAAATCATGTGGAAAACGTTGGTTGGGAGGAAGATTCATTGACTTTTGTACAAAAATGAATTGTCCATCATGGACCCTGAGCACTTGCAGAACGGGTGGGGGAGCATGTAAGGGATACCATCAACAAAAGGGACCCACCCATGGCGAACCATCTTAAACTCGTGCACCAGGGCAACATAGGTGTTATGAAGTTTATGGGGATTGACAAAACTACACCACTTTCAAAGGTCTGTAATTGGGACAGACAGATACTGCAGAAGGAGACCCAATGGATATTCAATTTGAAAACCACACACCCCATAGGGCTTAATGAACAACTTTCCTGTTCCCCATTCCTTTAATATAGGTGGTCATTAGGGATAGTAAACATTAGGGAAAGCCGACGTTGAGTGGGGGCAAAAATTTGCGCAGGTCTTTAGGGTGCCAACCTCAGTGGTAGTTAGTAAGCAGTATAGTTTAGTTTATTAATAGGGACTTTTAACCCCCCCACTCTCTCCTCATTTTACCCATTCACGTTGTGTCGAGTCGTAGTAACTCTAGTACATTTTTTCACTCCCACATCAATATATTTTTCCCTCTCATCTCTGTCGTTCTGCATAGAGGGCACACTGTATATGGCCTAAATGGACCTACTACACTATTGTGGCATCCTGGAGTAGATCTAAATTATTTAATCTGTCGGAAATACATCTCTGTCACCATTGTTTTTGGACTCTCTTGCCTAGCCTAGTGATCCTGCACAAAACACTTTAGGGTCATATACATGGCATAATCAATGAGTCCTATTTAACTATATAACATCATCATCAAATAATTCTTACAAAATGCATGTTTTTAGATGATGATATACCTATTAGGAGTTATCACAGGAATGCGTGGAATGTCCTTTCCTCGGATAACATCCAGGACTATGGTACCACACATAATGATGTAACGCCTTCCTGCGTTTCACTGGCCAGATGTTCGGTTCAAGCCCTAATCATATGGTCCAAGGAGCAAAAGTACATTGTGTGCTGGTAACCTCAGCGAGCTTGCAATGCTTTAAACGGAGGCAGCACCGTTTGATACACGCAGCAGCAGTTCTTGGGCAAATGGTTTGTGCCCTACTCTTCTATTTTACTCCCCTGATGTGTAATGTATGATGATGTTGCAACTGTAAGTAAAGTTCTTATTGTAGTATGTTTGACAACTGGAGCAAATGTTTCATCATAGTCTTCTCCATATTTTTGAGAATACCCTTTAGCTACGAGTCTTGCTCGATATCTTTCAGGTGTACCATCTGTTTGGTATTTTACTTTAAAAATCCATTTACATCCTATGGCTTTTCTTCCTTCTGGCAAATCTGTTAGTGTCCATGTATTTGAATCATGCATGGATTTAATTTCTGTTCTGCTTTCCATATAGTACAGTCTTTCTTTAAATGACCTTTTTTCTTACATCTGAAGCATTCTCTTGTCTCTTTATTATAGTGTTTTTTAAGTTCTGTAGCTTTAAGAGCATTTCCATTATCTTTTTCAGTAGAAGAATCATTTGTTTGCTCTTTCCTTCTCTGATATTCATCTATGAGTCTTGTCTTCACAAACTCTAATGTAATGTCAGTTTCTGATCTTGTCTCTAGTGCATTTATTAAAGCTGTATATGAATCTGGTAAACTGCACAATAAAATTGCTGCTATACGGCTTTCCTTAATGTCTTCACCAATAGATCTTAGCTGTGATATCACTTCCATCATTGAGAATATATGCTTCTGCATGTCACTGTCTGCATTTAGTCTCATATTGTAAAGCTTTCTTAGTAGAAATAACTTGTGATTTAAGCTAGGTCTCTCATATAGCTTTCTTAATTCTACCCACATTCCTTTCGCTGTTTCTTCATTTCTTATATGTATTAATTGAGCATCATCCACTAATAAGCTGATGGTAGCTCTCGCTTGTCTATTTTTCTTATCCCATGTCTGATTATCTTCATCAGGTCTATCTGTAGTGATTACTTCCCATAAATCATCTTTAGACAATAACATCTCTACATTGAACTTCCATAGCTGATAGTTCTCATCATTCAGTTTAGCTACTGTGAGTTTTAGCTCTGTGCTATTCATCATTTTTAACTTATCTTACTTGTTTGGAGAGACTTGCACTGAAGAATTCTTCTGCATTCACCAGGGTCTTTCTGAGAGTTCCAATGTCCTGGGTATCTGGTATTCTTGGGTGTCCTGGGATCTGTGGTGTCTGGATTCTCTGTATCTGGTACGCTGTATCTGGGTGCCTGGGTCTGGGTGTCTGGGCCCATAACCAGTTGCACAGCTTCTGAATCCACACCTCTGCTGCAGAAAACTTCACAGAGCAAGTTGCATGGGATAACAAGCGTTTACTTCTCTGAACACGAGGTAAAGGAATAATGCACAGTCATTACAACACTGCATCAGCAAACAGGAACAAAACGAAAGTGAAACTAAAACAGAAGAGACTAATTCTTATACTATACATTAAACAGAAGGAAACATTACACAACATCGCCATCTACTGTCAGGTCAGCATAAAGTTCTCCTTTTACTTATAATATAGAAGTCCTAATCTGTTGCATATGACAACAGATGAAACGTGTCAGAAGACCTGGGAAACGTCTTTTGGGGAATATGGATCATGGAGGCTAAACAGGGCAACATGTATACAATTACAGATACCGCCCTATAAAAGCGATGAGAATATTCCTTTTTATATATTGAGGATGACCTTAACACAGTTATGAAATGGTGTTAATAACTACATGAAAGACCCTTCAAATAGAGGATAGTATGTCAATATAACTATAATGCCTACTTCTGTAATCCTTACTGAATAAGGAACATTGGTATGCTTACATAGCTCCCTTTACACTTACTTCCTTTATATACACCTTATGTGTGCCATTAATTGTGGAGCTTACATTAGTGTTTCTGCAGGAGTGCTTTTTTTCATGTCTTCAAGGCAGTATAGTTATATCCAAGTGTGGTCTAGTTACCAACTCAGTCAGTCTTCATATAAAACCATACCTGGTATTTGTACCTTGAATGACACTAGTATACCTTTACGTACCAGTCCTCCAAATTGATCAACATTATTGATATAGGTAGTTATCAGATACACCATGTAGCAAATTATTATGCAAATTGGTTTTAAGTGTCAGCGTTTTTTTTTTTTTTTGTAAATGAAACCCATTGATGGTATTGTGTCTCAGGGTACTTTGGATCACTGACACCTGTGATAATTAGTTTGCCATGTGAACCCAATAAAAGGAAAACTGGATGTTCCACACTATTAAGCAGGCCAGAGTTTTCAAGTAATATGGGAAAGAAAAAGGATATCTGTTGCTGAAAAGCATCAAATATTGCAATGCCTTGGTCATTGATGAAAACATTAGATATTTTCTGAAAACTTAAGCATCATCATCATACTGTTAAGAGATTTGTGGCTGATTCTGAGCACATACGTGTTCGTGCTGATAAAGGCAGTATTAGGAAGGTTTTTGCCAGGAAAGTTCATCGGATTAAGAGAGCAGCTGCTAAAAAGCCATTAGAAACCAGCAAACCGATTTATGAAGCTGCTGGTGCCTCTGGAGTCCATCGAACCTCAGGGTATAGGTTCCTTCAAAGGCTTGCTGTGGTGCATAAACCTACTATTTGGCCACCCCTAAACAGTGCTCACAAGCAGAAATGGTTGCAGTGGGCCCAGACATACATGAAGACTAATTTTCAAACAGTCTTGTTTACTTTTGAATGTTGAGCAACTCTGAATTGTCCAGATGGATGGAGTAGTGGATGGTTGATGGATGGCCACCATGTCCCAACAAGGCTGCGACGTCAGCAAGGAGATGGAGGAGTCTTGTTTTGGGCGGGAATCATGGGGAAACAGCTGGTATCGCCCTTTAAGGTTCCTGAATGTGTGAAAATGACCTCTGAAAAGTATATAGAGTTTCTGACTGACAACTTTTTTCCATGGTATAAAAAGCAGAAACGTGTCTTCAGGAGCAAAATCATCTTCATGCAGGACATGCAACATCTCATGCAGCAAAGAATACCTCTGAGTCATTGGCTGCTATGGGCATAAAAGGAGATAAACTCAAGGTGTGGCCACCATCTTCCCCTGACCTCAACCCTATAGAGAACCTTTGGAGTATCATCAAGCAAAAGATCTATGAGGGTGGGAGGCAGTTCACATCAAAATAGCAGCTCTGGGAGGCTATTCTGACTTCATGCAAAGAAATACAAGCAGAAACTCTCCAAAAACTCACAAGTTCAATGGATGCAAGAATTGTGAAGGTGATATCAAAGAAGGGTTCCTATGTTAATATGTAACTTGGCCTGTTAGGATGTTTTGGAGTTAAATAGCTTTTTTGTTCAGTGAATGTGACCTCTTAATGCTGCAAATTCCACAAATGAGCCTTTTCAGTTCTTTAAAATATCAAATGTTTAGAAATTCTATTGTGCCTAATAATTTGGAAAAGTGCATTTTGAGTTTTTATTCATTTTGGAGATTATACTGTTATCATTGGAGGTTTCTTCAATAAAATTTCGATGTATACTCTAACGGGTGATGACTTTTATTAGACTGACTGTCATTTGCACCGACCACTTAGGAAAATCAGAGAAAAATATCATTTGCATAATAATTTGGAACATGGTGTAGTATCAAATACCTACTCTAACACTAGCCCTTTCTGCAAGTGTTCAAGGTCATTTTTGATCCACTTGGTCAGTCAGTGTGACAGAGGCCGTTGTATGGTGCTGGTACTTGTGATGGAAGTACTGCATTTTTTTTACAAATCCTGGCACATTCATTCCTACACTAAGACCTCTGTAGGAATCATTCAGTGAGGACTTTCTGGTTATTTTTGGATGTTGCATCCATTTTCTTTGCACATTTGCACATTGCACTTTGTGTTACATGTCTTTGTTGTCTATTTTAAGAATAAATAAGAAAAGTTAATTTTTAGATCCTAACTTGCTTATCTAATGCTCCTATCAGCCCACGCCTGCTGTCGCTGAAAACGAGAGCAGGAGCCGCTGATGTGACTATTCATCAGCCGACGTCTGTGCTATAAATAAATAAATAATTAAGAAAATGATGTGGGTTCTCTTCTATTTTTGATAATCAGCATGGCAAAACTGACAGCTGTGCGCTGCAATGCTCAGTTGTCAGCTTTATCATTGCTGGTTTTCAAGAGCAGAGGCCAAGCCATTGTTTTTTTTTAATTATTTAAAAAATTAAAAAAAGGAATGGGGTCCCCCAAATATTTGACAACTAGCCAAGCTAAAGCAGACAAGAAAATAACCAGGAAAGGCTAACCAAACAATTGTGAGCTGATATTAGTAGCCTGGGAACCTTTAGGGATATTGCCCTTCTCAGAATACTAACATCAGACCTTAAGCCTTCGGCATTACATGTGCTGATTATGAAAATTACAGGGGACTCCAAGCCATTTTGTTTCATTTATTTTTTTTATTTATTAACAAGTACAGTAAAATGTACACCCAAAGATAACCTTAGTTCATAGCCTCCAGGTGTTCCAGCATCTGGAAACTCCAATAACCTTAAAATGTTCCTCAAAGTTTCCCATGAGGTTTCCGTGCCTCGCAGCTGCCGGGAGACCTGAAGGCTGTGAAGTCTGGTAATCTGAATTCAAGCGACCAAGTCTCATGATACCTCCAGTGTCAGACTGTTAAATTCCAAAGTGCTGAGCACTGGACTCACGAGCATTCATCAGTCCGGTACTGGCACTTGCAAAATGAAGAAAACAGTTTCTATGTTGTGACATTGCTGTTCTTGTTAATAAGTAGCAGGCCTAGGTAGGCTTAGGCTGATAGGAGTGAGTAGTACTCTTCCATCAGCCAATGCATGTGACCAGAGGTAACCTTCTTACTGCCGGTCACAGCTGCTCGCTGACGCTGTCAGCTGACAGAGTGGGAACCGCAGCTCTCTGACCCGATGTAATGATCTTATCGCAGATCAGAGCCACCAGTGTTTCTCGCACTATCATGCAGATGACAGTGTGGAAAACAATGTTTGGAGTGCTGTACCCGAACACGGTTGGCCCAGCTCTATTCATGATGCACAGATACAGCAGAGAAATATAGGAATAGTACAATGCGAATAACTTCCCTTAGTTCTTACATTACATGACTGATATCTATTGCAAATTCTGCAAAAACTCAGAAACTGGCAACTCCTCACAGCACATAGTGCGTGCGCTGGGAGGATTCAAAACTCTGCAGTTACACACTTTTCATTTTGGAGCAGACAGTATAGTCCTCCATACAGTATTATGTGCATCATATAGTCATCCATACAGTATTATGGGTACAACATTGTCCTCCTTCAGAAATTATGGGCTCACATATTCCTTCATACAGTATTATGGGCTATGGTCATAACATAGTCCTCCTTACAGTATAATGGACCCTATATATTACTCCATACAGTATAATGGGCCCACATAGTGCTACATAGTACATGGGTCCACATAGTACAAGGAGCTCCATATATTGCTTCATACAGTAAAATGAGCCCCTTATATTTCTCCATACAGTATAATGACCCCACATTGTGCTGCATATAGCATAATGAATTTATTGCTCCATACAGTAAAATGGGCCCCATATATTTCTCCATAAAATATAATTGACCCAATATATATTGCTCCATACAGTTTAATGGCCCACATAGTGCTACATATAGTATAATGGGCCCTATATATTGCTACATACAGTATAATGGCCCAACACAGTGCTACATACAGTATCATGGGCCCCATACAGTATATTACTCTATACAGTATAATGGTCCCCATAAATTGCTCCAAACAGTATAATGGCTCCACATAAAGCTCCATAAAGTATAATAGACCCATATATTGCTCAATAGAGTATAATGGACCCCATATATTGTTCCATACAGTACAATGGCCCCACAGAGTGCTCCATACAGTATAATGTGTCTCATATAATGCTCCATGCAGTATAATGAGCTCTATATATTGCTCCATGCAGTATAATCAGTATAACGAGCCCCATATATTGCTCCATACAGTATAATAGGTTCCACATAGCATTCCTTACAGTATAATGGTCAATTTATTACTTCATACAGTATAATGGTCCTATAAACTGCTACATACAGTATAATGGCGCCATATATTGTTCCATACAATATAATGGCCCCACACAGTGCTTTATACAGAATAATGGCCCCACATAGTATTCCATACAGTATAATGGGTCCTATATATTGCTACATACAGTATAATGGCCCCATATATTGCTGCATACAGTATAATGGCCCCATATATTGCTACATACAGTATAATGGCCTGTGACGTGAGTCACTATAATAATTAGTCCCAGAAGTGAAGAGATGGACTACAATAATAGATAGTAATATAATATACACTACTTACTGAATTAGTAAAGGGAGTTCAAACGATCCAAGGTCAGGTCCAGGAAATGGCACAGCACAACAGGGGGTAGTCAGAGATGAAATCCAATACAGTGCCCCCCAGACAATATTGCATTAAAATGCAGATCATTTATTGATATTCAGAAGATATCCATTACAAGAAAATGCACAAATTTCAGTCTACTTTAAATTACACTACATTGTGCTCTCAGCATCTTATCAGTTGGTAAGCTGGACTGTTTCTTTCTTAAAATGGCAGATTGGTTTAAAGGGAATCTGTCACCCTAAATTGGCGGGATATTTAAATGATGGCAGTCAGGTCAGATGGGCGGTGTTTTGGGTACTTGCCTTAACATGTTTTTCTCCGCTGTCTCCATTATTTCTGGGAATTGTAGTCGTTGCCCTCCATATACCGCACCTGCGCATTGCAATCTTGAATTGCGCACGCGCAGTATTCTTTGCCCGCAGATTGCAATGCGCAGGCGCGTTATATGGAGGGCAACGACTACAATTCCCAGAAATAATGGAGACAGCGGTGAACAACATGTTAAGGCAAGTAACCAAAACACCGCCCATCTGACCTGACTGCCATCATTTAAATATCCCGCCAATTTAGGGTGACAGATTCCCTTTAACTGACCAGTGATTACAATGTCTATGCAATATTTCTTGAAGTGGGCTTAGAATTAAGTAATGCAGAATAAACATAGCGCCATTACACACAGCTGTAGCACTTCTTTGAAAGAGTCCCTTTGTTAAGTAATGATCTCCAAAATGAGCATTTTTCTTTTTCTTTTGTTTTTTATTTTAGTAATGTGTTGTGAGTGCAGTATTTTACTATTGCTTTGTATTCTAATCCATTTTCTAAATAAAATAATGTTTAAAACATTACATCTGGGTTATGTAAAATGGCTTCCCCTGTAGAGTTTTCTCAATGAGTTTACAAATGAATATGAAAAGATTGCAGCTGTGCCAATCATAATGAACTTCCAAGTACATAATTCCCTGATGTAACAAATTAAATTTGGATGTGCTGTGCCATATCAAAGCTTTCATATACCCCTTATTAATTTGCTTTGTTTTTGTCTGTTTATACTATTCATATTAAAAAAGTTATTGGGTAAGCATCATTTCCATGCCAATGTATTAGGCTTATATTGCCAGACACATTGTATTGTTCTTGTGCAGTTTATTAGAAAATCTCCTGTGATTTAGTGTTATATTGCCACAATTGAGCCATAGTTGCATCTATTTTAATAAATAGAACAAGGTGAAGATTATACCTGTGTATATCTAGTCCTCAGAGGTCAAATATGAAAGTTACACAGGAGTTAAATTTGGTTGCTCTCTATGTATGTACCAGTATTATTATATTATTGCTTAATATTAAAAAAAATCCTGTTAGATGACTTTGCCGCACTAATCCTCCATCACCTCATATTTATACACAATTTTATATAAACTTTCTGAAAAGACACAGTGTAAATAATAATTTGTCTAACAAAAAATATGCCCTTATATGTTTTTCTTAAACTGTGTTTTTTTAAACAGCTATATTAAAATGCACAAGTATAGCCTGCATGTTGTATTAGACATACAGAATCTGTCATAAAGGTCTGCCCAATAGAAAGATATATTAAAAAAATAAACAGGCCAGAATCTTGGTCTTCCTGTACATTTTTTTTTAAAAGAGTGAACATTTACTCCCCTGTCTCTTCACTGCCTACAATTCATGACCCGATGATTAGAATAATAAATATATAAATATTCCAAAATACATGATCATAATACAGATGGCAATCTTCTCCTTCCTGCAGTACTCGACATGTCAACTCCATACCTACGGTCCAATAAATATGGGTTTAGTGTTGTTCACATTCCCTGTTGCTATGCACAAATCTCTTTATAGAAGCACTCCCATTATATTTTATTCCTAATCCTGTATAAATGTTTTTGTAGTGTCAAGGAAAATATTAAAATTTTTCCTTAGAGTCCTTAGAGGTTTATACCTTTTAATGGCTAACTCGAAAGATTGCTATTTATTACCATCTTTTCAAACTACTCAGGTCTCTTTATCAGGTATAGTGTAGTGTCAGTGTGTAATCCAGCACTATTCCAGTCCTCTACTGAGTCATGTGATAACAATTTAGACTTTCTGGATAGCCCTGAGCTTTATAGGCCCTATTTATCAAAGCTTTCACGCCTGAATTCTGGTATAAATGCTTTGAAAAGTCTCAGGAAAGATGTATATCTTAGTACCGTGTTAGCCAGTAGATAGAAAAATATTTAGAATTGAGAGTCCTCAGTGGTTGATACCTTTTAATGGCTAATGTTACCATCTTTTCAGTTAGCCATTAAAAGGTATCAACCACTGAGGACTCTCAATTCTAAATATTGAAAAGTCTCACAATTTAAGCACAAGTCAGAGTTGTGCCTAAATTTTGCAACTTTTGGTGTCTTTACTGATAGTTTCTCCCAGCTCCTTTTAAATGGGTGAAACTTGGGGAAAAAGGGGGGCATGACAACACAGCTTGTCTAATTCATGGTGACCTCTGATGTTTCACATTCCAGAAATCTCTCTCCAGTACCTGACTGGAGTGAGATTTCTAACGTAGAGCACAGAAGCGCACACAATTCATCAGATACTCCAGATTCATGAAGAGGCATGCCCCTGTTCTTGAATCAGGAGTAACTGACCTCAGAACTCCATCTTATTAAGACTGGTGTAAACAATGCCAATCTTGATGAATCGATATGTAAAGCCATTGAGCCATGTTCCATTACTCAATAGACTTAAGGTACTGCCACACTAAACAATCCCGCTAGCGATCACTATAACGACGCATACTAATGCGATCGCTAGCGGGATTGTTTCTATATCGCTAAATGCGGCCACATTTAGCGATATAGTTAACGACGCTATCGCCGTTAGCGATCTTCTTAACGACTTTAGCGGTACAAAAGTACCGCTAAATCGCTAAGAAAAGGTGCCACACAGCGATTAGATACTTACCCAGCGGGAGCGCCAGCGATGAAATAGGGTCCGGAACGATTCCAGCGACGAGCGAGATCACAGCAGGAAGCTCGTCGCTGGAAGCTGCCGCACTGAACAATATCGCTAACGGGATCGCTAAATAGTGACGTTTTTTAGCGATCCCGTTAGCGATATTGTTTAGTGTGGCATACCCTTTACATTGTAAAAGCCACTTTCAGGTCACACAGAGCACAGTGTGAGTCAGAGAGTCTGAATCGCCATCATATGACTCAGAAGAAGAGAAGAACAGCACTGGATGTTGGAGAAAATGGCAATCGGTAAGTATATTAACTCACTGACACTACACTAGACATACCATAAGGATACAGCCTTCCTACATCCCCAAAACCTGTCAGATGACAAATGCACTGTCCCTGTGGGGTGCATATATATAGTGCTGGGCAGCCTGCCTGATAATATTATGGGCGTCGTCAATAGGCTATAAGCCTGAGACTTTGCATCACACATAACTGTTTGACTGGCGTACTACTCAAGTCTCATTTGTGTGCATTTTTTCTACTAGGCAGCCAACCCCCTCCATAATCTGGTAGGTGTGTGGGTGGCAGTTTCTGTCAGTAGTTCGCACCAGAGCTTCCCCTGCCTTTTTTAGTGGGGTCCTGCTGCAACCTGCTAGTGCATTTGTCATCTGACAGGTTTTGGGAAGGCTGTATCCTTATGGCATGTGTTTTATTTACACTACACTACACTAGACTAACATTTACACAGGTATCCTGAATGAGCAGTTGAGCTTCGTACCTTTCCTGCAATCTATGTGGTAATTTTTAGGTAGTTCTTATCCTTGGTTTTGGATTTTAATTATGTGTGTTTCTGTTTAATTTATGTAGTAACTTACCTCATTGTGTTATTTCATCTACTGTTCGTCTTCCTGAGTACACGTGGTGTCTGGGAGAAGTTAATACACTGCAGAAAAGATGTGGATTCCAGTCCGCGCTGCCCAAATAATAGATTTTCAAGACATAGTAGCAGTTAAGAAGTGGTTTAATCTAGGCGTTTCAGGGTGAATGCCACCCCTTCCTCAGGAAAATACCACATACAGCTTATTGGATAAGACCCTATTGCTCTTTTGTGTCTCCCTTGCTTTATCTATTAGTCTGGGAGAAGTTGGCATATGTCCTGGAGAATGCCGTGAAGCTCCATCGAGGGGAAGGTGATCCTCGTTTTTTCTTTGGGCATGAGGTTTTCCATTACGTAGTTATCTAAGGAAAACGGAACAGGAGATGAAAAAGGAAAAGGAAAAGAAAAAGGACATTAAAAAGGGAAACAAAGAGAAAACAAGATCTCCTTTTTATTTATATACTTTCTGTTTTCTTAATAATTTTTTATATATATGGTGTAATAATTTTTTATTTTTGTTTTATTTCTTTATTATTTTTAGGTTTTTGCACAATTTTTCTTGTCACTTGTATTGATGCGATGACATTTTGATGATGTCTTTATAATCCATTTAATTTGAGATACTTAACTGTGATGCGGTATCACTTTACTATGTCACATATATAATGATATATTTGCACTATACACTTTACGTTGGTCTGACTCTAATTGCCCATTTTAATATATACACTGTGTATTTAACCTATATGCTTAGAAGGTATGGGAGACTTATACTTCATTTTTCTTCCTTTTTTTGTAGTCCTTTATCGGCGTTCCTACCTTGTTCACCTGCCCTCTTATGTGCCCATTCCCAAAATGGCGTCTCCAGCATGTGCGCATGCCCGCTGCATCGGAATCCTGGGTGTATCCTTTCCGGTCTCTGTCAGGTTGCCTACGGGTAAATGACATCATGAGGGATTTCCCTCCACCCGTCTGGTCACGTGAGAGGCTGTTTGCGATGCACCGTTTGGGACCTGTGACGTAGCGTGCATGTGCCTTACATAGTGCTGTTGATGATGCGAGATTTAGAGCAGACGTGATTTTGAGCATGCGCCATTTACGACACCAATTATCCCAAACAGCTGTGTTTTTTGCATATATATATATATATATATATATATATATATACTCAGTGGATACACACAGTTAAAGCCCCCTGAGGATACCCACACAAAATGCGTGTCGGGGCTGCCAGCTAGGACACACACTGACAGAGACCTAGATGGGTGAGTCTGTCATTTCTTATAGGGACATTCCCTTGTTTTACCTATAGCATTTTTTGTAGATCCGAATATGGGTCTGGACTAGTGTTGAGCGATACGATAATGCAAATATCGGCTATCGGCCGATATTAGCTCTATCGGCCTTTCGATAATTCGTTTCGATATTTTCGTCTTATCGAATACCGTAATCGGATTTGTCACTGTCACTGTGAGTGTCCGTCGGTCGGGTCTGTCAGGAGTCAGCGGCACTTACCTGGCAGAAGATCTCCGGCGGTCACCTCCTGGACTGCTTGATGGCCGCCATTATCTTCTCCCTGGCGGTCACATGCAGTTTTTCGCGATAACTGCAGTGACTGCAGAGTAGTGTTGAGCGATATTGCTCGATATCTAAAAATATCGTATCGAAATTGTATCGCCGATAGCACTAAATATCGTCGATATCCGATTTCGATACCGGAAGTCCCATGTAAGTCTATGGGAACAAAATATCGAAATTAAAAAAAACCATTCTTGCCTTGTTGGTTAATTGTACATGAAGGAAAACAACAAAGACTAATGTAGAATGTATTGGGGGAGGTTGAGGAGACAATAAAAGCATACATGTTTAACCCAATGCATTGGAATAGCATTCATATATTTTTTTTTGGAAATACGTTTGGATTGACTAACAAATTGACAATGTTGTTAACCTTTTTTCTATTTTGGCAAATATGTATGTTTAACAACTTCCATGCTCTTCACCTTTTTAACTTTTGCCAGTGCCACACTTTCTCCTTCATAATCTTCAGCAGCAGCATCATCTTTCTCATCAAATTATTCTTCATCTTCACCTTCTTAATTTTCTTCTTAAACTTCTTGCTATTCATGTTTTTGTTTACATTACTCATATTGTTATTATTAAACTAATTAATCTTCTTCATATTCAAATTCTTCATCTTCTTCCTCTTCATCTTCTTCATCATATTCTTATTTGTGACAGAGATTCCTGTACTTGTAATCTGTAAAAGTATGAATTGTTCATCCTTCCGTTCTTGCTGTCACAAAAGATTTAAATTACAACAGTATTTGACTTTGTCCGTGTTCAGTTTAGCCTGCAGCAGCAGGCATTTTCCAGGGGCACCACGAGGAGGAACGGACTCACCCCCATACACTGCTTAGTCTTCTTCTGCTTAGAATTTAGAGCATATATTTTGCTCTTCATTTTGGTCTTATACTTCATGTTCTTCTGCTTTTTGATCTTCTGCTTATTGTTCTTCTGTCTCTTGTTCTGTATCTTGTAGTTTGTCTTAACCTTCTTTGTCCTGTTGATCTTCTTCTTGGTAGTCTTTTATTTTTTCTTTGTGATGGTGTTCAGGCTGGTTGGCTTCATGCTCGTCGTCCTTGTTGTCGTCATCTTCTTCTGGGTGGTCTTTAATGTCGTCTAATTTCCGAGAAACAGCTGACGTTACTGGAACCCTGACGGGTATCAGATGGAGCAAGAGACAATGGAAGTTACAAGGACCAGCTGACTGTGCTGGACCCCGGACGGGTAGCAGAAGGAAAAGAGGCAATGTCACAACCGAGTACCAGCTGACGTTACTGTGACACGGTTACTAAGCAGGAGGTACCTGTGCTCCAAAGCACTACCAAGGACCAGCAGACGTTGCTGGAACTCGGATACGGAGATGGAGGCACCTAGGCCAAAGGCACTGGGGAGAACCAGTTGACGGTACTGGACCCCGGACGGGTAGCAGAAGGAAAAGAGGCAATGTCACAACCGAGTACCAGCTGACGTTACTGTGACACGGTTACTAAGCAGGAGGTACCTGTGCTCCAAAGCACTACCAAGGACCAGCAGACATTGCTGGAACTCGGATACGGAGATGGAGGCACCTAGGCCAAAGGCACTGGGGAGAACCACTTGACGGTACTGGACCCGGACGGGTAGCAGAAGGAAAAGAGGCAATGTCACAACCGAGTACCAGCTGACGTTACTGTGACACGGTTACTAAGCAGGAGGTACCTGTGCTCCAAAGCACTACCAAGGACCAGCAGACGTTGCTGGAACTCGGATACGGAGATGGAGGCACCTAGGCCAAAGGCACTGGGGAGAACCACTTGACGGTACTGGACCCCGGACGGGTAGAAGAACGCACCCATGAAAATGTAAGTTGACAGGACGCAAGCCGTCCGCAGTTACAGAATCACACAGTCCTACAGTGGGTGCTTATCCTATTGTCACAATGGAAACCGCCTTTATTTACATATCCCACAGCACACATAGGAATCACCTAAACTGCAGGCACCATAGAGTCGGCTAACCCGAATGCAACACGACAGCACAACTTATTGGAGGATAATTGATGTTCACACTGCCAGGAAACAGCTGTCGTGCTGTAACCAGGCTGGCCAGGAGTCAGTACCCCTGCCAATTACTTACGAGCAACAAATGGCGGTGTTGTAGCCCAGGGAGTAGAGTTCAGGTGGTAGAAAGATGAACATAACCGGAGACATGGAAAACGTTGCCAAACAGTTATTTAATCTGAAAACGGACAGGCAAATTCAGGTGAGATCCATGCCTTGTTCATTTTCAGAAAAGTAAGCCGGTCTACATTCTCTGAGGATAGTCGCATGCGACGGTCTGTTACTACACCACCTGCAGCACTAAAGACACGCTCAGATAATACACTGGCAGCAGGGCAAGCCAGCACCTCCAATGCATACTGGCTAAGCTCTGGCCATGTATCCAACTTAGAGACCCAAAATTTGAAAGGGGAAGAGGCATCTGGGAGTACACTTAGAGGGAAAGCCAAGTAGTCTGTCACCATCTTACGGAAACGTTTCTTCCTGGTGACTGGAGCCGTCTCGGATGGTGTAGACCTTGCTGGCGCTGTCACAAAACTTTGCCACATTTGTAACATACAGTTCTTGCCCTGTGCAGAGGCGCTGCTTCTGCTCCCTCTTGTTGTAGAGGTGTCTACACTGCCTCGACGCACAGGCTGCTTTGTAAAGCAGTAGCAGCAGCAGCATCTCTCTCGGCTGGAATGTACAACAGTATGGATTGCACCAGTGTGTCTTGGTACTCCTGCATTTTACGGTCCCGGTTCACCGGTGTGATGAGGGTTTGTAAGTTGTCCCGGTAGCGAGGGTCTAGGAGGGTGTACACCCAATAATCTGACGTGCTGAGAATGTGGGCGATGCGGCGGTCGTTTCTTAGGCACTGAAGCATGAAATAAACCATGTGCTGCAGACTCCCAACTGGCCAACAAAGGCTGTCCTCTGGAAGAGGCGTCATCTCTGTCTCCTCTGCATCACCCCACCCTCGCTCTACATACTGACTACAGCGTTGTGTAGCTTCCTCTGTAGGGATTTCTTCCTCCTCCATTGACTCCTCCTCCTCCTCATCCTCCTCACAAAGTGAGCCCTGCCCAGCCCTTTGTGAGGAACCACATTGCGCTGACTGTCCTGAAGGTAATTGAATTTGTGACTCCTCATCCTCCACCTGTTTCAAAACCTCTTCCTTTAGTGCTTTCAGTGATTTCTGAAGCAGGCAGATAAGGGGGACAGTCATGCTGACTAGTGCATCATCTGCACTCGCCATCCGCGTTGAGACATCAAACGCACGCAAAACGTCGCAGATGTCCTTCATAGAGGCCCACTCAGTAGTGGTGAAGTGTGAACGGCGCAAATTGCGAGTTGATTGCGCCTGTTGCAGCTGATACTCCATTACTGCTGGCTGCTGCTCACACAACCGCTCCAACATATGTAACGTGGAATTCCACCTGGTGGGTACGTCACATATGATGCGATGTTCAGGAAGGCAAAATCTGACTTGCAGAGCTGCAATGCGTGATCTGGCCATGCTGGAACGTCGCAAGTGAGCGCACTCTAGGCGGACCTTGTGCAGCAGTGCATCAAGATCCGGATAGTCCCTCAAAAAACTCTGCACGACCAAGTTGAGCACATGTGCCAGACATGGTATGTGAGTGAGGTTGCCAAGGCCCAGAGCTGCCACCAGATTTCGGCCATTGTCACACACTACCAAGCCTGGCTGCAGATTAGCTGACAAAAACCACACGTCGCTCTCCTGCTTGATGGCATCCCAGAGCTCCTGCGCTGTGTGGCTTCGATTCCCCATGGGAATTAATTTCAGGACGGCCTGTTGACGTTTGGCCACGGCTGTGCTCATATCGGTCGCAACAGGTAAGCGTTCACGGGTCCATGTGGAGGTATACCGTGACGGCTCGTGCAGCGATGATTCTGAGGAACTGGAGTAGGAGGAGGAATCAATGTGCACAGACTGGATTCCTGCAATCCTTGGAGTTGGCAGAACATGTACAGCGCCACTGGCAAGATCTGTACCCGGCTCCACAACATTGACCCAATGGGCAGTGAGGGAAAGGTATCGTCCCTGGCCATGGGTACTGGTCCACGCATCGGTGGTCAGGTGGACCCTGCTACTGACGGCGTTTAGTAGCGCATGTTTAATGTTTCCCTCGACATGTTTTTGCAGAGCAGGGACAGCTTGCCTGCTGAAATAAAATCGGCTTGGCACATTATATTGTGGGACTGCCAATGCCATAAAGTTCCTGAAACTGTCAGTCTCCACCAGCCTGAATGACAGCATTTCAAGGGACAGGTGTTATGTTACGGTAGCTGAGGAGTGCAAGCAAAAAAGGAAATACACCAGAGCAGTTGGAATCTATGAGATTGCAGTACCCTGACTAACCACCGCAACTAGAGGCAGCCGTGGAGCGTTCCTACGTTGGTCCTAGACGCCTCGTCACAGCCTGAGAAACTAACTACACCTAAAGATAGAAATAGGAAAGCTATCTGCCCCGTAGCAGAACCCCAAAGATAATAGAAAGCCCCAAACATGTAATGGCGGTTAGACAAGAGGAAATACTGACACAGAAAGAAAATAGTATGAGCAAAAGCTGGGGCCCAAACTATCTAAATAGAAAAGGACAGGAAGGGTACTTACTGCAATCCCAGAAAACCCTGAAAAACACCAACTCTACTAATTTCAAAATCACCTGAGATCACACGACCTCTACCACCTAAATTAGTTCTCTGGTGTAACAAAAACAGCAGCCACTGAAAAAACTGGAAAAAGCAAAAGTACAAAACACAGTGGCTGAACTAAACTGAGAGGGCAAAAGCCCCCGGAGGGGACCCAGAAGGCCCCCACAGAAGTGCAGGACCAAATGCAAAAATATAGCAAAAACACAACATAAGAAATTGTCTTATCTGATAGCAGGAGATGCAGACATGACACAGCAGGCTACAAGGGAAACTGGAAAGAAGGATTCAGACCAGAACAATTGATCACCGGCAACCCTGATGGGAAAATGATTCCCTTAAATAAGACCAATCAGTAACACCTGATTCCCAGTCCTCACAATCCTCACTAGTACCGCTTGTATTCACAACAGTACCCCCCCTTGAGGAGGGGTCACCGAACCCTCATTTGAGCAACCAGGTCGGTCAGGATGAGTTCTATGATACGCACGGATAAGTCTCCTAGCATGGATGTCCGAAGCAAACACCCAAGAATTATCTTCCTGACCATAACCTCTCCATTTAACCAAATACTGGAGTCTTCGTCTAGAAAAACGAGAATCCAATATTTTCTCAACCACATACTCCAGATTGCCCTCAACCAAAACAGGGTCAGGAGACACAGCAGCAGGAACCACTGGCTCAACAAACCTCTTCAACAAGGACTTGTGGAACACGTTATGGATCTTAAATGTCCCTGGAAGAAGCAAACGAAAAGAAACAGGATTAATAATCTCCATGATCTTATAAGGTCCAATGAACCTAGGCTTAAATTTAGGAGATGCTACTCTCATAGGAATATTCTTTGAGGACAACCAGACCAAGTCCCCCACTTTAAACCGAGGACCATCAGTCCTATGCCGGTTAGCAAACCGCTGGGCCTTCTCCTGAGAGAGGGACAACCTCTCCACTACCTGGTCCCAAATCTGCTGCATACGCTCAACAACAGAGTCAACACCTGGACAGACAGAAGCCTCCGTCTGTCCTGAAGAAAATCGAGGGTGAAACCCAGAATTACAGAAAAACGGAGACATCAAAGTGGCAGAGCTAGCCCTATTATTAAGAGCAAACTCAGCCAAAGGCAAAAAAGAGACCCAGTCATCCTGATCAGCAGACACAAAGCATCTTAGATAAGTCTCCAATGTCTGGTTTGTTCTCTCAGTTTGACCATTGGTCTGAGGATGAAATGCCGAGGAGAAAGACAATTGAACACCCAGTTTAGAACAAAAAGTCCTCCAAAATCTGGAAACAAACTGGACTCCTCTGTCAGACACAATGTTCTCAGGAATGCCGTGTAAACGAACCACGTGCTGAAGGAACAACGGCACCAATTCAGAGGAGGAAGGCAACTTAGGTAATGGCACAAGATGTATCATTTTGGAAAACCTATCACAAATTACCCAGATGGTGGTCATTCTCTGAGAAACAGGAAGATCGGAAATGAAATCCATAGAGATATGGGTCCATGGTCTCTTGGGCACAGGCAATGGCATCAACAAACCACTAGAGCGAGAGCAAGGCTTGGAGCGAGAGCAAGTCCCGCAGGACTGCACAAATTCCCTGACATCGCGAGACAAGGTAGGCCACCAAAAGGACCGACTAACCAAGTCTCTGGTACCAAAAATTCCGGGATGCCCAGCCAATGCGGAACAATGAATCTCAGACATCACACTCTTTTTCCATTGGTCCGGGACAAACAATTTTCCAACAGGGCAGCGCTCGGGCCTATCCTCCTGACACCCCTCCAGAGCAAGTCTCAAATTGGGCGAGATGGCGGAAAGAACTACACCCTCCTTCAAAATAACAGAGGGATCAGATAGCTCAGGAGAGTCCGCAAGGAAACTCCTCGAGAGGGCATCCGCCTTAACATTCTTAGTGCCAGGAAGAAAGGAAACCACAAAATTAAAACGTGTGAAAAACAAGGCCCACCTGGCCTGTCTAGGATTGAGTCGCTTGGCAGATTCCAGATAGACCAGATTCTTATGGTCCGTAAAGACCACCAACTGATGTTTGGCTCCCTCCAGCCAATGTCTCCACTCTTCAAAAGCCCACTTCATGGCCAATAACTCCCGATTACCCACGTCATAATTACGTTCAGTAGGAGAAAATTTTCGAGAGAAAAAGGCACAAGGGTTACTTTTAGAGGTCTCTGGATCTTTTTGGGACAAAACGGCACCTGCCCCAATTTCAGAGGCATCAACCTCCACCTGAAATGGCAGAGAAACATCAGGCTGCCGTAGAACAGGAGCAGAAGTGAATCTCTGCTTAAGTTCCTGAAACGCAGAGACTGCCTCAGGAGGCCAATTCACCACATCAGAACCCTTTCTGGTCAAATCAGTTAATGGTTTAACAATAACAGAGAAATTACCAATAAATTTACGATAAAAATTGGCAAAACCCAAAAATCTCTGAAGAGCCTTTAATGAAGTAGGTTGGACCCAATCACAGATGGCCTGAACCTTGACCGGGTCCATTTCAACAACAGATGGGGACAAAATGAATCCCAGAAATGAGATCTTCTGTACGCCAAAAAGACACTTTGATCCCTTCACATACAGAGCATTCTCTCTCAAAATCTGGAATACAGTTCGAACATGTTTCACATGAGAGTCCCAGTCATTAGAAAAAATCAAGATATCATCCAAATAAACAATCAGAAACTTGTCCACAAAATCCCTGAAAATGTCATTCATGAAGGACTGGAAGACGGAAGGAGCATTAGTGAGCCCAAAGGGCATCACAAGGTACTCAAAATGCCCTTCAGGGGTGTTAAATGCCGTCTTCCATTCATCCCCGTGCTTAATGCGAATAAGGTTATACGCCCCCCTGAGGTCAAGCTTGGTAAACCAAGTAGCGTTTTTCACCCTGGAAAACAGGTCAGAAATCAAGGGTAACAGGTATTGATATTTCACAGTAATATTGTTCAAGAGACGATAATCAATACACGGCCTTAATGAACCATCTTTTTTGGCCACAAAGAAAAAACCGGCACCTAAGGGTGAAGAGGATGGTCTGATATGACCCTTCTCCAATGATTCCTTGATATAAGACCGCATAGCGTCATGTTCAGGTACAGACAAGTTAAAAAGGCGACCCTTAGGGAATTTACTACCTGGCACTAATTCAATAGCGCAGTCATAGCTCCTATGGGGAGGTAAGGATGCAGATTTACTTTCGCTAAACACATCAGAAAAATCAAACAAAAAGTCAGGAACATCCTCAGCCTGGGGGGAGGCAGAAAAAACAGGAGTGTTGGTATTAACACATTGGCAGCCCCAACTGGTTACAGACACAGATTTCCAATTCAAAACAGGATTATGAGACTGTAACCAAGGGAAACCCAGCACTATAATGTCATGCAGATTATATAGAACCAAAAATTTGCAGCACTCCTGGTGATCAGGTTCAACCCTCATTATGACCTGAGTAGAAAACTGGGGTTTATTCTCAGCCAAAGGGGTAGAATCGATCCCCAGTAGGGGAATAGACTTCTGTAGGGGTATCAAGGGAAATCCACAACGTTTAGCAAAATCATAATCCATCAGGTTAATAGCTGCTCCAGAATCAACGAAAGCCTGAGCAGAAAATGAGGACAGAGAGCATATCAGAGTGACAGTTAATAAAAACTTAGTCTGAACACTACCCAAGACAACTGAGCGTGCAAAATGTCTTCCCCGCTTAGGGCAGACTGAAATAGCATGAGAGGCATCACCACAGTAGAAACATAACCCATTGCGCTTTCGAAACTCATGACGCTGTTCCCCAGACACCACTCCATCACACTGCATGGGCTCAGCAGCTGGCTCACAAGGCAACACCACTCCACGCATACTTCTCCGCTCACGCAAACGTCTGTCAATTTGAATCGCCAATGACATAGAATCATTGAGACCAGAGGGGACAGGGAATCCCACCATAACATCCTTTACATTATCCGACAGACCCTTCCGGAAAAGGGCCGCCAAAGCGTCGTCATTCCATTTGGTCAGGACTGCCCACCTACGGAATCTCTGACAGTATAACTCAGCGTCATCAAGCCCCTGATTTAATTGCAACAAGGCTTTTTCAGCTTGATCAGTGACATTAGGCTCATCGTACAATAACCCCAAAGCCTGAAAAAATGCATCAACATCACTCAAAACAGGATCCCCAGGTATCAGGGAAAAAGCCCAATCCTGAGGATCGCCGCGCAGGAGAGAGATGATAATTTGAACCTGCTGCGCTGCGTTTCCTGAGGACTTAGATTTTAAGGCAAGAAACAATTTACAATTATTTTTGAAATTCTGAAACTTAGCTCGATCCCCTAAAAACAAATCTGGCATGGGGATCCTAGGTTCCACAACAGGCAACCTAGCAAGATATGCAGCAATACTCTGAACCTCAGTGGCAAGCTGATCCACACGGCCAGACAACTGTGCAAACTCCATTGGGAGAAAAGATCCTCCCCAGCACCCAGAGATACAGAGGGAAAAAAAAAAAAATGCAACAAACAGAAAAATATCTCTGACAACTTTCCTTCCTTCAAAATATTTTTTCCCTTCTGTGAGTACCATACAATTTTTATGGCCGGTGATACTGTTATGTTACGGTAGCTGAGGAGTGCAAGCAAAAAAGGAAATACACCAGAGCAGTTGGAATCTATGAGATTGCAGTACCCTGACTAACCACCGCAACTAGAGGCAGCCGTGGAGCGTTCCTACGTTGGTCCTAGACGCCTCGTCACAGCCTGAGAAACTAACTACACCTAAAGATAGAAATAGGAAAGCTATCTGCCCCGTAGCAGAACCCCAAAGATAATAGAAAGCCCCCAAACATGTAATGGCGGTTAGACAAGAGGAAATACTGACACAGAAAGAAAATAGTATGAGCAAAAGCTGGGGCCCAAACTATCTAAATAGAAAAGGACAGGAAGGGTACTTACTGCAATCCCAGAAAACCCTGAAAAACACCAACTCTACTAATTTCAAAATCACCTGAGATCACACGACCTCTACCACCTAAATTAGTTCTCTGGTGTAACAAAAACAGCAGCCACTGAAAAAACTGGAAAAAGCAAAAGTACAAAACACAGTGGCTGAACTAAACTGAGAGGGCAAAAGCCCCCGGAGGGGACCCAGAAGGCCCCCACAGAAGTGCAGGACCAAATGCAAAAATATAGCAAAAACACAACATAAGAAATTGTCTTATCTGATAGCAGGAGATGCAGACACGACACAGCAGGCTACAAGGGAAACTGGAAAGAAGGATTCAGACCAGAACAATTGATCACCGGCAACCCTGATGGGAAAATGATTCCCTTAAATAAGACCAATCAGTAACACCTGATTCCCAGTCCTCACAATCCTCACTAGTACCGCTTGTATTCACAACAGACAGGAGTTTTGCAAGGCCAGCATTCAGAGCCTGTGCTCGTGGATGGTTTGCCGAGTATGGCCGTCTTTTATCCCATGCCTGTGTTACCGATGGCTGTTTTTTGTACTGGGAGTGTGACGATGACTGTGAACTTGCTGCAGTGGGTGGAATAACAGTTTGTCTATGGACAACAGTGACCGAGGTTCTTCCATGGAGATCCTGTGAGGAAGCCAAAACAGGTGTGTGAGAGCTGGAGGTAGAGGCTCGAACATGACGTAAAGATGTAGGTGCTGCTGTAGGTTGGCCTACATCTCCAGTGTGTCTTTGAAACTCAGCTACGTGCTTTGTCCGTACATGTGTCCACATATTTGTGGTATTCAGGTTCCTGATATTTTTACCTCTTTTAACTTTTTGCTTACACAGCTTGCATTGAACATAGCAAATATTATCTACAAGTCTGTCAAAAAAGGACCACGCAGTGCAAGTCATGGGAGCGCCAATTTTGACATTTCTAAGAGAACTGCTCCCAACAGGTGCCAAACTGGAGGCTACAGGCAAGCGAGTCTGCAGCCTACCTCTCCCTCCTCTTTGTACCGTTGGGACAATCTCTTCCTCAGAGCTGCTCCCACCACCTTGCTGTTGCTCACGCCATGTTGGGTCTCGGACTTCATCATCTCCACTACCCTCTTCCAACACCTGCTGCTGTTGGATGGTCTGGGCAGCACCATGCTCCACAAAACCTGGCACCTGAGTCTCATCATCATCATAAGATGCGTTCTGCGGTGTGCTGTCCATCGGCACTGGCTCACCCGCCTCTTCAGATTGAGAGAGACACAGCTGTTGCGCATCACTGCATACTCCATCTTCTTCAAATTGCAGAATGCTGCTTGCCTGTGCCCGTGTTTGCGAGCCAACAGATTCTGAGAACAGAAGCAGAGACTCAGCTGGCTCCTGTACAGAACTCTCTGACTGCCTTGGCAATTTGACAGGCGGTGAACAGACAGATGGTTGCTCAACAGTGTTGTGTTCCTGAGAGGAGGTGGAAGGAATTGAAGTCGATGCATTGGCTGCCATCCAACCAACAACGGCTTCAATTTGTTCTTCCCGCAGCAGGGGGGCACGCCGAGCTCCTACCAAAGTGCGCATAAAGGAACGCTCACGGGGATAAATGGTGGATGCTGTGTCACTGAGGGCGGCAGCAGACACAGAATCCCCACGTCCTCTCCCTGCTGAAACTCCACGGCCACGACCACGTGCCTTACTCACTGACTTCTTCATCTTGGTAGATTGATAAAGAAAGTCAGAAAAGTTATAACTTAAGGCCTAAGTGTGGTTATTACGCAGAGACTGAAGTGAACACTGAAACACAACTGTTCACAAATCACAATCTGTGAAAGGCTACTCCTTTGTCTACTTCTATAGTGTTTGCAACCAATGTATTGGATACGGATGGAAGCGCGTCACACTAATAGTTAAATTGCATGGAGCAGCAAGAATTACACTGAAGGAAAAAAAAAAGAGTCTGTGAGTGACAGGTGCAGATGCCTACAGACAGCGTTGCATGCAGAGCAAACTGCAGCGTCACCTGCACTCACACACACCTTGCAGAGCTGTTAAAACACTGCAGGCAAAAGGAAGCTTTACACAGCGGTTGGTGCTAGCCTGCCTACAGCACAGTACACTAAATCGCAATCTCTAACTGTCCCTCAGAGTCAGCACAGCAGCGTTCTGTCCCTTACTGAATTCACAGCACAGTGACGCTAAAATGGCGGCGGCGCCTTTTATACACTGAAGAAAAAAAAAAAAGAGTCTGTGAGTGACACGTGCAGATGCCTACAGACAGCGTTGCATGCAGAGTAAACTGCAGCGTCACCTGCACTCACACACACACCTTGCACAGAGCTGTTAAAACAACACTGCAAGGCAAAAGGAAGCTTTACACAGCGGTTGGTGCTAGCCTGCCTACAGCACAGTACACTAAATCGCAATCTCTAACTGTCCCTCAGAGTCAGCACAGCAGCGTTCTGTCCCTTACTGAATTCACAGCACAGTGACGCTAAAATGGCGGCGGCGCCTTTTATAGTGCATTCTGACATCATTTCAGCAGCCAATCACAGCCATGCCATTAGTTAACATGACCGCAGCATTACAGGATGTGCCCACACTTCTTAGGATTCCTTATTGGCTGAATAAAATCACATTGCCTCGCAAATAATTATGGGAACTTCCGATTCCGGTATTCGATAAGACGAAAATATCGAAACGAATTATCGAAAGGCCGATAGAGCTAATATCGGCCGATAGCCGATATTTGC
Organism: Oophaga sylvatica; assembly: GCA_033576555.1. Classification (NCBI taxonomy): domain Eukaryota; kingdom Metazoa; phylum Chordata; class Amphibia; order Anura; family Dendrobatidae; genus Oophaga; species Oophaga sylvatica. The sequence goes on along the minus strand of JARQOD010000006.1, from coordinate 334,336,977 downwards.
ATTATCGTATCGCTCAACACTACTGCAGGGTAATCCCGGCCGTAAACCAGTCCGATGACGTCACCGCCGGGGAAGCAGGTAATCAGCTGTGCTGCGCCGGGATTCTGATGTAGCAGAGCTGGATCGTCGTGGGACACTCGTTACTATGGACTGCGTCGTTCAGGTGGTATTCTTTTTTTTTTTTCATTTTTTTACAGGAGATCGATGGCGTCGCAGGATGAGACTGTAATAAAAGTAATGAAACTGTGTTTTTTTTTTTTATTAAATTAAAAAACTTTTTTATTAACATTCACCCGTCCGGGTACATAAACAATTTAACTATTTACATACAGGGACCCTGTCCGGGTTATTTATAATTCTTTGGCAGGGGTGTTCCAGGTACCACCTGGTACTCTTCTGATGCTTGCCAAACATCCGAGGCACCAAGGACCACCAGGACCTGATGACGTCGTGTGGCCTGTACAGTCAAGTCGTGACCCGCTATCTGGGTCTGTGTGGCCACCTCTTTCATCTCCCTCCGGGTCTGGAGCCCTATGTCACGGACTGAACGAACCCCAGGGGGCCTAAGAGGCGCCGGGTACGGGCCAGCTATACTTATCATGTCAATAGCTGGGGCTGCTGAGGAGACCACTGAGGGAGGCTTGGGAGACTTACAGCGTGGGTGGGCACTTTTGCAGAGGCCTGGATGTGGGAGGCTGAAGGCTCCGAGGGTCTCACAGGTTCCTGACACACTGGGGAGTAGGGGTCGCACCTGGTAACATTTAGGGCGTACCATCCATTGTAACCCCAGTGTCGGGTGTAAGTCACCAAGTCTCCTGGCAACAGGTCCCTCCCCGGGTGTCCTTCTGGGAGGTGAGCCTCCACGTCCCGCCGGTTCACAAAGACTTCTAAATAAAGTCCAGCCTCCTTGATGAAGCCCCAACCACCTTTCAATTTAAAGCTCCGTACTGCACCCTTATGCCGCGGCTCACACAGGGTTCCTTTATCCTTTCTCATCCGGTCCTTATCTGCCCGGTCCTTCTCCAGGTGACGTTGCCGAAGTTTTAGGGATTCTCGCTGCTCCCTTTGTCGCTCTGCTTCCCGCTCCCAACGTCTCCACTCTTCCTCCTGACGCCGGTTATAATTCTCCTCCACCAGCTGCTCCATGTCTCCACCACTCCACTGCAGCTTACAGTGTCCGGTTTGCGGCAGCTCTCCTGTCGCCCCCCAGTCCTGGCGGCGCTCCCCTGCGGAGGAAGCAGACGGCTCTAAATCAGATGACAGTCGGGGCTCCGGTACAGGCAGGTAGTGCTCTGATGCCTGCGCGGCCTCCTCCATGAGGACGGGTGTTGCTTCTTCTGTCTCAGCGACGGGAGCAGACAGCGGGATCTGGGGTGCTGCCGGTGCAGCGTTTTTTGCACGAACGGGTGCCTCCACTGCGACAACGTCAACCGGATCACATTGCAAGGACTCCTCTACTAGAACGGGTGCCTCACCTTCCGGTACAGACACTTCAGGTAAGAGGGATTGGCGCCGCTCCAAGTTTAGTTTTAGGGCACGCCAGCTGGCTTCCATCCTGGCGACCTCCTCCCGGTGCCGGGCCAGGCCTCTTAGGGTATCCTCCGCTTCTTGCAGCGTAGGAGGGTTTCCAGGCCGGGTGCCCAACGGTGTTTCCGTGGCGATCGGGTCGCTTCCGTGGGGGGAGAGCTCTGAGTCTGACTGCTCCATCCCTTCACACTTCTGCTCGTGTCCATTAGCCATCTCTGCCAAGTCACATGTGTCATTAGCATCTGGAGAGGGCCCCTCTTTTGTAGGGAGGCGGGACCTTCGTGTTAGTTTCTGCACACTGAGGAGGATGATGAGGCGGAACTGAAGAGCTGTGGGGCACGATGTTACATTGCAGTACCATTTACAGTGGTCGGCCATCGTTTTCGCGCCACTGAGTGACACCCACGAAGAGCACGCCCTTCTTCTTCACCAGTGCCTCGTCGTGACGCAGATATGGCTGAAAAATGGCAAATACATTCTCTGATGATTTTAGCAATTCTCAAGCACAAAACCAGTTCAATTCAGGCACACAGGACTCGCTTATAGCGAGCTACAGAATCCTGTTCGTGACGCCCAAGTTGAGTCGCACAGAGCCAGAGGTTTTGGGGGTACTCGGCACCGAGCCCGTCGACTTCTATGGGGTATGTCACGGCTTTACCCGGCAATTGAATCAGAGTCTATTTTACTATGTAGAAGTGTATAAACTATAAATATATGTATATATATGTCACAATGACATGTATATATATATATATATATATATATATGTATTCTATGTGTGTATATTTTGTGTTTACAACGTAAGAAAGGGTTTTTTTTGTTGCGATATTTTGTTCCCATAGACTTACATGGGACTTCCGCTATCGAAATCGGATATCGACGATATTTAGTGCTATCGGCGATACAATTTCGATACGATATTTTTAGATATCGAGCAATATCGCTCAACACTAGTCTGGACATATTATATGTCTGCTACACACATGGGTGATTTTCCTTTTTCTATGATTAAGACTATATGCACTATGCACTTTATTAGATAGATGTTATTACCAGATGTTCAACGGACTATGAATTTTGCTATTTGGCTAGACAACCACTTCTGTTATTACAGTAGTTGTGTTCCTCCACACATGAGCGTTTGTATGTGCTTTGTCTTGTTTATGTCTGCTTACCTATGTGTGACATTTATTGTATTTGTCTAAATAAAATTGTATTGGCTTTTAGTATGTAGTTTGGACGTGTACTCCATTTTTTATGTATGATTCATGATTTTGAGAGTTTCCATATTAGTTCATTATGGTCTATTAATTTGGTACATAGCCGTTTATGAGGTTTTGAGATGTTTCAGTGGAATTTGTTTCTTAATAATTACACAGGTTTAGGGAAAAATTGTTAATAGTAGTACCCCTTTATATACCACTCTGAAAAAAAAATAGCGGTAGATATTTATTCAGTACTACTTCTGGCTAGTAAAAGATGTGACTTGTGTTATTCTCCTTTTCTTTAGTGCCAATATTTGGTATTCTAAATAACATCACGGTATATTTTTGCAGTCTGTTGAAAATAATTATGCAAAGTTCCCAGTCATTTCACAAAATATGTCTGATACCTTTTCATTCACTCGCAGCAGCTAGAAATAATATTATTACACTGTTCCTATTTTGAAAATACCTACTGCTTTATTTTGTGTTTTCTGATTCATGTGAGTTTCCATAAAGGAGACTAACGTTGTTCCACTCTTTATCATACCTGCAGCGATAGATACAAAATATAAATTGCTATTTGATTGCACTAAGCTATATCTGAATGTCATGTAAAATGTTTAAGTGAGTGATAAAATACTCCACATTCCGTTGCAGTCAGAGAGAAGGAGCCGCTAGTTACTGTGAAAGGGTCAACACATTCTATCTGGCTTGGAATGCATTAAATTAAGATAAGCAGTGATACCTGATGCATTGTGGTACTTAAAATGTCTAGGTCACTTGCGTAATAATTTCCTAATCACTAAACAGTTGGGAACCTTACTCAGGGAAGCAATATATTTAGCTTCTGTTTCTCCACTGATCTTGACAGCTATGCCTACAGCTTTTGTCCTCACTCAAGTTCTGTAACCACCAATAAATAAATGTAGACACCAGAATTGCAGATTTGTTAACTCAGCAAATTTCTATTACTAGTGAAAACATTCAGTAGCATATTTTATAAAGAGGGATTTGAACACAAATGTGTATTTTTAAATGTTATATATGCATTATAATGAAGGCAAATCCATTTTGCTGTATTACAGATATGTTTAGTATAGATATATCGCACGTGAAAATGGATTTTCCGATACTACACCATTGTATTCCTCTGATGATTTTACACTGATGCATTTTTCTCATAAAGCCTTTGAAAATATGCAAGAAAAATATTGTGGCAATTTTCTTAACATATTATGAGATATTCCGCTAATTATTGAGCTTCGATATTACAAACGACAAGAGTGCTTTGGGGTATGAAAAAAATATTTTATTTTAGTTACATTTTTCTTAACATCTTAGAAATGAATCAATTTAGATGATTCTTTTAGCTATTTAAATTATATTGTAAACTAAAAAATATGAAAATAAATTCTGAAATGTATATGAATGCTGTTTATTTTTAAGACAAATAGACATATTTAAATTTTGATTACATACTTGAGCTATTTTAGTATTTAAGTGGATGGACTGAAATCGACTTCATTTGTAAGAGGCGTGCTTTTTGATAGATTTGACATGCATTGGACATTTCTTAAAAGAAAATTGAAATCTATGCCTGCTATGAGCTGTGTCCCCTTTCTCCTAACACTGCCACATTTATTGCCACTTTTGAAAAGTGTTGAATGGAAAAAATTGCACATTTTAGAGCTCATATGACATGTGGAAAATTTTGCAATGTTTTACATCAAAAAATGGTGCCAAGCCCTTAATATAATCCCCATTGTGGGCCTCTCAGGCAGTAATACTCTGAGGAACACTTTGTCAACTAGATAGAATTTTTCGCAGAGTTCATTATTTATACATGTTTTACTATAATGTAAACTCTTCTTTTTTCCTTTTATATGTAAGTTATATAATCAGCAACACCTGATAAGCAATTTTTCAAATAAACCCTTGCAGCAAGTCATTGTAATTAGGATTATCTTTTTCTGTGATGGGCTCGATCACCCCCCTCCTTTGTGTTAAAGTGAAGAGCAAAGGGTAACAATGTTTAGAACTTTTGACTTTCAGGCTGCATATCTCATTATCCACTTCTTCTTTGAACTTGAGACTGCCATCATTTTATAGAAAATCATCTTAGATATCTCATGCTTAAATTTGACTTGCAACTATTTAGCTTATGATTAGTTATGCAGATTCTTGTCATGACACTGCATTGTTACTGTTTTGCTCCTAAAGATCTAAATTGTAATTTTTATTATTTTGTTACTTTTTTTTAAATCCACCTTTGTTTTTCAATACTGCCTGAATCCTTCTGTGCATGCTCTTGATCAGATTCAAACATGCGTCAACTGAAATCTGATCTCAGGTCTCTTCTACACGTTGCCAAAGTTGGTGCATATTGGTTGACTCACTTGGATATGTATACAGTTTTTTCTTCAATTCTACCCACAAGTGTTTGATTGGGTAGAGGTCTGGAGACTGTGGGGGCTATTCCAGCACCTCATCTTCATTGTCATTGAACCATTTCTTTGCCAATCTCGATGTATGCTCCGTGTTGTAGTCTTGTTGGAACACTATGTCGTCTTTTTCATACCCAGAGTACTTGAGTATAAAAGTAACACATCTTGTAAGATACTCACATATAGCTCAGCATTGAGATCACCATCGCTCCTTGTCAAGTATCCAATGCCTTTGCCTGTGAAACAACTCCATATCATCAAGCTTTCTACACTGAACCTGACATTTCCTTCAATTTCTCAATCTGTTAAACCCCTTTTACCTAGTTTCTTTCAGAGCCATTTGCACCTATCAGAGCCTAGTCTATTGACTTTCATGTCATCGCTCCAAATCACTCGTTTCAAATCTTTAAATGTCCACTTTCTGTACTTGTTTGCAAACTCGAATTAACGCTTCTTATGAAAATATTGAAGTTGAAGCTTCTTCACCTTTTTTTCCGGCCACCATTCCAGGCTTGTGTAATGTGTGTTGTAATTTGTAGCATACAGGAAGAAAAAGATTTTACCACAACCCTAAGCAAAACAGTAACAATGCAAGTGACATGACAAGAATCTGCATAACTAATCAAATGTTAAATAGTTGCAAGTCAAATTGTGAGGTATGTATGATATATCCAAAATGATTGTCTATAAAATGATGGTAGTCTCACAATCAAAGTAGTGGATAGTGAGATATGGAGCCTGAAAGACAAAAGTTCAAAGCATTGTTACCCTTTTGCTCTTCAATATATACAGTGGGTTTGGAAAGTATTCAGACTGCTTTACATTTTTCACTCTTTGTTTCATTTCAGCCATTTGGTAAATGCAAAAAAGTTCATTTTTTTCTCATTAATGTATACTCTGCACCCCATCTTGTCTGAAAAAACAGAAATGTAGAAATGTTTGCAAATTTATTAGAAAAAAAAACTGAAATATATGGTCATATGGTCATAAGTATTCAGACCCTTTGCTCAGACACTCATATTTAAGTCACATGCTGTCCATTTCCTTGTGATCCTCCTTGAGATGGGTCTATTCCTTCATTGGAGTCTAGCTATATTTAATTAAACTGATAGGACTTGATTTGTAAAGGCACACATCTGTCTATATAAGACCTCACAGCTCACAGTACATGTCAGACCAAATGAGAATCATGATGTCAAAGGAACTGGCCAAGGAGCTCAGAGACAGAATTGTGGAAAGGCACAGATCTGGCCAAGGTTACAAAAAAGTTTCAGTAGTACTCAAGGTTCCTAAGAGCACAGTGGCCTCCATAATCCTTAAATGGAAGACGTTTGGGACCACCAGAAGTCTTCATAGACCTGAATGTCCAGCCAAACTGCGCAATCATGAGAGAAGAGCCTTGGTGAGTGAGGTAAATAAGAACCTCAAGATCACTGTGGATGAGCTCCACAGATGCAGTAGGGAGATGGGAGAAAGTTGCACAAAGTCAACTATCACTGCATCCCTCCACAGTTGGGATTTTATGGCAGAGTGGCCTGACTGATGCCTCTCCTCAGTGCCAGACATATGAAAGGCTGCATAGAGTTTGCTGAAAAACACATGAAGGGCTCCAAGACTATGATAAATAAGATTCTCTAGTCTGATGAGACAAGATAGAACTTTTTCATGATAACTCTAAGCGGTATTTGTGGAAAAAAACAGGCACTGCTCATCATCTGCCCAAGACTATCCCAATAGTGAAACCTGGTGGTGGCAGCATCATGCTATGGTGGTGTTTTTCAGCTGCACGGACAGGACGACTGGTTTCAATTAAAGGAAACATGGATGTGGCCAAGTACAGAGATATCCTAGATGAAAACCTCTTCCAGAGTGCTCTGGACCTCAGACTTAGCTGAAATTTCACCTTCAAACAAGACAATGACCCTAAGCACACACCTAAAATAACAAAGGAGTGGCTTCAGAACCACTCTGTGACCATTATTGACTGGCCCTTCCAAAGCCCTGACTTAAACCCAATTGAGCATCTCTGGGGAGACCTGAAAATGGCTGTCCACCAACATTCACCATCTAACCTGACGGAACTGGAGAGGATCTGCAAGGAAGAATGGCAGAGGATCCGCAAATCCAGGTGTGAAAAACTTGTTGCATCATTCCCAAAAAGACTCATTGCTGTACTAGCTCAAAAAGATGCTTCTACTCAATACTGAGCAAAGGGTTTGAATAATTATGACCATGTAATATTTCAGTTTTTCTTTTTTAATAAATTTGCAAAATTTTCTACATTTCTGTTTTTTTCAGTCAAGATGGGATGCAGAGTGTACATTAATGAGAAAAAAATGAACTTTTTTGAATGTACTAAAAGCTGCAATGAAACAGAGTGAAAAATTTAAAAAGGTCTTTCCGTACCCACTGTATCATGTTGTACTTAAGATCCAAAAAAGTATAACAATCAGTGGTTACCATTACCATGTTGATGATGAATGCTGATAAACTTTTCCAAGTTGTTTTTGCTTCTAATGGGCTTTTCAAGAATTAAAAATTGAAGGCATATCATTAAGAACAGGCCTTTTACAGCATCCCACACCAATCAGCAGAATAAGGAAGAGCCTATGGTAGAGTTACATAGTGGAGCAAATAAATTTGAGTAGAATTGAATTCTGCTCGAATATTACATAAATGCACATTTGCCAAAATACATGTTTTTTGTAATCGGCTTCTTTGTAGATTCAGCAAAATGGCGGCCACTGACTGCCATTTTTTTAACTGTCGAGAAGTTAAAAAAAAATCTTATACTTACCTTACTGCTCATCTCAACCACTCTGCTTCTCACTCTCCTACCCAAATAGTATCTTTTTATCACTAGCACAAGTCCTGAATCCCAAGGTTTCTTCATGCTAGGGCGGGTCTTCTGGCTCTGTGACGTATCGTGATGTCATGTTGTTGTGATCCCTTACGTTTGTTTATGCAGAACCATCCCAAGCCTCATCAGAGCCAAAAGTCCTTGCTTAGTGTGAACAGATGTTTTTACATTTATTGTGCTATGGGATCTGTAAAGACTCCAAAGCATTAAAGAGAATTCAATATGTGGAGAATTACATTCAATATGTGGAGAATAATTTTTCTGCAATTAAAATTTCCTGGGAAAATCTGTGCAAACAGGCGAATTCAATTTTTTCTGATCCTGTGATCTCTAGCTTTGGCTGTTATTCTGTTACACTGTTAAAATGGTATTTACATAAGGGTTGAATGTACATAGTACGTAAGCTCAATCTCATTCATGAAGAAACCTGAGAGATACGATCCTTACATACTGTTCCTTTAATCGTTTCTCCTCACGATATGCTATTCATTTTTTATTGTAGGAATCACTTTTTAATTTCCCAATGGTTGAAGTTTGTGATGTGGTGCATTAAACTGAATAATATGAAATCTGCATACAGTCAGAACCCAATAAGCCGCCTTGTTTGGATCCAAATCTCCAATTGACAACATGAAATGCTATATAGACACACTGAGCAATATCTTTCCCTAATAAACAGAGTATGTATTTAAAGATAGGATCCTAATTTCCCAAAAAAGCTATTTGAACAGCAAGCCAACAATTTTTGTAGCGTCATAAATAAACCTTTTCTATCTAGTTAATGATATTACAAACCTAGAAGCTATAAACGTCTGCATTAGTAGGAGGAAAAAGGCAATTACCGACTTAACAATGAGCTGAAAATCTTCTCAGCAGGAAGGGGTTAAATCCTACTGTGTAAAATATGTTACACGTCTTATAAACAGCAGGAAATTAATTGAAATATTAACTCACAAAATTTAAGAGTTTGTGGTAGGCTAAACAGTCACAGGTCTATTCAATAGTTGAGCTCATAGAAATAAGTTAGCGTACAGATATGGAAACCATATCTTAGATCCTGCTCTGGTGGCGGACAGTTTATATATTAAGTCATTTTGTTCGTGTGTTTCCAGCAGGAGTGGCATTTAAGGAGCGTCTACAAGGAAAGGGTGCAGCTTGTTGATCACATTTTCTGTTTTCTTAGTACATGTTAATGTTATTATTTTTCTAGCAAACATCGCTCAGTTGTTTTTATAAAGAACATTGGCCTTTGAAGTGTCTTCTACAGTAAAACTTTATTTAAGTCAGGAGGTTTTTTTATTGTTTGAGCTTACACAATTTACATTTCTACATTGGGTTATATCAGGATTTAACATAGGTGAGGAAAAAAAGAGATTCTGAACAAAAATATATTATTAAAAGAATTGTTGTTTTAAAAATAAAATAATTATATGCTTCAAAGCACCCCTCCATTATTTTATTTTATTTCAATGCTCAAGTAGTGCTATTAATCTACGTTCCTGACCATAGCATTATACTTACCAGCCACCATCTTAACCTGCTGCCTGCGCAGCCACCATCTTGTGACTACAACTTCTGACTGACCAGAAGTCAGAGGAAACGGTCACAAGCTCTCAATGTGTTCTATGAAATCCTCATTTTGGCCTCATTCTGCATCTGATAGACTTACACTGAGTTGTGACTTCCGGATTGCCCTGAAAACACTGGAGCGATCTTGGCAGGTCACAAATTGCTGGAGAAAGGCAGGAGTGGTGCCAAAAACAGATGATGATGGCAGCTGGTAAGTATAAAACTAGCGCCAGGGAACTTAGATTAGCAGTACGCTGGAATGGTGCTTTTATAAATTAGATGGGGGTTTTGATTTTGTGGCTCTTGCTATTATAAGTATTACAGGTTCTCCTCCTTTGCAGCCTTCCTCAGAGACTGCAGGGAACTCCTGTTTTCAAAATGTCAGTTGATGGAGGAGCAAGTGACCAGATGTGACAACCAATTAACCTCTTAATGTCCATTGACGTGCACAGTCCGTCATGGCCGGGTATCAGTTCCGGCACCAGGACGGACTGTGCACATCATGCCTTTGAACTACCACTGTGTGTAAACACGCAGTGGTAGTTCAGTCCTGACAGCTGTCTATGACAGCTGACAGGCACGGCAAGAGGTGTGGGGACCCATGCCATCGGTCCAGCACCCACAGCGCTGTGATTGGTCAGTCAATTCCTGCACTGACAGCCGGGAGCGGCGTCCGCGCCGCCCCAGCTGTTAACCCCCTGATTGCTGCAATCGAGCACGATCGCAGCGTTCAGAGGGGGAGGCAGAGGGCCGGCAGCTCCCTCTGCCTCAGATCGGCATCCCCGCAATGTAATTGCAGGGCCTGATCTCTGCCTTGATGACCCGGGGTTGTCATGACAACCTCGGGGTCATCCAGCTAAGGAAAGCCGCTGTGACCATGCTCACAACATGGTCACAGCAGCTTTCTCCATTGGTATAATGCATTGCAATGCTGGAGCAATGCAATGTATTATACCTGCAATCAAAAGTGAAAAAGTGAAAGTCCCATAAAGGGACTAGGTAAAAAAAAACATTTTTTAAAAAGATTTGTAAAAAAAATATTAAAAAATAATAATAAAAAATTCCCCTAAAAAAACACATTTTTATGTAAAAAAAAAATTTAAAAATACACATGTTTGGTATCGCCACGTCCGTAAAAATCCCATCTATAAAAGCGTAACCCTACTTAACCCCTTCAGTGAAATCCGTAAAAAAAACACAAAAAAGTAGTAAATTATACTTTTTCCAAGCGGTATCATCATACCGCTTGGAAAAGTGCAATAACACGCGATCAAAAAGACGGATATAAATAATCATGGTACCGCTGAAAACGTCATCTTGTCCCGCATAAAACAAGCTGCCATATAGCAACATCAGCGAAAAAATAAAAAAGTTATAGCTCGCAGAATAAAGTGATGCAAAAATAATTATTTTTTCTATAAAAGTTTTTCTTGTGTAAAAAACGCCAAAACATAAAAAAATATAAATGAGGTATCGCTGTAATCGTAGTGACCCGAAGAGTAAAGCTGCCTTACAAATTTTACCACACGCGGAACGGAGGAAAAAAAAAATAAAACAATTTCTGAATTGCTGTTTTTTGTTCATTCTACTTCAACAAAAATCGGAATAGGAAGTGATCAAAAAACGTTATGTGCCTCAGTATGGTACCAATAAAAACGTCCGCTCGCCCCACAAAAAATAAGCCTGCACATAACTGTCGGCCAAATATGGAAAAATGATAGCTCTCAAAAACAGCGATGCTAAAATTTCTTACAAAACATTCTTACAAAAAAAGGTCTTTTAGTGTGTGACAGAAGCTAAACATGAAAAAAGGATGTAAATATGGTATCGCTGTAATTGCACCGACCCGAAGAATAGTCACCTAATCCCTAATACTGCACGAGGAACGGCGTAAAAAATAAAACCAATTCTTCACTTTTGTGGATTTGTTCATTCTGCCTCCCAAAGATCGCAGTAAGGCGATCACAGTGGTTCTCCCCCCACATATGGGGTATCAGCATACTCAGGACAAATTGCACATCAAGTTTTGGGGTCCTATTTCTCTTGTTACCCTTATAAAGATAAAAATTTGGGGGCAAAAAAATCATTTTTGGGGAAAAAAATATGATTTTTTTATTTTCACGGCTCTACGTTATAAACTTCTGTAAAGCACTTGGGGGTTCAAAGTGCTCACCACACATCTAGATAAGTTCCTTGGGGGGTCTAGTTTGCAAAATGGGGTCACTTGTGAAGGTTTCTACTGTTTAGGCACATCAAGGGCTCTCCAAACGCGACATGACGCCAGCAGAACATTCCAACAAAGTCTGCATTCGAAAACGGCGCTCCTTCCCTTCCAGCTCTGCCATGCGCCCAAATAGTGATTTACCCCCACATATAGGGGATCAGTGTACTCAGGACAAATTGCACAATAACTTTTGGGGTCCTTTTATCCTTTGGAAAATAAAAATTGGGGGGTGAAAAGATCATTTTTGTGGAAAAAAATTATTTTTTAATTTTACGGCTCTACGTTATAACCTTATGTGAAGCCCTTGGGGGTTCAAAGTGCTCACCACACATTTAGATAAGTTCCTTGGCGGGTCTAGTTTCCAAAATGGGGTCACTTATGGAGGGTTTCCACTGTTTAGGTACATCAGAGGCTCTCCAAACGCGACATAGTGTCTGCTCTCGATTCCAGCCAATTTGACATTCAAAATCTCAGATGATGTCCTTCCCTTTTGAGCACTGCCGTGCACCTAAAGATTGGTCTTCCTCCACACATGGGGTATCGGTGTACTCAGGAGAAATTGTCCAACAAATATTGTAGTTCATTTTCTCCTGATACACTTGACAAAATTAAAAAAATTGTGTCGAAAGAAAAATTTTGGGGAAAAAAGTTAAATGTTCATTTTTTCCTTCCACATTGCTTCAATTCTTGTGTAGTACCTAAAGGGTTAATAAACTTCTTGAATATGGTTTTAAACACCTTGAGGTGTGCAGTTTTTAGAATGGTGTCACTTTTGGGATTTTCTGTCATATTGACCCCTCAAAGTGACTTCAAATGTGAGGTGGTCCCTAAAAAAAATGTTTTTGTAAATTTGTTGTAAAAATGAGAAATCGCTGGTCAACTTTCAACACTTATAACTTCCTAAACAAAAAAAATGTTGGTTTTGGTTCCAAAATTGTGCTGATGTAAAGTAGACATGTGGGAAATGTTATTTATTAACTATTTTTTGTGACATATCACTCTAATTTAAGGGCATAAAAATTAAAAGTTTTAAAATTGCTAAATTTTAAAAATTTTCGCCATATTTCTGTTTTTTTTCATAAATAAACACAAGTTATATCGAAAAATGTTACCACTAACATGAAGTACAATATGTCCCGAGAAAGCAATCTGAGAATCGCCAAGATCCGTTGAAGCGTTCCAGAGTTATAAGCACATAAAGGGACAGTGGTCAGAATTGTAAAAATTGGCGTGGTCATTAACCTACAAAATGGCTTGGTCCTTAAGGGGTTAAAAGACAGCTTTCCCATATGCAGCATTTTTCAATTGGAAGGATGATGAAGGAGAAGTCTAGACCTCTGCTCCTCCATCAACTGCCATTTTCAGACCATGGATAATGTCACCATGATGAGGATAGTGTTTTGACATGCTATTGGTCCCACATAAGGTGTATACACAGACAGTTCAGAACTTTCTTGCATCCCTGGAATTACCACTATCTATGGATGGCAGCTCCATTTTAACGTGGTTTTATACAGCGTTGGACTGGAACACCTTGGGCTCACCAGAGAAAATCATTCTTGGGGCCCACTATGTAGCTACATAGAAATAAATACAAGACCACAAATTGTGCAGTAAAACACACTAATATCAGGGTATAATATAAGGTAGTACATGTCTTAATTATGTAGCAGGAGTTGGGGTAGCCTCCCTCATAGATTATAAAGCAGCCCCCTCATGGGGGATAATGCTGCCCCCCTCATAGAGGATAATGTTGCCCCCCCTCATAGGGTATAATGCTATATATATAGATAGATATAGATAGATAATAGATAGATACCATATATACTCGAGTATAAGCCGAACCCCCTAATTTTGCCACAAAAAACTGGGAAAACTTATCGACTCGAGTATAAGCCTTGGGTGGAAAATGAGATTATGCCCCATATGCTGCCCCACAAGATGCTCCATAGATTGTGCCCCATATGCTGCCCATGTATTATGCCCCCATAGATGCTCCATAGATTGTGCCCCATAGATGCTCCATAGATTATGCCCCCATAGATGCTCCATAGATTATGCCCCCATAGATTATGCCCCCATAGATGCTCCATAGATTATGCCCCCATAGAAGCTCCTTAGATTATGCCCCCATAGAAGCTCCATAGATTGTGCCCCCATAGATGCTCCTTAGATTATGCCCCCATAGAAGCTCCATAGATTGTGCCCCCATAGATGCTCCTTAGATTATGCCCCCATAGAACTCCATAGATTGTGCCCCCATAGATTATGCCCCTATAGATGCTCCATAGATTATGCCCCCATAGATGCTCCACAGACTGTGTCCCCATAGATTATGCCCCCATAGATGCTCCACAGATTATGCCCCCATAGATTATGCCCCAATAGATGCTCCACAGAGTATGCTCCCATAGATTATGCCCCAATAGATTATGCCCCCATAGATGCTCCACAGATTATGCCCCCATAGATTATGCCCTCATAGATGCTCCACAGACTGTGCCCCATAGATTATGCCCCCATAGATGCTCCACATAGTATGCCCCCATAGATTATGCCCCCATAGATGCTCCACAGATTATGCCCCCATAGATTATGCCCCCATAGATGCTCCACAGATTATGCCCCCATAGATTATGCCCTCATAGATGCTCCACAGACTGTGCCCCCATAGATGCTGCATTTTATAGGCCCCTTCATGCTGCCGCAGCTGCTGCTGCTGCTGCTGCAAAAAAAAGACATACTCACCTCTCGTCGCTGGGGGCCAGGTGCCGGTGTCCTGAGCAGGCGGGGACACCGGCGCGCTATGGGGGACAGGTGCCGGTGTCACCACTGGCTCAGAGCCCTGGCACCTGAGAGAATTACCTGTCACCCGCTCCACTGATGAGCGCCGCTGTCTTCGGGTCCTCCGGCAGTGAATGCTCAGGCAGAGGGCGTGGCGCACACTAATGACGTCATCGCGCCCTCTGCCTGAACATCGCAGCAAGAGGACCCGAGGACAGTGGCACTCAGCGGTTGGAGCAGGTGACAGGTAAGTAATGATATTCACTGCTTCCCACGCCCATGTGGCAACGGGGCCCCCATGGCAGCTGCGTGGTGTGCCGCTATTAGCGACACACCACCGGCTGGGGGCCCTGGAGCAGCGGGGGCCCTAGGCAACTGGCCCCTGTATGCCAGCAGGTGCCAGGGCCCCCCAGATGGCAGGGCCCACCGGAGAATCCTCCGGTTCTCCGGTGGGCCAGTCCGACCCTGGTTTTATACAAGAATACAGTAAAAACAAATATAATTAGCTCATCGGTACACTATGCTTAAAGGTATTTTGGTGCATTCACTGCTGTGGACATTATTCAAAGATAGCTATTCTCATATTTACTTTGAGGGTTTAATTCGGATTGTAGATTGGATTTTATAGATATTGAGGAGCACAATAAAACATGATGTTTTTATGCAGTCTATAAGGAAGCCAGCACACAAGTGGGGGTGCTTCATAAAAAAGGAGAACTTATAATACACCTTAAGAAGTGTCAGTAAATCAGATCACCCACTATATTTGCTTTAATAAACTTATTAACTTACCCTAATACAGTTGCATTTAAAAGTTTGGGCACTCCTGGTCAAAATTACTGTGAACAGTTAAGCAAGATAAAGACAAATGATTAAAAGGCCAAAAGTTAAATATGTCAATTTTTACATTTTAAAAATTACAGAAAGGAAAATGGATCAGTGCAAAAGTTGGGCACCCTTGGAGAATTCTTGCGCTAAGATAACTTTGAGCAAGGTTTTAGATGTCCATTAGCCTGTTAGGGTAATAGCGTGTTCATTATCATCATTAAGAAAGGCCAGGTGATGCAAACTTCCCAGCTTTATAAAAACCCAGCCTCCTCTAACCTTTTGCCAAAAAACATCAGCCATGGATTCTTCTAAGCAGCTGCCAGTGCTGAGCACTCTGTAAATGAAAATGGTAAATGGTGGAGGCTCAAAGCTACAAGAAGATAGCAAAGCATTTTCGAGTTGCCATTTCCGTAGTTTGAAAATGTAAATAAGAAATGACAGTTAACAGAAACAGTGGCTGTCAAGATATTTTCTGGAAGAAAAAGCAAAATTTCAGTGAGAGCTGCTTGTAGGATTGCTAGATGTACATCCTGGATGTTCGGGCACGGCCGATTTAACTGAACGGTTAAAAAATGTTCGGTTCTGGTACCAAAACAATACCAGAACCCAAACACGGACCACAGTACGTCAAACATTCCCTCTGATCAGCAGTTTAGATTGTTACCGCGGTTAGAGAATTGCGGTTCCCAGCAGCAGTGACCAGAGGTAAAATGTTTACCTCTGATCACAGAGGCTTCGGCTGATGAGAGAGTACTTCTCCCATCAGCTTACGCCTGCTGCCGCTGATAGCAGCGAGAGCAGGCGCAGTTGATGGGAGTATTCATCAGCTGGTGCCTGTGCTATAGATAAATAAATTTAAAAAATGGCATGGGGTCTTACTATTTTTGATAACCAGCATGGCAAAACTGATAGCTGTGGGCTACAATCCTCAACTGTCAGTTTTATCATGGCTGGGGTACCATCGTGTTTTGACAACCAATCAAGCTAAATCAGACATGTATATTGGCCCCACAGCCTAAAAATAGCAGCTCTCAGCCACCCCAGAAATTGCCCACCTATTAGATGCACCAATTCTGGTGCCTTTCCTTGCCATGTAATGATGGAAAGTGGGGTTCATATTTGTGGGGTTGATGTCACCTTTGTATTTTCAGGTGACATCAAGCCCAGCAGTTGTTTCCCACGCTGTCATCTGTGTTACTGTGCGAGAAACACCAGCTCTGAGTTTATTACCATCAGTCAGAGCACTACAGTTCCCACGCCGTCACACAGATGACAGCTTTTGAGCCAGAAGTTCTGACAGAGGAGATCTCACTGACAGCAACGAGAGCAGTTGTATGCTGATGAAGAGTATTCACCAGCCGGCTCCTGTGCAATAAATTCCAAGAATAAAAAGATGGCATGGGGACTACTCTATTTTTGCTTATCAGCAAAAGTAAAGCTGATAGCTGGGGGCTGCAGCGCGCAGCTGTCAGCTTTACCTGCGTTTGTTTGCAAAAATAAAGTGGTCCCCATGAATCGGCTATGAATATTGATCACCTTTTGACATCAGTGTTCAGCAATGAAGCTAAGTTCTCAGGCTCAGCTCAGTGTTTCCTGAATTCATGGCTGAACAGTTGTATCATGCTACCGCTCAGCCATGCAATCCAGGTGTAGCAGAGTTGGCCTCTTTGTGGGACAAATTGATTTTTTCAGACAGGTGAGGAATATGATGTTTTATTATTTTTAATTTTACAGTAATATATAGGTGAGTGAGGGTGTTTCTATCAAATAAAGGAATCTGTGCTTTTATTTAAATTAAAGGACTTTACTCTGCCTATGTTTTCATTACATTTTAACATTGGGTTAGTAATGTGAAAGTCTAATAGATGCCTCTCCATTACTAACCTGTGGGCTTGATGTCAGCTGACATTACAAAGCTGACATCAACCCCACAACTATTACCCTACCTGTCACAGCACCATGGCAAGTGGGAAGAGCTGGGCAAAGTGCCAGAATTGGCAAATCTAACATCCACTTTTTCTGGGGTGGCTGCAGGCTGCGATTTTTAGGCTGGAAAGGGTCAATATCCATGGTGCATTCCCAGTCTGAGAATATCAGCACTCAACTGTCTGTTTTAGTTTGGCTGTTTATCAAAATTGGGGTGACTCCCACTTTGTTTTTTAATTTATTTATTTAAATAATTTAAAAATGTAGTGGGACCCATTTATTTTTGAAAACAAGACAATATAAGGCTGACAGCTGGGGGTTGCAGCCCCCAGCTGTCAGCTTTACTTGCATTGGTTAGCACAAAAAGATGGGACCGCACATCATTTTTTTTAAACAGTGTGCCCAGACCAATCACCGCCAAGCAAATACTTGACATGGTTGTTATTGAGTTGAAAGTTCTTACATCAGCAAAGCTTGTTGTTGTTCAACAAACTTCGTTCAGGATGCAGAATCTGAAGAGTATCACAGACTTCCTGGAGAAGTCTGTGTTCGGGGTCCATGCACGGGCACTAGGTGTTTAGTACGGACCGGGAACTTTTCTGTTCAGTTTCACCCATCCCTATGCATGACCACTAGAGATGAGCGAATCAATCCAAGAAAGATCAAGTGCAAGTAAAATTTCTGAAATTTGCATTGCTATGTTCTTTGTAATGTTACAACATGGAGTGACCCAAGTTCTAATCGTGGCCTGAAGTCAAAGCTTTAGTGAAGAACAGAGAGATGAAGAGCACAATAGCTGAAAATTGAGGCTCTGAGGACCAGACAGAAGGCAGCAAGTGCAAGGCAAGCAGATAGGTGAGCAGTGAGGCTATTATTATTTTATTGTTTTTTTTTACACCTCACATTTATTATGCTATGTGGTCTGGAGAAGCACCAAAACATAATAAGGAACATTCAATTTGTGTTAAATAGCTTCGCTGTAGATAGAATTTCCCAAAGAAATCTGTGCAAAATGGCAAAATCAAGTTTCAGGTGATCTACTCATCACTATTGACCATCATTCAAATGGTGAAAATAGGGTAATTGGTAGGGTCTTAACAGTTGGTTTCCTGGTAATCTAGCAATTATCACATGTCCAGTGGCTGTGTTAAATTATTACCAAAAAAGTATTAATATACTACTGTACAAAAAAAAACTATATAGCATGCTTAATATGTTTTATTATGACATTGAGAGCCATTAAAAGTTTCACCTACAAGATTATTATCTTGTTCCTCTTAAAATAATACAACTTCTTTCAACTGGCTAACATAGTACTAAACCCTTTTTCTTTTAATATAAATTTAGCATAGTTTATAATGAGATTTTAGTTTTAAAATTATTGTTGCGGAATTTAATAAAATAGTATATCAATTTACTCCATGAAGAATCATAGGAATAGCCTGTTGAAATATGCAGCACTCCTATGACCCTCAACTTTAATCTATTTTGACCCTCTATAGATGAGAATGATTATATAGAATCTGTTGTCTGACAAATTGCTGTTCCACCTACCATGTATTCATGTTCAACTGACTTCACAGGAGAGGTCAGCTCCTTAATGAGAAACAGAAGCTCAGAAAAATGTCATGACAGAATGCTTTCATTACTGAACCTCTGATTACAAGTTATGTTACTGAGCAGTTACATTTTGGAGTGACAGAACAAACCGAGAACATGTCTTGTAATATGAAGACATTTAGAAAACAATTCATCTGTAGCATTCATGAAATATGAAATGTATTACATGCAGCTAAACACTTGGATCGTGATGGGAGAGGATATGTGGTTTATTTAGTGTGAACTATTAATATCCATGAATCCATGAATAACATTTCATCAGAAAAACATGTATTAATATTTAAGTGGTGCCACACAATAGTTTATCTGGTAGTATACATGGATCAACATTCTTACTGTTAAGATTTCATATTAAGAGTCTTGAACAGTAGCAGTCATCTGTGCAACTACTGTATTTGTACTTGAAATTTTTAGATTAGATTTTGATTCAGACAGGGTATAAGTGTAAGAAAATTTAACTAAAATGTATTGGATTCATTCATGTAGTCAATTTGTTTTCACATTTTCTATGTAATATAAAAGGGTGATCATATAACTCTCCTTATAACAGATCAGAAAACCAACTAAAATGTATCCCAACACATATCGCCAGTGTAATTTGGGCGGCACGGTGGCTCAGTGGATAGCACTGTAGCCTTGCAGCACTGGAGTCCGGGGTTTGAATCCCACCAAGGACAACATCTTCAAGGAGTTTGTATGTTCTCCCCATGTTTGTGTGGGTTTCCTCCGGGTACTCCGGTTTCCTCCCACATTCCAAAAAAAACATACTGATAGGGAATCTAGATTGTGAGCGACGATAATGTGTGCAAAATGTAAAGCGCTGTGGAATATGTTAGCGCTATACAAAAATAAAGATTATTATTATAATTTGTTACTATGAACACTTGACCTATCTTAAAAGGTAATTTTTAAATCAAGGCTTCAATCCCACCTCTGTTGGTGATTAAATTTTCATTGCCTCTGGGATCCCCGGAAGTCAACTACTTCAATGTAGAGATAAAGTAGTAAAAAATTGTGCATCTCGACTAGTGATCTATAGAGAGCGCTAAAATTCTGGGATGATCGTTACTCGAACCAAGCAGTTTTAATGCTCGGATGCTTGATTCAAATAGCCACTATAATGGGAGCCAATGGGAAATCCAAGCATTTTTCTGGCAGACCCTACAAGGTGGTCTGGGGGGCAATGAAAATGTTGAAATTGATGGAAAAAGTGCTGAATGGAAGGAAAACGGCATGGGGAAGACCCCTGCAAGCATCTTTGACTCCCAGATCGCTGCTGAGAACAATGGTGTCACAATTTTATTCCATTTTAAGGACTGACAATAAAACATTTAAAATCGACAAGAAATTAGATTTTACAAGAAGTTAAGTTAGAAAACATTCTTTACTGTATAATGACTTGTATATAAGGCATAATTTAAAAAGGATGTAAAAAATAATAATGTAAGTGAACCAAAATTGAAATTTTTATAAAAAAAATGCAAATTTCAGTGTAACTTATGAAAGAAGCTTACAGACAAGGATAAAAAGGACTTAAAAATCCTGAAATTTTTTTTAAGCAAAAACACAACATGAAAAATAGCCTCACCAAATCTTGTCAAATGACCAGTGCACTAGCAGGATGCAGCCGGCTCCCATAGATAAAGGCTGGAGCAGCACAGGTGCCCACCACTGATGAGAACAGCCACCCTATCACAAAAATAATGATGATGAAGGTGTGTTAGCTGCCTAATGGGAAAAGCACACACATAAGGCTTGCTTAGGACATAAGTCACACAGGAAAGTGCAATGCATAGTGTCTGGATAGCAGCCTATTTATAACGCCTATAATGGAAGGCGGGATGTTCAGCACTATATGTGTATAACACAGAAAACCAAGCCATCAAAAAGGAGCCTAGCTGCATCCTGCAAAAAATGATAAAAAGTGAAAAAAATGATGCATATGATAAATGCATCAAATGAGGTATTGGTTACTATGTTGGCCAAAGCAGATAAGCTTGCAACCCAACGTCAAGGGTCCCCATTATATTGCGAGTAACTAACTAAACATCAATTCAAATCTCACAGATAAAAAGGGCTTAAAAATCCTGAATTTTTTTTTAGCAAAAACACAACATGAAAACTAGCCTCACCAAATCTTGTCAAATGACCAGTGCACTAGCAGGATGCAGCCGGCTCCCATAGATAAAGGCTGGAGCAGCACAGGTGCCCACCACTGATGAGAACAGCCACCTTATCACAAAAATAGTGATGATGAAGCTATCACTATGGTCATAAAGGTAATAGACTGGTTAACTAGTCTTACCTGTATGTCCATAGCTACCGTCTAGATGTTGAGAAATGTACTTTTAATGTTTTATGTTAATGATTTCTTCCAGGTTACTGGGCATGCGGTTCCTGGATGAAATCCCTGCCTCCCTCTTCATTGCAAAAGCACATCCCACCCATGCACATAACACTGACCTGTGACGTGCAGTTGCGGTGCTGTAATCCCATGCTTCTGCTGTGCACTCATGCAGTTATGGGTGCCTTACCTGCCCTTCTAAGGGCAGTGTCTTCATCCTGTTTCTGCGCAGACGCTGGCGAGTCTCTGCTACTGCGCAGTGGACTTTGCCTCATTCTTCAAGCAGAAGATTGACAACATCAGACAAAGTTTTGGCCTACACTCTCCATAACCCCTCCTCATAACTAGAGATGAGCGAATGTCTCACTATTCCATTCGGATTACGATGATCAAATATGCACTTTTCGCTGATTTATTCGTCGAATATTAGCCGAACATAACCAAAAGTCATTACATTCAGTAGGAGGCAAAAATAAACGCATGCACAACACCTTCAAATGGCCCCAAAAGCTGCCAAAGCACATCAAATGAGGGACAGAAACCAGGAAAGTGGCCTTAATTCACCCACAGTACAAATTGTATCCTGGCACTGCAGCAATCAGGAATGCATGAGAAATCGGGGTCTATGCCAGCATTTACAGCTTTCAATTGAACGTCACAGTATAAGGTGGGTGAGGGATCAGTATAAGTCTGCTGTGTTGGTAACCCTAATACCACCTGCAACAGCTCAACCTGCTTTCATGCTCAGCCACACTCAGGTGGCAGAAATACCAGTTTTGTAGACTATTATTCTCAGATAAATCTAAGCATAGTAACACTCAAAAGGGGTGGAGGCCTGATGGTCTTGGAGGCCTACAGCTACAGGCAATATGAAAAACATAATCTCAGACCCAGACATAGGGGCTATATTTTTTAAGTGCACTGATTTGATAGGTTGTGCCTTTGTGGTACTGCCTACTATGTATGCGCATCGTAGCGCTACTCTGTTATAGATCCAGGTATTATGCGCATTATCTATTCGGCGAATGGGGCATATTATACCACTACTTAAGATGTCCGCGCCTTCATGAGCTCTATGCACATGTCACCGTATGACCCCGCCTCTGTCTCTTCTTGTGCCGCTTCCTGGCAGTTGTGCGCTCCACTGACGTTAATATGTGTGCACCCATGGAGCGCACCGTTAGAGAGGCGACGCAGGCGAATATGGACGCGGCGTTCACAGGTGTTGAGGACCTCCTAGTCACAATATGGGTATTTAAAAGAGTCAGGAGAAGCTTAATAGATACCAGCCCCCCGAGGAAGCGACTGCGAAACGCACATCGGGGAGCGTTCCTGCACAACGTTAAGAACATGGGTGAGTTGTTACCTTGAATCATTATGATATAACTGTGGCACCTTTTGCACTTTCATTGGTAGATCAGGATTCCGGACCCTGATTATGGTGCACAGGCACTTATCTATGTGTACATTATCAATGGAAATGCAATCCATATTATCTTATAATGGGGATAAATGATCCACATTACTTTTAACTAAGGGATATTATAACATATGGTACCCTCTACATAGAATTTAAGTCTTAACCCCCTTCGTTGTCGTTGTGCAGTCTTGTTCTACACCTAGCAGCATTTTCCCATGCCACTTTGACTGCTTTGAGTCTTGTATTAGTTGCCACATGATTTTTGTATCTTAATGTGAATATTTATATTGTGTATTTATTTAAATAAATTTTGTATACTCTTTAATATGGTTCTATTGTGTGATTGTGCTTTGCTCCAGTTTTCTTCTGTGTAGGCAATATGCATGAAGCAGACCCAACCAAGAGTCTACAAATTCTCAAAATTAGTGGCAGACACCCTAACAAAGTGGCATCAATTGCAACAGAGTAGAACTAGTATAGCAGGGACTGACACCTCTTCCACTACAGCCAACCCAGCATATGTAGACTGTAACAAGCAAGGTGGTGGAACCACTGTGCTACTGTGCTACTCCAGGCCTGACCTACAGAAGGTGGAAGCTGATCCCCTACAGCAGGTAGGCTGCTACAGCCCAAAGGAGGGATGAAGAATGCAAGCAGGCACTGTAGGGATACTGGAACCATGAGTGCAGATGGAACCGGCTGAGGAACAGAAAAGCACTTGCAGATGCAATCTGGACCAGCTGATAGACAGAAGAGCACAGACAGGTACGAACAGATGGGCATAGACAGGTACAAACAGATGGGTACAGTGTAAACTAGCAAGCATGCAAGGCAAACTACCAACTTAGCTAAGTCTCCTCCATATTGGAGGAGAAACCTTAAATAGAAGGTTTCACCCAGCTATAGGCTGGGAATACCCTATGTCAGATCTGGGCAAAGTGAGGCCCGTGGGCCACATCCATCCTTCTGGCTGTCTCAGTCCAGCTCACGGACTGAAACAGGTGTGGGGCTGGAAACCAGAGGTCGCGGGCCGCTCCGTTCCCGCCCGCTCGCTGTCTCCGCTGTCTCCCAAGGCGCAGTCAGCATTGGTGGAGGAGGGGCCTCCGGCCTCTTCCTAACCAGAGTGTGAAACAGCTGACGTGATGATGTCATTTCATCTTGTCACATATGTACCGCCGGAGAGTCAGTGCACCGGAGACAGCAACGGAAGCAGAAGCAGAGTACTGGGAATTGGGACCGAGGTGAGTATGTGGTGTTCTTTTTTTTCATGTGTATGAATATGTGGATTCTATGGGGGTGACATACAGCACATGGGGATTCTATGGGGGTGACATACAGCAAATCAATTTCAAACTGAGATCTTCCCTTCTGTATCATGTTAGCAACATAAAAAAATATTTTTAGTGTGGATAAGGCTTGTATAATGTAGAAGATTGTCTGTGGCATTAGAACGTCCTCTTCCCTACAGATGCTGCTGGTCAGGAATAGTGGTATTACGGCGATGGGAATGGGAACGTACAACATGATCAATAACAGGGAGGCTATGGGATATGGGATGTATGAGATCCAGGATCTAGCCTACAATGATTAGTTATTTACCCAACACCAATTACCAGAGAGCGCTGTTGCTCACCAAAAGATAGGTGTAACAGATGCGCCTCTCAAGTGAGGCATAAAAGATGCCCGTGAGAAATTGGTTGCCCAAAATGCACATATTATGTGCATAATAATATCAACTGTGTAATATTTTGTCTTTTTGTATGTACTTAATCACTCCGTCTGGGCATTGGTCAATATTTTCCCCCTTGCTTTCATGTTTTTTATGGTTTCATGGTTATTGGTTTGTTATCATATTTGTGGTCACCTGATTGTCAGTAAAATATGATTATAGTTCACAAATTTTGATGTGTTGGGACTTTATAGTGGAAACTTTTCATCTTCTTACCTGCAACTAGGCTTCATAGGTCACTCCCAATTATGTCTCTAGCGTTATGATGTCAGTCACTCAGTAGCATCATCGCATGTGAGACATGACCCAGAGTATCCCATGAAGAGTTGTTCTATGAACAATGTGCAATAAGTTGCAGTAGAGATTCAAAGTTGTCGCCTCCCTCCAGACCCGGCAACTTGGAGAAACGGTGACATCAGTAACTACAACGCTCATCAGAGTCACCGAATGACTCTTTGACTATGATGAGCTGTGTAGTTTCTAATGTCACCGCTGTTCAGATCCACCTAGTCTCATGGGAGCCACCAGCTCTCATTCTGTACTGCAACCATAGGTCACTCCCAGTCATGTCTCACCAAGCAATGACATTGCTTAGTTACTGAAGTCACCACATGATGGGGATTGACCTAGGTTGCAGCACAGAACCGCAGGACGTTGTTGTAACACCATGGATTACATTAGAGCTGTGGGAATTTTTTTTATTTGTAAATTGTTTAATAAGGGAATATTTCTTTGCCTCTCTTTGTAGCTTTCAGGTTCCAATTTTTGGACTACTTCGGATTCAGGGGACTATGTCAGATCTTCATGTTTTTTTATAAATGCCGTAAATTTGTAAACAAGGTGAGGAGTGCTTTTTAAAGTAAAATTTGTGTGTGTGTTCTTTTATTTTAACTCACTAAGTTAGTAATGGAGGTGTCTGATAGATGGTTCTCCATTACTAACCTCTGGGCTTGATGCAGCTGACATTGCAAAACTGACAATCCCATAAACCATTATTCTGATTCACACTACATCTGTGATGGATTAACCATGAAAGAGAGGAGCCAGAAAACTGCAGCATCTGATTTCTCCTACTCTTGCGCTGAATAGAAGCACTTCACCTTCATATTAAATGGTGTAATGTTTTTTGGGTAGTTCAGGGGTTAATCTGCTCTGTTGGGAGCTCTTAGAGCTATGGCTCACAGCTGAGCACTGTTAGCTACTCCCATCTCCTATATGAACTGAGTCCTGCTAAACACACATTGTCAGAGTTAGCTTTTGCTGCATGGCTTAGAGGTTGTTGCTGGTGGTTATTTGAGTAGGCAATTGGTGGATTTATCTGTGAATGTTGCTTGGCTTTGAGTTTGTGGAAATTCTCTTTCTTCTCCTGCTTTGGTTTCACCCCATCATCCACTCCTCAGTGTCTACCCCTGTTATATGTGTGTGTATATTTGTATGTTTGGTATTTTCCGTTACCCTTGTTTGTGTTACCTTGTTAAGTCTGGTTGGTGTATTATGATACACTACTACTCCCCACTTCCCTGGGTGGTGGAGGGGTACAGAATGAGGGTGGACTCACTAGCTAAGGCAAGGTACTTGGCACCGTCGTCTTCACCATCAAAAGTAATCCAGGGAGCAAGGTGAACTAGGGCGCCCTCTAGCTTTAGGGACTGGAAAGGAGCACCTGGTCCCAGAACATCCAACAACAGAGTCGTGACAACATCAAAGCAATTGGGAAGAGCCGAGGTGAAGTGCCAGAATTGGCGAATCACAAGTGCGCCAATTCTGGCACTTGTATTTTTAATCTGGGAAGAGTCCAATAGCTAGGGACCTTCCCAGCCTGATAATCCCCCAGGTTTCTCTCGGATGGTTATGAAAAATATGGGAGACCCCAAGTCATTGTTTTTATTATTTATTTAATAGGGTAAATAAGGTTAAACACCCTTTAGTACCACATGAAAGACATTAATGTGTGCTATTTAATTATATATAGGGGGCTAGTGAAATTGTATGTCTACAGAATATTCTTTTTTTCTATTTATCTATCTATCTATCTATCTATCTATAATTGCTTTATTGGTTTGAAAACTAGCTTTAAATTACATAGAGAATTACAGTATGTAAAACATGATGTTTAAGATACATTGCATAAGGGTGTGACCGCCCTGTTTCTGAGTTGAGAAAATCCATCCTGTCTGGCCTGAGCTTCAACTGGTAGGATCAGTCCCTCTGCCTTGTTCACATTTGTGTCACTTGACAAGTGGAAAGGTTTTTAATATTAGAGTAGGACTGTCCCACAAAGGGTTGCCTTGACGTGGCAGGATGGCTTGTACATTCTTTTGATCAAAATTATGTTTACCAAATACCCTTATTATTATTATTACAACTTCATGCAATTTTTGCAATATATATTTTTTATTTTGTTTTATTTTAGGATATTTGTTTCTTGTTTTTTGTTTTCTCTGTTTAATGGTCATGTGTTTGATATGCATTTACATTTTGCATACACATCAACTTATTATTTTTTCAGTTCAGACCCAGTTTTTTATTTAGTTCTTAGTGCATTCTGTGCATATAAGGGTGTGACCGCCCTGTTTCTGAGTTGAGAAAATCCATCCTGTCTGGCCTGAGCTTCAACTGGTAGGATCAGTCCCTCTGCCTTGTTCACATTTGTGTCACTTGACAAGTGGAAAGGTTTTTAATATTAGAGTAGGACTGTCCCACAAAGGGTTGCCTTGACGTGGCGGGATGGCTTGTACATTCTTTTGATCAAAATTATGTTTACCAAATACCCTTATTATTATTATTACAACTTCATGCAATTTTTGCAATATATATTTTTTATTTTGTTTTATTTTAGGATATTTGTTTCTTGTTTTTTGTTTTCTCTGTTTAATGGTCATGTGTTTGATATGCATTTACATTTTGCATACACATCAACTTATTATTTTTTCAGTTCAGACCCAGTTTTTTATTGCATACGGAGTGCATACGCTTGTCATACAGATGTCATACGGATGCAAGTTGAGAAAAATCGCATTGTACTCGCATGACACTCACATGACACTCGCATAACACTAGTCCCACTTTTCTGGATCAACATCAGACCAATATTTTATATGCTAGTGTGACTCCAGCCTTATTCAAGGACAACTATACTCATCTTTCTTAGTGTTGCAGTTATATAATAGAGTAGTGTCTGAATTATATTTGCAATATTTTAAGACTTTATCATCCTATCTCTATATCTGAGTTGTAAGCTCACTATCCTAATTCATCTAGAAGTGGCTGCTGCATAACCTGCCTTGGCGCTTTTACAGACCATAACAGCCCCTTCTGATTGACTGCACTATAACGTGTGATGTGTTGCTGCAAGGCATTATAGGCTATACCCTCATGGTCATACATAAGGTTACGAGAGCCTTCTATGCTGTTGTTAGCAATGAACAGATACAGTATGGAAGATCGTGTTTTCAGTGAAAAACTTATTAGAAAACTGAATCCTTAAAGAGGTGCCAAAGTGAGTTTCAATAGAAGTTTGGAAGTCAAAATCTGCAGTCCAAACTGTGTATTGAAGCCTTCTTTGAAGACAGAGTAAACTCCCAAGGGATTGTGGCCACCAAGATTGCCTAATTTAACTCTCCCGGATTTTTTCCTTTGGGACCATTTGCAAGGTCGTGTGTACAGAAACGAGCCCCGAATATTACAGGCATTCTGAGAACATACAGCAAGAAATTCAGGCAATGACTCCAGACGGTTGTGAATGTGTTAGAAATGAATTCTGAGCAGAAGCTCCCTCTGGTGGTTGCAAACAGTACTGAACTATTCATTGAAGATTGTGAAGATTGGCAATCAGGTGTTACAGACTGGTCTTGTATAAGGGAGGTTCCCTCCTATCAGGGTTGCCGGTGATCAATTGTTCTTGTCTCAACTTTGGTTCCTGGTTCACTTGGAAGCTTGCTGTGTCTTGCCTGCATCTTCTGCTAACAGATAAGATATTTTCTGCTTTTATTTTTGTGCTTGCTTTTTGCATTTTGCCCTGCACTTTGTGGAGGTCAGCCAGGTCCCCTCCGGGGGCTTGTGCTCCTCTCAGTTTTTCTGAGCCACTGTTATTTGTTCATTTGCCTTTTCCAGTTTTTTCAGTGGCTGCTGCTTAGTTTTGTTACACCAGAGAACTAATTTAGGTGGTAGAGGTCGTGTGATCTCAGGTGTTTTTGCAATTAGTGAGTTGGTATTTTTTTAGGGTTTTTTGGATTCCAGTAAGTGTCCTTCCTATCCTTTTCTTTCTAGGAAGATTGGGCCCCAGCGTTTGCTCATACTATTTTCTGTCTGTGTCTGTATTACCTCTTGTCTAACCGCCATTACATGTTTGGGGGCTTCCTAGTTCTTTGGGGATCTGTTCCGGGGCAGATAGTTTTCCTCTTTCTATCTTTAGGTGTAGTTAGCTTCTCAGGCTGTGACAAGGCGACTAGGACCAACGTAGGTACGCTCCACGGCTGCCTTTAGTTGTGGTGGTTAGTCAGGGTACTGCAATCCAGTAGATTCCAACCTCTCTGGTGTATTGCCTTTTTTGCCTGCTCTCCTCAGCTACCAAATCATAACAGTATCACCGGCCAAACTGAAAATTATATGGTACTCACAGAAGGGAAAGATAGTGTAAAAAAAAAAAAAAAAAGTTGTCAGAGTTGTCAGAGATATATATTTTTTTTCTTTCCCTCTTTTTCTCTGGGTGCTGAGTTTTTTTTTTTTTTTTCTCAATGGAGTTTGCACAGTTGTCTGGCCGTGTGGATCAGCTTGCCACTGAAGTTCGGAGTATTGCTACCTATCTTGCAGGGTTGCCGGTTGTGGAACCTAGGATCCCCATGCCAGATTTGTTTTTAGGGGATCGAGCTAAATTTCTGAATTTCAAAAATAACTGTAAGTTGTTTTTTGCCTTAAAACCTAAGTCCTCAGGGAACGCAGCACAGCAGGTTCAAATTGTCATCTCTCTCCTGCGCAGCGATCCTCAGGATTGGGCTTTTTCCCTGACACCTGGGGATCCTGTTTTGAGTAATGTTGATGCATTTTTTCTGGCTCTGGGGTTATTGTACGATGAACCTAATGTCACTGATCAAGCTGAAAAAGCCTTGTTGGCATTAAATCAGGGGCTTGAGGACGCTGAGTTATACTGTCAGAGATTCCGAAGGTGGGCAGTCCTGACCAAATGGAATGATGATGCTTTGGCAGCACTTTTTCGGAAGGGTCTGTCAGAGAATGTAAAAGATGTTATTGTGGGTTTACCTGCTCCCTCTGGTCTCAATGATTCTATGTCATCAGCGATTCAAATTGACAGACGTTTGCGTGAGCGTAGAGGTATGCGTGGAATAGTGTTGTCATGTGAACCAGCTTCTGAACCCATGCAGTGTGATAGAGTGGCTCCTGGGGCACAGCGTCATGAGTTTCGAAAACGCAATGGGTTATGTTTCTACTGTGGTGACGCCTCTCATGCTATTTCAGTCTGCCCTAAGCGGGGAAGACGTTTTGCACGCTCAGTTGTCTTGGGTAGTGTTCAGACTAAATTTCTGCTGACTGTTACCCTGATTTGCTCCCTGTCCACATTTTCTGCTCAGGCTTTTGTTGATTCGGGAGCAGCTATTAACCTGATGGATTTTGATTTTGCTAAACGTTGTGGGTTTCCCTTGATACCCCTACGGAAGTCTATTCCCCTACTGGGGATTGATTCTACCCCTTTGGCTGAGAATAAACCCCAGTTCTCTACTCAGGTGATAATGAGGGTTGAACCTGATCATCAGGAGAGTTGCAAATTTTTGGTGCTGTATAATCTGCATGACATTATTGTACGAGGTTTCCCTTGGTTACAGTCTCATAATCCTGTTTTGGATTGGAAATCTGTGTCTGTAACCAGTTGGGGCTGCCAATGTGTTAATGCCAACACTCCTGTTTTTTCTGCCTCTCCCCAGGCTCAGGATGTTCCTGACTTTTTGACTGATTTTTCTGATGTGTTTAGCGAAAGTAAATCTGTATCCCTGCCCCCCCATAGGAGCTATGATTGCGCTATTGAATTAGTGCCTGGTAGTAAATTCCCTAAAGGTCGCCTTTTTAACTTGTCTGTACCTGAACATGACGCTATGCGGTCTTATATCAAGGAGTCATTGGAGAAAGGTCATATCAGACCATCCTCTTCACCCTTGGGTGCCGGTTTTTTCTTTGTGGCCAAAAAGGATGGTTCATTAAGGCCGTGTATTGATTATCGTCTCTTGAACAATATCACTGTGAAATATCAATATCCGTTACCCTTGATTTCTGACCTGTTTTCCAGGGTGAAAAGTGCTACTTGGTTTACCAAGCTTGACCTCAGGGGGCATATAACCTTATTCGCATTAAGCACAGGGATGAATGGAAGACGGCATTTAATACCCCAGAGGGGCATTTTGAGTACCTAGTGATGCCCTTTGGGCTCACTAATGCTCCTTCCATCTTCCAGTCCTTCATGA
This sequence comes from Oophaga sylvatica, assembly GCA_033576555.1. Taxonomy (NCBI): domain Eukaryota; kingdom Metazoa; phylum Chordata; class Amphibia; order Anura; family Dendrobatidae; genus Oophaga; species Oophaga sylvatica. The sequence goes on along the minus strand of JARQOD010000006.1, from coordinate 334,306,024 downwards.
ATGACATTTTCAGGGATTTTGTGGATAAATTTCTGATTGTTTATTTGGATGATATCTTGATTTTTTCCAATGACTGGGACTCTCATGTGAAACATGTTCGGACTGTGTTCCAGATTTTGAGAGAGAATGCTCTGTATGTGAAGGGATCAAAGTGTCTTTTTGGTGTACAGAGGATCTCATTTCTGGATTCATTTTGTCCCCATCTGTTATTGAAATGGACCTGGTCAAGGTTCAGGCCATCTGTGATTGGGTCCAACCTACTTCATTAAAGGCTCTTCAGAGATTCTTGGGTTTTGCCAATTTTTATCGTAAATTTATTGGTAATTTCTCTGTTATTGTTAAACCATTGACTGATTTGACCAAGAAGGGTTCTGATGTGGTGAATTGGCCTCCTGAGGCAGTCTCTGCGTTTCAGGAACTTAAGCAGAGATTCACTTCTGCTCCTGTTCTACGGCAGCCTGATGTTTCTCTGCCATTTCAGGTGGAGGTTGATGCCTCTGAAATTGGGACAGGTGCCGTTTTGTCCCATAGAGATCCAGAGACCTCTAAAAGTAACCCTTGTGCCTTTTTCTCTCGAAAATTTTCTCCAACTGAACGTAAATATGACGTGGGTAATCGGGAGTTATTGGCCATGAAGTGGGCTTTTGAAGAGTGGAGACATTGGCTGGAGGGAGCCAAACATCAGGTGGTGGTCCTCACGGACCATAAGAATCTGGTTTATCTGGAATCAGCCAAGCGACTTAATCCTAGACAGGCCAGGTGGGCCTTGTTTTTCACACGTTTTAATTTTGTGGTTTCCTTTCTTCCTGGCACTAAGAATGTTAAAGCGGATGCCCTCTTGAGGAGTTTCCTTGCGGACTCCCCTGAGTTATCTGATCCTTCTGTTATTTTGAAAGAGGGTGTTGTTCTTTCTGCCATCTCGCCCAATTTGAGACTGGCTCTGGAAGGGTGTCAGGAGGATAAACCCGAGTGCTGCCCTATTGGGAAATTGTTTGTCCCAGACCGGTGGAAAAAAAGTGTGATGTCTGAGATTCATTGTTCAGCGTTGGCCGGTCATCCCTGAATTTTTGGTACCAGAGACTTGGTTAGTCGGTCCTTTTGGTGGCCTACTTTGTCTCGTGACGTCAGGGAATTTGTGCATTCCTGCGGGACTTGCTCTCGCTCCAAGCCTTGCTCTCACTCCAGTGGTTTGTTGATGCCATTGCCTGTGCCCAAGAGACCATGGACCCATATCTCTATGGATTTCATTTCCGACCTCCCTGTTTCTCAGAGAATGACCATTATTTGGGTGATTTGTGATAGGTTTTCCAAAATGATACATGTTGTGCCATTACCTAAGTTGCCTTCCTCCTCTGAATTGGTGCCTTTGTTCCTTCAGCACGTGGTTCGGTTACACGGCATTCCTGAGAACATTGTGTCTGACAAAGGAGTCCAGTTTGTTTCCAGATTTTGGAGGAATTTTTGTTCTAATCTTGGTGTTCAATTGTCTTTCTCCTCGGCTTTTCATCCTCAGACCAATGGACAAACTGAGAGAACAAACCAGACATTGGAGACTTATCTGAGATGCTTTGTGTCTGCTGATCAGGATGACTGGGTCTCTTTTTTGCCTTTGGCTGAGTTTGCGCTTAATAATAGGGCTAGCTCTGCCACTTTGATGTCTCCATTTTCCTGCAATTTTGGGTTTCACCCTCGATTTTCTTCGGGACAGACGGAGGCTTCTGTCTGTCCAGGTGTTGACTCTGTTGTGGAGCGTATGCAGCAGATTTGGGACCAGGTATTGGAGAGGTTGTCCCTCTCTCAGGAGAGGGCCCAGCGGTTTGCCAACCGGCATAGGACTGATGGTCCTCGGTTTGAAGTGGGGGACTTGATCTGGTTGTCCTCAAGAAATATCCCTATGAGAGTTGCATCTCCTAAGTTTAAGCCTAGGTTCATTGGACCTTATAAGATCATGGAGATTCTTAATCCTGTTTCCTTTCGTTTACTTCTTCCAGGGACATTTAAGATCCATAACGTGTTCCACTAGTCCTTATTGAAGAGGTTTGTCGAACCAGTGGTTCCTATGGCTGCGCCTCCTGACCCTGTTTTGGTTGAGGGAAATCTGGAGTATGTGGTTGAGAAAATATTGGATTCTCGTTTTTCTAGACGGATGTGCTTGGATGCGAACGATGGACATTTTTAACACCTGCTTTAGAATATCAGTTACTCATTACCAAGGTATGTACAATCTAAATTTCAGTCTGATAAATAGTCTCTTTTAGGTTACATCAATTTTTCCGGTTAAACTAGCAAGTGGATCACCCTTTAGACGATATATGTGCTGTATCCCATGATATATCATCTATCTTTAATTTAAGAGCCTTTTTTGTCATTGATTTTAGACTTGTTGTAATGAAGGACTTTTCCACCTACTGAAATCTCCTATCACGAAAGAAATTGCTCTGGCTCCCATTAACTCTCAGTATGTACTCGGAGTGACCTTTCTCCTGATGTTACTAATTATATTTCTTGACTACAATAAATGAATCACGGTTTCTATTTCTTTTTTGTCTTCTTTTTTTAAAACTAAAGTATAGTTGTTTATGTTTTAAACAGAACTTATTTGTACATAGTGTATAACAAATTACTAAGGAAAAATCTATTACATGGTTGATTACTAAGAAAAAATACTTTAGGATTAGTATGTAGCAACTACTAAGAAAACATACATTAGAGTTTACTTATCATAACCAGTCCAAATTGTGGTAAATTTGTGGTAAAGTTGTTCCCTTAGCAACCAACACAATTCCAGCTGTCACTTTTATAGTACAGGTTGTAAAAACTGTTATGCAGGGAAAATCTTGCCAAGCATATGAGTTGCCCTCCAGAGCAATGGGAACTCGGATCTGAGCCTATAGACTACTATGGGGATGTCACGGCAACACAGCTCAGTCCGTGGCTCTGGGGCTCACCCTTTAATGTGGGATATTTACAGGTGAATTGAATGTTGGAATGGGGATTCGTGATGCCACATGTGGTACCTGGTCAGGGTGACCAGCGCTGCTATGCAGATCCACTGAAGGGTTAATATTGTGCAGCAAGATGTTAGGCCTTCCACAGGTAAGGCTGAGTCCTTCAGGGCAGATAGATGTGTAGGGATGCAGGACAGACGGGGACCCGGCAGTTAGGGTAATATGGTAGACACACACATAAGTCACTTTGGTACCTTTACTGAAGATGTTGCAGGCACGCCCTGAAGGACTGTAGGGTGAAGGGTGCACATCCAGATTCTTCCACTGAGTAGGTGTGTGGCCTCGTGTTCCTTGCCTTTTTGTAATAAAGTCCTGGCCTGCGTGTAGCTGGGCCTAACTTGGTCTCCGTCTTGTACCTGGCTGACTTTGTGATTGGACCTTCTCTCTGAAAGGACAGGGTCTTTTATGGCGGATCCTGCCAGACTCCGTCCTCCTGATCCTGCTACGTATCAGCTCTGTGGTATTCCTGGGACTTGTAGCCCTCCAGGAACTCCGGTGTTCTCCTAATGTGTCGTGGAGATCCTTATAGGCTCGGACCCCGGTGTCCTGTCAATACTTGCTGAGGTGAGCTATGAAGGCTCCTCTGTCTCATTCACTTCTCTTTCCACTCGCCTTCGGCCAACCCGGGCCCTCACACGATCACACACTGGCAGTTGGTGGGCTGCCTCTTCACCGCTCTCTAAGTGTCCGCACGCTTTCTCACTAAGCTGCACTCACTTGTTTCAGCTCTGACTAGGCTGGAGTGGTTTCCGTTCCACTTTTACTAGCCTCCACTCTGTTGAACTGAACTGCAGGCTGCAGTCTCCTCAGCTACCAACTGAGCTCTCCTCAGAACTAACTCTCTTCTGCACTCTCTGAGGTGACTAAAACTTGACTGAACTTGTTCTTTTTGTGTTCACCCTCCTTTATATGTCTAAACAGCTCCCTCTGGTGGTCTTAGGGATGGGTGAAGGTGTGTGAGTGTATATAATGACCTCTAGTGGTGTATTCCTTCAGTGCAACCTTCTGGGAGATATGAATCCAGTCGCAGCTGGGCTCCACACATACGCAAACGGTGTTCATAGACTTAAGAGTTTCATTAGTCAGACACATTGTTTCATACTTTTGGTTGGTATGAACCAATGCATAAGTCAAAAAACGCTGTACTTACAGCTGCATCTGCATGATGTCAGCATTCACAGGTAATATTTAAAGGAAACATCTACATCACAACAATAAAAGGATACTGTCTATCAAGAAAGTGACCTCTATTGTCAAAATGTAGCATGTGTATTCTATTCACTAGCTCCTTTTACTCCTTTCACATATTTCTGGCATCTACTTCTAGCTACCTGTGCACTTAACATCTTACGATCATACACATAATTTAATATATCTAAGTAATAAAAAAACAAAAGCACAAGTAAAAATAATAATCAAATGTAAACAGACAAAAGACAAAATAGCAACAAATGAGAAATATGATATAAAAGAATGTATACGTGTCCATTTCTTAAAGCTGCAGTTATATGCACATGTTGACCACATATGACAATCAAATAGTGTTAATCTATTATGTTGAGACTGAATTTACATATATTTTTTGATCTGAGTGCTCTCCATGAAAAAAAAAATGACTCTAGGCTGCTCAGGTGACCATTTTTTTCACACAGACTGAATGTCTGCATGGAAAAAAATTGCAGCATGCACTATTCTCTTCTGTATTTTGGATGAGATGCACCTATTCAAGTCTAGGGTACATGAAAAAATTAGATCCTATACCAATCAACTTTATAAATTTAGATTTTTACAATACATTGCAGTTCTTTAACTCTGGGAAACTGTATTTATTCTTCTAAATTTTAATAACTGCTGACATACGAATAACACTATAGAAGTCTGGGCACAAACACATTAGAAACTCAGTCCCAAAGTTTCAGTTTTGGCCTGTAGTGGTACTTTAATATTATTATGGCAAATTTTTCCTATTAACAGATGACTCTTCTTATAGAAACATTACTATTTACAGTGTACTTGCATATTTCTGTGCTTTCCCTGCTAAACTAACAATGTAACAGTTTGAAATATGCAGTCCTCTGATATATAGTATTAAAGAGAACTACAAACGACAACATGTATTAGAGAGGAATCACACGGCTGTATAACTTGGGCAAGGATCGCAACACAATGCTTGGACTGTTCGTTGGCTCTCCAGACTCGAGCATGACAGCTTCATAAAAATACATGCTGTCACAGTCAACCAGTCCCAGCATTGATTTGCGCTCCTCATTTGAGTTATACAGCTGTCTTCCTCTTCCCTTATGTTGTTGTCCAGGATATTTAAATGTTGCTCAGAGGCAACAGTAATGCTAAAAGAATGAAATAAAATGTATTCGCTAGTGATGAGTGAGCACTTAAATGCTCGAGTACTTGTTACTTGAGTCGAGCAAATCATAAAGCTCGGGTGCTCGACCCGAATAACGAGTATAATGGAAGACAATGGGAAACTCGAACATTTTTCCGGCGCCTCTCCCCCCTTCCCTGGAGTTCTGGAGGGCAGCACTGAAATGGCATGGGAACAGCATAAGGAAGACCCTTGGAATCATATCTGAATCCCAGGTCACTGCTGGGAACAATGTTGTCAGTGTATTAGGCCACTTAAACAGACTGACAATAAAAGCTACAAAACAGAAGTTAGACTCGATTTAATTGGAAAAAATGTTAAGAACCATTCTGTCCAGGATAATGACTTGTACATAAGGCAAAATAAATAAATGAAAAATGCTCCTCCAAACGTTGGGCTATGTTCACATGTAGTGGTTTTGGTGCGTTTTTACACGTTTGCATTGCTTTCAATGGTGACAAAAACATTCTACAGGAAATGAAATTTTAGCATTTTAATACTTTATCTGTCCATGTGGTGTATATGACATGATCAGACACATCATGTTTAATTTATAAAGGAGGAACTGTGAAAGTCACAATTATTTTTTCAATGTTATCACTATTTCTAGAGGGCAATCAGGCAGTCCTTACTATTGTTAGAAGGCCAGCAGGTGGCCTTAACTATTGTCAGAAGGCCATCAGGTGACCTTCACTCTAATTTTAGAGGGCCAGCATCCAGCCCTCACTAAGCATTTTTGGATGGCCAGCATGCTATGCTTTGCATAGCCTTATATTGCTACTGCAATATAATTTATTCATCTGAGTTGGGCAAATATTCATTTTTGTATTAATACTGTAAAGTTTGAAACTTGGAGGGCCAGCTGGTGGACCTCACAATTTATAGAGGGACAGCAGGCGGGTCCCACTATTTTTAGAAGACCTGCAGGCGTCTTATGGACAGATGTGACCAAGACAGATTTTTCGGTAAAACACTTCGCTCTACTGTTTACTGTAAATGAAATGAGGCCAAAAATATAAGAACACAGTAGTCAAATGTGGTTAAAAAAAATGTAGTTGTTGTTTTGCTGCCTCTAGTCCTGGGTACCTTTACTATGTGGCATCATGAAATGTGAAGATTCTCAAGTGATTTTTGGTTACAATGTAGTGCCTGGAGTCTGAAAGCTGGGTTTGCATCCTAGGTCATAGGTCTTCCAGCAGGACATTGATCCCAAACGTACTTAAAGAAGCACCCAGAAATAGATGTAAACAAAGCAGAGTTCAGATTTGATAATTCCAGTTCCAGTAGTGTAAAGTGTCCCACCACTACCTCTTACATACAGATGCTACAGAGAAAATGTGAATGGACAAATTAAATCAGTTAATTTTGCCTGCTTTGATAAATTTGTGAGTACAGAACACTATAAAAAACATGAATTGGTCAATGAGTCCATGGAAAAAAGCAACAGCAAGATTTAGAATTTATAAGGCAATAATCCTTTACTGGATGTCTGTCATACGCTATACCTACTGCAAAATCTCACCGTAGATAAAGTGCAGATTATAGCAGTATTATTATAACAGAGTATAATCTATTTGAATTAGCCCTGAAAAAAGCGATTAGTTTAATGCAGAAGCATCAAGTACTGTTATTTCATCAACACTGCTGGGGAATATACACTCAGCATGTATGGAGGATACCAGGATCTTCTATACACTCAGCATGTATGGAGGATACCAGGATCTTCTGCACTTATTGTACAAACTCTCCTGTCACGGCTGTGAAGTCCAGTATGCAGTGTGAGAACTCGCTTTGTGGCGACCATCTGACATCCCACTATAAGGCACTGGATCATGTACTAATAAAACCCATCAGCTTTTTTGGTTTGAAAAAATGTTCCCTCAACCAGAAGGTAGATGCACAGAAAAGCATCTTTCCCATTACTAAGGAGTGGGTCTCCTACACTGGTAAAGCGTTTGCCCTAAGTGCAAGGAATCCCAAAACTTAGAAGCTCTCCGATAGCCCTTTGAAGAGATGAAGTAGAGGGACTCATAAAACATCTTTTCTCATTATTAAGGAGAGGGTATCCTATACTGGTAATGATGATGTACTAAGTGCATGGGCTGTAAAACATTTACTCGTGGAGAGTATACTGTTGTGAACATGTTGGAGACAACATCGGAGCTGAAGCTCCCTCTGGTGGTTGCTGAGGGTATTGAACCTAGGTTGAACAGCAACAAATCCACCACCTGCAACTGAGGATTGGTTATCAGCAGGGGTGGGATTCAGCCGGTTCTCCCCGGTTCGATGGAACCGGTTGTTCAAAAAGCAGCCGGTTCCCCGAACCGGGGAGAATGAGAGCGGCGATCCGGTACTATTTTGCACCTGAGAGTCGGCGGTTCCCAGTGCCGGCTGTCAAGCAGACAGCCGGCGCAGAGAAGCTGCTGCGTGCCGGCTCCCAGGAATCAATTGCACTGGCGTCTATACAGACGCCAGTACAATTGAAGCTCTGACTGCGGGTCAGAGCGACGCCAGCAGCGTGATCAGGTCATGTGATCACGCTGCTGACGTCACTCGCCGGCGGCGCCCAGAAGGGGGACCTGCTCTGGTGGTAAGTGTGCTCCAGAGGAGCTGAAGAAACCACTGAAGATGGGGGTACATAATGTGGGGTGACATGGGGCAGTACTTTATTGTGGGGGGATTAGGAGTGGGAATGATGGGGGGAGTACTTTATTGTGGGGGATTAGGAGTGGGAATGATGGGGGGAGTACTTTATTGTGGAGGGATTAGGAGTGGGAATGATGGGGGAATACTTTATTGTGGGGGGATTAGGAGTGGGAATGATGGGGAGTAATTTTTTGTGGGAGGATTAGGAGTGGGAATGATGGGGGAATACTTTATTGTGGGGGGATTAGGAGTGGGAATGATGGGGGAATACTTTTTGTGGGGGGATTAGGAGTGGGAATGATGGGGGAGTACTTTATTGTGGGGGGATTAGGAATGGGAATGATGGGGGAGTACTTTTTTGTGGGGGGATTAGGAGTGTAAAAGGATGTGGGAGTAATTTTTTGTGGGGGGATTAGGAGTGGGATGTGGCGGTACTTTACGTGTGGGGGGGATTTGGAGTGGAGATGGGGGGCTATTTTATGTGTGGAGGGATTTGGAGTGGGGATGGGGGTGGGGATGGGGGGCTATTTTATGTGTGGGGGGATTTCGAGTGGGGATGGGGGCTATTTTATGTGTGGGGGGATTTGGAGTGGGGATGGGGGTATTTAATATGTGTGGGGGGATTTGAGGGTACTGAAGAGTATGTATGTATGAGGAAACAGTATGGGGGATGGTTGCAGACAGTATGGGTGAACGGGTGAATGTATGTGGACACAGTATCGGGAGTCAGGGGTATGTGTGAGCAGACAGTATAGTGAGGGGGTAAATATATGAGGAGACAGTATGCTGAACAGGGGGGATGTGTGAGGAGGGAGGGGAATAGTGTGAGGTGACAGTATATTGCAGATATTTTTATCTAGGGGCATTATAATGACTCTTCTGTCTTTAAGGGCATCATGCGGAGAGTGGGTGCATAAGAGCGGAGAAGATGGAGGTGTGCAGAGACAGCTGTGGATGAGAAAACTCATCATGGGATCTGGACAAGATGAAGAAAAGGAGAACGACTCCAGAGACGACGTCATCTATAAGGTACCTGGATGTAAATATTATTTGTGATACTGACTAATTCTCATGTCTTTATTTGTTAGGAGCATTAAAGGGGTTCTCCAGGTCTGTGTCACATAGAATGACTGCAGACTCAGCACAAACCTGGACAACCCTTTAATGCTCCTAACATAATAAAAACATGAGAATTAGTCAATTTCAGAATTCTCACAGTGCGCACTGCACGCTGTCAGGATTCTCTCGTGCCCGGTGATTTACATACATGCGGTCATGTGCTGACTAGACATGTGTGGCCTCACTCAATGAAAATGAACTGAGCGAGGCCGGGCACGTCTAGTCGGAATGTGGCCAGAAGTATATAAATCACATGCTTGTGCTGACATGACCGTGTACTCTCGCCACCGGTAAGGGAGAATCCTAAAAGTGTGCAGTGCATTCGTTGTGAGAATTCAGAAGCTGCAATGTCAGGATTCAGCTCTGCAGGTCCCAGTAGTCATCACATGGACACTTCACTCATGCCATTTTCATACTTATGGTCCTGTGACAACGAGCTTTTCCTCCTGCTTCTCTCAGTTTTTCACTGAACATTGAGAGCATTAGGGAGAGCAGCTCGTCGGTACATGACTAAGTGTGCAAATCGCATGTGTGCGGGGGGGGGGGGCGCCGAAACAAATTCTTGCCCCGGGTGCCAGAAAGCCTAGATACGCCTCTGGCCGCAACACACCGCCAGCCCCAGCCCCCGCGGACTGATCTCTGCAGTGCGGCGATTGGGTAGCGGCGCGCCGCGGCCATCTTCAGTCACGAGGAGGAGCTGAAGAGAGAGGAGAGAGCAGAGGCTGCGAGGCAGAGCTGCAGAGTCTCTGAGGTACTGTGTGTGTGAGCAGCTGCCTGAGCTGCGGCGCTGCCTGGGGCTGGCCTGGCCTGGAGACTATTTGGGCAGTATGTGCTAAGTTCTATTTGGGCAGTGAGTGTAGTATGTCACTGTATTATTTGGGGCTGGGCAGTGGGCCCTCAGCACTGTATGACAGTGTGAGCAGCTGCCTGAGCTGCGGCGCTGCCTGGGGCTGGCCTGGCCTGGAGACTATTTGGGCAGTATGTGCTATTTGGGCAGTATGTCACTGTATTATTTGGGCAGTATGTCACTGTATTATTTGGGCAGTATGTCACTGTATTTATTTGGGCAGTATGTCACTGTATTATTTGGGCACTGTATGAGGTATTATATGAGCACTATGTGATGATATTATTTGGGCACTGTATTGTTTGAGCATTATGTGACGGTATTATTTGGGCACTCTGTGACTGTATTATTTGGGCACTGTATTATTTAGGCACATTCAGTGCCAGGAGCCCTTCCTTCTTGCCTGCGTCTCCTTAGCTGCTGCAGAACCTCATTTTAAAGAGGGAAGGGAAGGAGAGTGGAGTGGTTTTTGTGAAGCTATGAGGGGCTGCCTTGCTTCTGCAGAACCTGTTTTTGCCTAAAACCTTTTATGTGGAAAAAAATAATCACACCTGGATCCTGCAGTTCCTCCAGGACTACAAGTCCCAGCAGAACGTGGGGAGCAGTGATGTAATCCTTCAGCCTCTGACTAGCTATACCTCCCCCCTTCTTTAAAAAGAGGTTCTGCAGCTGCGGAGGGAACATATATGTATGAATCATAACCCAGCTGCTGCAGAACCACTTGAGGGAATCCCATTCCGCAGGCTTCGGGGGTGTGGCTTCAAAATTGGGTGTGGCTTAAAAAAGGGTGTGGCTTAAAAATGAGTGTGGTTTACCGACGCACAAACACAGAACCTGTTGTTAAAAATTTGAATCCCACCCCTAGTTATCAGGTGGTACGGATTGGCCTGATATAAGTGAGCTGACCTCCCATAGTCCTTGCCGGTGATCAATTGTTCTTCCTGGTCTAGGTTGGAATTCAGCTTGCTTTTCTGCTGTCTCCTGCTTGCATTCAGATAAGTCTCTTTAATTTTTTTTTTACTGTGGTTTGATTTTCCTTGCTTTTTTGCTGCATTGCTTTTTGTCTTCAGCCGGGTCCCCTTTGGGGGGCTTTGGCTGGTCTCCGTTAATTTTTTGTATTTGTTCATTTGCTCAGTTCTTGTGATATTTTTCTGCTGGGTAGCTACGTATCCACTCCAGAGATCTGATATAGGTGGTCGAGACCGTGTGGTCTCAGTATTTTTGGATTCAGAAGTGTTGGAGCTTTTCCTGGGTTTTTCTGGGTTGCAGGCAGTATTCTCTCCTGTGCTGTCCTATCTAGACAGTTTAGGGCCCCAGCGTTTGCTCAATCTATTTTCTGTCTGTGTTCGTGTTTTCATCTTGTCTAACCGCCATTATATGTTTGGGGTTTCCTATTCTTTTGGGGCTCTCCTCCGGGGCAGTTAGCTTTCCTCTTTCCATCTTCAGGGATAGCTAATCTCTCCGGCTGTGACAAGGCGTCTAGGGCACCGTAGGAACGTCCCATGGCTGCTTCTAGTTGTGCAGTAGGTTTAGGGGTCTGCAACCTATTAGTTTCCAACCTCTCTGGTGTTTGGCTGCCTATGCGGTTATCTGCTCCTGCCTCCTCAGCTACCAAAACATAACAGTATACATATATATAAAAGATTGTTTCTAGGTAGGCCTTTAAAAATTGTCAATGCGGGCATCATAACCACCCTTAAAAAATGTATAGCGAGGGTAGCATGATTACCCTGCTGGTATTGTGTTAGAGGAGGAGGATGACACAAAAAGATGAAATTCTGAAGCGTATACCCATATTTTGGTGGGAAAGGGTGTATGGGAATAGACAAGAAAAAAAAACACTGGAATTGAGTTTATGTTCTGCTGCTGTTATCTGGTGTTGAACAAAATTCTGGCCCACTCTGGCCCTTGTTCGTATTGATAAGAGTCAGCCTGTCAGCATTTTCAGTTATATTACCCTTGGCGACAGTAAAAATCCACTCTGGGGGATTTTGAAGTCCAACTGTAGCATGAAAAATGTGGTATAAAATTTCACTGCTCAAAAAATTGCTGTATTACAATGCCAGGCAAATTTACACCTCAGATGGACATATAAGACTGCAGTATTAATATAGCAATGCTATTGAGATCCAACCAAGTCTGGCTGTATGCTTTTCACGCACAACTGCCACAGTAACAATGGTGTATAATATTTCCCTTACTGGTTTTATATAGACCTGATTACACTAATCACAGTAATGCCAAAACCAAGATGGCTACGGCATTACAGTGACTGTCATGCAATTCCCACATGTTCATTGACTGTCTAAAAAGCGCCAATCATGCAGGGTGGGGACTCAAGCTCCCGCTCGATCAATAAAGAAATACTGACTGAGTTTCAAGCATTCCGAGCACACTGATGCTCGAGAAAGTAACAAGTAGTGACGAGCACACTTGTTCATCACTATTTTTCCTCCATTTGTTATTACACCATTTAATTATTCATCCATTCCAGAGCTTTGTCTACACTGCATCCCCACTGCTAACTTCTTCTCAAAACTTGTATATAGTTTACATTGACTACAGATTGTCACACCCAGTATATCCCATGAGACATCGGCAACAGATGTATACTGCCCAAGATCGCAGCCAACATAAACAGTATTCCAATGGGGATGCAGCAGGAACACAGCACTGCATAAGAGGGTGAATAAGTATTACTTATTACGTATTTTGGACAACCTTTTTAATAGAAATTATTTTGTAAAAATACATTATTATAGGGTAATACAAATAATTGGGGAATGGAACATTGCATAGAAAAATGAATAAATATAAGCAAACAATGCAACATCTTCAATAAATTTTTATTTTTCTTATGCCTTGTAAGTGCTTCTAGATCTACTGTAGGTATTTTGCATGCTATCAAGCTATGCTGGAAGATCATTGACACTAAATAGTAATTTACATTAGGTTTTCTTTGCATTGTATTTAAAGAGCACTTTTCTCTCAAACTCTTGGTTTGCGCTTTTGACAAATAAATCATTATTTCACAGTAAGTACTCCAGGGAACTGTTACTTTAGAGTAGTAAAACAGCCGTGAGTTAAAATCACTTACTTCCAACCATGTCAAAACTTTGATTGATATGATGACTGATTCCTGTGTTGTATAAAGAGTTTTCTTAACTGCTACAGAGTAAAGCAGAACCTAACTGTATGAAATGAATTGTCTTTCTTTATCTTGGCTTGATATTTTCAAACAAAAACCTCTTTGTTCCTCCAGCTCTGTTGATTTCTAGACTTTTTAAAAAATCTTTATTAGCAATAAAATATTATTATGGTAATAAAAAGTAAAAGGTACAAAAAAATAGATTTTTATAAAATATTTTATTGACTCTTCACCTGTAAATCATTGCTGCTTCATCTGGATGGAGACATTGGTTAAACGCTATCCAGTATAGTTCAGTTCTTATGTTTATGTCAACAGGTTAATAGCAAAGTAATATCCAAATTTTCAGCATCAACAGGCAAGCTGTGGTCTATATTTATTTATTATCAGTAGCAGTAGTAGTAGTAGTAGCAGTAGTAGTAATAGTAGTAAAAGTAGTAGTAGTAGAATGGAATTTATTGCTCTCCTCAACTTAGGCTTGATCTCACCAGCAGCATTTAATCAGTCATCAAGGATCATTTTATGACCTCCTGTGCCCTGATTTCACTTCTGGTCCCCTTCTTAAAGAAGCACTGTGTAGTTACAATTACTCATTTTGCCTTTCTACCCAATTAATTCTTCTCTTTTTCATTAGGTCTATAGCATAGCATAATTAAGAACTGACTAGCTGAATCCTTCTAAGCTCCATGTAGAAACATAATGTCTTTGTTCCCTGCATGTGTCATTACTAGAACTACAAATCAAAATTACTGCAAAGTCCCTGGCAGCCCAGCTCTACCTCCTCTTCAACTACTGACCCAGCTGCTCTGTTCAACCTCCCCAAAGGATTTTGCATGGATATAGATTAATAGTTCTAATGATAACTCATGCAGGGAAAAGACACTTCCTGTTTCTACAGAGCTTAAACATATTCGGCTAGTCTATTTTTGATCACCTGATGTCATGGACTGAACGGAAATGAGGAAAATTAACTAGGTAGAAGGACAAAATGAGCAATTGCATGTAAACAGTGCTATATAATATGATGAATTTAATATAATAAGAGGGTACAAATTTTGATAGGAGTGCTTTTGTAAAATAAAGTTATAATAAAGGCAAAATTGAGGAGCTGTGTAAAAGGTTTGAATATGTGGAATATAGCAATAGCATTTTCTTTTTGGTGTTTTGAAAATTCTTTATCATTCACCCCAACCTGAGTCTTGCAATAGACATAAAACAGTGTATCTCATTTGCTTGATTTACTTTGAATTTCCTTGCACATTTTTGAAGAAAATTTAAGAGGGAAGCATCAGGCGTTATACTCATAGTATAAAAACAGTATCAAAAATAGCTGATTTTTTGGAGGAATCGGCACCCAAACAGCTATTTCCTTTTTCAAGGGAAATGTAGTACTACAAGACAGCCATACAGATGAATGACCCTCTAAAGGTACTGTCACACTAAACGAGATCGCTAACGAGATCGCTAATGCGTCACCGATTTTATGACGCAGTAGCGATCACGTTAGCGACGCAGCTGTGTGTAACATGTAGCAGCGATGTGGCCCCTGCTGCAATGTTGCTGATCGCTCATGAACGTTCTGAGCCGTTTTTTGGTCGTTGGTGTCCTGCTGGTGAGCCTGAATCGCTGAGTGTGACACCCTTTATGAACGACTTCACCAGCGTCGCAGGTGGGACTAGGTTTTCCCAACGACCGCAGAGGTCGTTATACAGATCGCTGATGAGTTGTGTTTGGAATCTAAAATCGGTGACGCATTAGCGATCTCGTTAGCGATCTCGTTTAGTGTGACAGTACTTTAACTAGCGATCACATAGCGATCGCACCAGTGTTCTCGCCAGGTCGTGTCGTTGTCGTGATCGCTGGTGCGATCGCTAAGTGTGACAGTGCCTCTACTAATACTGTATATACTGAGGGTAGCTCATGTCCATCACAATGTAAGCTGGCTGAAGGTAATGGCTTTTCATTGTGGCACTTAGAAATGCATCCCAAAAGAGGGACCCTCCTCTATGAGTTCACAAAGGGAACTGTTCATTCTGATCCTGAGACAAAAGCTTTGAGGAAAAAATCCACCATAATTTGTAATTGGGATAATGTCCATAAAAATGTGCCCACACTATGCAGTTTTCTTAGCATCACTATTCAGTTCCTAAAAGATGTGTCACAGTCAGTGCTTTGCTGATTTTTCTTTTCACTGGCAGTACATCAGGACAATTAAGGGGTGCCAGCACTTTATTAGGAAGGAGAGGGAGGGTGACTGATTCATGCAATGCACAAGACACTGTGCTGTCGTCAGAACTAGGGGAAAGTGCAGATTTATTTCTCTATGTGTAAAAAATAACGATAAGACTAGGTTCACATTTGCGATTGTGTGCGCAGCGTATCATCTGTGTGTGCAATGCACATGCATTCGATATTCCCAATGCTTTGCACTACAATTGTCTTGACACTAGACACCCTATGGGGGTGTCTCATGGGATTTCTATATATAGACACACTGCACTGATTAAATCCTAGTCTTTTGATGCTGTTTCTAGCTGAAATATGGATCTTATTAGCAAAGAGAGCTTCATGCTTAATCTGGATTTGTCTTTGAAATTGGCTCATGCCTTTGCTGTGGCTTGTCAAGAACAAAGAAGAGAAGACGTCGTCGTTGGTATTGGCAACATCCAATTGTACAAGTCTGAGGGAGCCGTGGAGCCTACCACTCATTGTATACTGAGCTGTGTGAAAACTCGAAGAAATTTTTTGATTACACAAGAATGTCACAACACAGCTTCCATGACTTGCTGCAACGTGTCAGTGGATCCGTCAGCAGGCAGGACACACAGCTCCGTCGAGCAATTCCTGCTGAGGAACGTCTCTTGGTCACCCTGAGGTACGTAGTGTTGAAAAAGAAACTCCTGTCACAAATAATCCTAACCCTACCCTACCCCTAACCCTATCCCTATCCCTAACCCTAAGCAGTGTACTGATTTTTGTTTCTCATTTTCTTTTTCGCAGATTCCTGGCTACTGGAGAGACATTATCATCGTTACATTTCCAATTCAGGATTGGAGTATCCACACTTTCTGGGATTGTTGGTGAAACATGCCGTGCTTTATGTGAGGTTCTGCACCGAGAATTCCTCCCCAACCCACAACTGAACTATGGATGGAAAATGTTGAGAAATTCATGGAAATTTGTAATTTTCCCAACTGTTTGGGGGCTGTGGATGGCAAAGATATTAGGATTGTGAAACCTGCTAGCAGTGGATCAGAGTATTACAATTATAAAAAATACTTTTCAATAGTCTTACTGGCTTTTGCAAATGCTGAGTGTAGAGATTTGTTGCCGTGCACATTGGCTCATTTAGACGAGGAAATGACTAGCAGACTTTCAAAAACTCTGACATGGGCCAACATCTGTATGGGAATTATTTTAATTTTCTGCAGCCACGACCTCTTCCCAACACTGACGGATCACCAATGCCTTTTGTTGTTGTTTGGGATGAGGCATTTCAAATGTGTGCCAACCTCATCAAACCATACTCAATTCGGGACTTGAACCACAGAAAAAGGATTTTTAACTACAGATTAACAAGGGCAAGAGGAACTGTTGAGTGCGCCTTTTGATTGCTGGTGTCAAAATAGCGCATTTTGGGAACATCCATTAATCTTAAAATTGACACTATTGATCATGTTGTAAAGGCATGTGTGGTTCTTCACAACTACATACTGGCTAAAAATCGACCCAACCTAGAGGAACCTGCTACTATCACATTGCATGATTACCACGATCACCCTATGAGGTCTACAGTGGCAGTTGCCCAAACAAGAGATAAATTTGCTGCCTACTTTGTGTCTGATATTGGATGTGTGACATGGCAAAATGAAATGCTGTAAGTGAAATGTACCTGTTATGTTTGTACCTGTTATGCTTGCTTATGTAACACCTTTACAAAACCTCTTGAGTGTAACACCCGTTACTACACACATGTTTAAATAAAGACATAAATAAAAGACAGAGACAATGATTGTGAAGCAAAAAAAGTGTTTTATTAACAAAACTAAAAACAATGTTTATTTCAACATTAATACATTTTAAAAAAAAAATAATGTCTGCAATGTCTGCTTCTTGTTCGGCCCAATGATGTGCATTTTAGACCTGGGGGTTATTGGGCTGGGATGATTGGATAGGAGTGGTTGGGGAAGTGGTTACAGGGGAAGTGGCAGAAACTTGGAGGAGTGGGTCAGACACATTGGAAGCAGATGAAACATTGGGGAAGAGGACACATTAGGAGAGGCAAACAAAGTGGAAGGATTGACAAATTGGAAGGCATTGACACATTGGAAGGGACTGAAAAATTGGAAGGGACAGAAGGAGCATAAGGTGGGGACACTCTTGGAAATGGAGAATCAGGGACAGTTGAGTTTTGAGGTGGTAGGACAGGTGAGTGTTGAGGTTGGAGGACAGGTGAGGGTTGAGGTGGGAGGATAGGTGGATGTGAGGGTTGAGGTGGGAGGACAGGTGAGGGTTGAGGTGGTGGATAGAATTTCTTCAAAGTTTTTTTCCGTGAGGTTTTGCTGGTTCCTAGCTGTTTTGCTTGGCTCCGGTCCTCGGGTGCTGCACTTAGCTGAGATGTAGATGGCATGTCTTCACTCCGCTGCATGGTGGCACTTGAACGCGGCTGTGTGGTGAAGCTGGGTACTGTCCTAATGTCTAGCAGTGATGGTGGTGGAAACGTCACTTGCGCTCGTTGAGCCAATGGGTTTCCTAGTCCTTGTGAGGTGTTGAAAGGTGCTGTAGGATTCTGCCACTGCTGCTGTGCTGGCCCTTGTTGACCTGTATGGAAGGAAGGTGGTACCTGCTGCTAATATCAGGACAGCTGCTGTAATGTCTGGTTGTAAGCAACTTGGCAGGCCTGCATCACATTCAGCTGGAGATCAGGTGGTAGGTTTCCGTCACGCACCACTTCATAGAGGAAAAAAAATGTCATGCCAGTCTCTCTTGGTTGGCTTCCAGGCGGTCAAGGCTTTTTTCACTCTGCTGCATGGTGGCACTTGAACGCGGCTGTGTGGTGAAGCTGGGTACTGTCCTAAAGTCTAGCAGTGATGGTGGTGGAAATGCCACTTGCGCTCGTTGAGCCTATGGGTTTCCTAGTCCTTGTGAGGTGTTGAAAGGTGCTGTAGGATTCTGCCACTGCTGCTGTGCTGGCCCTTGTTGACCTGTATGGAAGGAAGGTGGTACCTGCTGCTAATATCAGGACAGCTGCTGTAATGTCTGGTTGTAAGCAACTTGGCAGGCCTGCATCACATTCAGCTGGAGATCAGGTGGTAGGTTTTCCGTCACGCACCACTTCATAGAGGAAAAAAAATGTCATGCCAGTCTCTCTTGGTTGGCTTCCAGGCGGTCAAGGCTTTTTCACTCCGCTGCATGGTGGCACTTGAACGCGGCTGTGTGATGAAGCTGGGTACTGTCCTAATGTCTAGCAGTGATGGTGGTGGAAACGTCACTTGCGCTCGTTGAGCCAATGGGTTTCCTAGTCCTTGTGAGGTGTTGAAAGGTGCTGTAGGATTCTGCCACTGCTGCTGTGCTGGCCCTTGTTGACCTGTATGGAAGGAAGGTGGTACCTACTGCTAATATCAGGACAGCTGCTGTAATGTCTGGTTGTAAGCAACTTGGCAGGCCTGCATCACATTCAGCTGGAGATCAGGTGGTAGGTTTTCCGTCACGCACCACTTCATAGAGGAAAAAAAATGTCATGCCAGTCTCTCTTGGTTGGCTTCCAGGCGGTCAAGGCTTTTTTTGAAGTCCTGGAATACTGTGTGCAACAGACTGAACCCACTATCCATTCTGTCTACAATTGCCTTGCTCCCATCTCAGAAGATCGAACCTAAGTATTCAAACTCAGGTAAGACTTGCCTCTCCCAGGCCCTCTGCCGCTGACTAGCAGATCCAAATAAAGCAGTGGCAGTGGGCTGGGAGAGGGTAAAACTAGATGGATCGGCTGCCTGATCCCCAGCCTGTGAAGCCTGCCTGGTTGCTCCATCGCTAGTGGATGACTGGGATTGGGCCAGTTCGTTGGCTGGTCGATGAAGGGCAGCTCCAACAAAGGACGATCCAGGTTCTGCTGTGCTGCCGCAGGTTCTGTGTGGAAAATAAATGAAAATGAACACAAGCTGTGGGTGATATTTGTACTTTCTCAGCCTTTGAGCAGCACCACTTCGAACCCTAATCTCCTCTCTCAAGTCCCTGTTGAAGCGATCCTTCATCGAACTCCAAAGGACGTTTATACTCTTCACTGTGAAGGGGGAAAAAAAAAAAGAAAAAATTGTTAAACAATGCACATACAGTTCATTTTCAGGTTCACTGCCGCATCGGACCACATTGAAATACTTACAAAAATCCTTTCTGGAATGTGGTGTGGCACGGTTCCAATCATCCAGCAGCGATCTTGCCACTTTTTCCCAGAGTCATCGAATCAAGATTGCGTCGGAATGGTTCTAATCACTGAGGTCCCACAATGCTGCTCGCTCTTGCACTGATTGAATTAGAGTGTTATTATTGATCTCTGGTTTGCGATCACGTTGTGGAACCTATAGAAAAATAGAAAAAAAAAATTGGTAAGTAAAACTGACAAAAAATTCAATTACAACTCTGATAATGAAAACAATACTTACACCACGTCTTTCCTTCTCAGAAGCTTGAGGCCGACAACTATGGGGAGATACATTTCCACTTGGCTGCTGCTGCTCTTCTCCACTGTCAGGTACCTGTAAAGAAAATACATGATTCGCATGTATAGTATTGACAGTCAATACATACCAAACTGTATATCAAATGTGCTTACAGTCATGGCTAAAAGTTTTGAGAATGACACAAATATTATATTTTCACATGATCTGCTGCCCTCTGGTTTTTATGTGTGTTTGACAGATGTTTTTATCACAGACAGAAATATAATAATTGAAAACATATGAGTAACAAAAGCTTATATTGACAGTTAGAATGAATTAATGCAGCAAGTCAATATTTGCAGTGTTGACCCTTCTTCTTCAGGACCTCTGCAATTCTCCCTGGCATGCTCTCAATCAACTTCTGGACCAAATCCTGACTGATAGCAGTCCATTCTTGCACAATCAATGCTTTCATTTTGTCAGAATTTTTAGGTTTTTGTTTGTCCACCCGTCTGTTGATGATTGACCACAAGTTCTCAATGGGATTAAGATCTGGGGAGTTTCCAGGCCATGGACCCAAAATCTCTATGTTTTGTTCCCTGAGCCATTTAGTTATCACTAGTGTTGAGCGATACGATAATGCAAATATCGGCTATCGGCCGATATTAGCTCTTTCGGCCTTTCGATAATTCGTTTCGATATTTTCGTCTTATCGAATACCGGAATCGGATTTGTCACTGTCACTGTGAGTGTCCGTCGGTCGGGTCTGTCACTGTCAGTGTCCGTCGGTCGGTCTGTCAGGAGTCAGCGGCACTTACCTGGCAGAAGATCTCCGGCGGTCACGTCCTGGACTGCTTCATGGCCGCCATCCTCTTCTCCCCGGCGGTCACATGCAGTTTCTCGCGATAACTGCAGTGACTGCTGGGTAATCCCGGCCGTAAAGCAGTCAGTCCGATGACGTCACCGCCGGGGAAGCAGGTAATCAGCTGTGCTGCGCCGGGATGTCAGGCTCTGCCTGTCATTGCGATGTAGCAGAGCTGGATCGTCGTGGGACTGTCGTTACTATGGACTGCGTCGGACAGGTGGTATACTGTTGGTTTGTTTTTTTTCTATTTTTACAGGAGATCGATGGCGTCGCAGGAATGAGAGTACAATAAAAGAAATGAAAACTGTGTTGTCTCTTTTATTTCATTAAAATACTTTTTTCTTGCTTTGTCTTTTTTTTATGCATTTAATAACTTTGGGATTAATAATGGATCGGTGTCTTATTGACGCCTCTCCATTATTAACCGGGCTTATTGTCACCGTGCAATCAACGGTGACATTAACCCCTTATTACCCCGCTTGCCACCGCTACAGGGCAAGTGGGAAGAGCCGAGTAAAGTGCCACAATTGGCACATCTTTTGATGCGCCAAATGTGGGGCTGCTGTAGCCTGGTATTATCAGGCTGTTGAGGGCCAAAATCCATGGGCCTTGACAGTCTTTTAATACCAGGCCGCAGCAGTCTGCATTTTACTTGGCTGGTTAACAAAAATAGGGGGACCCCTACGCCGTTTTTTTTTTCGAGGGGATCCCCTATTTTTGTTAACCAGCCAAGCTAAGCAGACTGCTGTGGCCTGGTATTATCAGGCTTGCAAGGTCCATGGATATTGGATCCTTACCAGCCTGAAAAACCAGGCCTCAGCGGTCTGCTTCATCTGGCTGGTTAACAAAAATAGGGGGGACCCCACGCCAATTTTTTTCGAGGGGATCCCCTATTTTTGTTAATCAGCCAAGATATGCAGACTGCTGTGGCCTGGTATTATCAGGCTGGCAAGGTCCATGGATCTTGGCTCCTTAACAGCCTGAAAATCCAGGCCTCAGCGGTCTGCTTCATCTGGCTGGTTAACAAAAATAGGGGGGACCCCACGCCATTTTTTTTCGAGGGGATCCCCTATTTTTGTTAACCAGTTCCCTCTGACGTCACTGATTGTGTCCCTGGCTGACCTGAAGTGAAAGTGGAAAGCAATCAATTAAGCTTTCCACTTCCTCTCCTGTCAGCCAGGAGAGGAACTCATTCATTTGGGGGTTTACTGTGAGGCTGCAGCATTAGCTGCGGTCCCTGCAGTAAACATTAACCCTTTCTGATGGATTACACCGTGGGACCTGACTGTACATCGGATTGGTAAGAATAATTTTGCTTTATTATTTTATTTTTATTACAGGAAATGGTTTTAGCAGGTAAATAAAATATGGTCAAAAACTGTGTGATTATTTCATTAAACTTCT
Source organism: Oophaga sylvatica (assembly GCA_033576555.1). Classification (NCBI taxonomy): domain Eukaryota; kingdom Metazoa; phylum Chordata; class Amphibia; order Anura; family Dendrobatidae; genus Oophaga; species Oophaga sylvatica. The sequence continues at coordinate 334,283,948 of JARQOD010000006.1, read as the reverse complement.
TTTTTATTAAAGTGTGTGTGTTTGATTTTTCTTTCATACAATAGGATTAATAATTGATAGTTGTCTGATTGACAGCTCTCAATTATTAACCTGGCTTAAAGTGACCTTTCAATTGCAAGGTCATTTTAACCCCTTATTAACCCATTCGCCACCGCTACAGGGCAATGGGAATAGACGGGCAAAGTGCCAGAAAGGGCAAATCTAATTAGAGATTTGCCCTTTCTGGGGTGTCTGGGGGCAGATGTTAGTAGCCGGGGGGGCCAAAAATAATGGTCCCTCTCTGGGCTATTATTATCTGCCCCCACTCACTGGCTTTGTCTGTCTGGTTGCGAAAATAGGGCGGGAGCCCACGCATTTTTTTTCAGCAATTTTACACCTCATATATATATATACATGTCATTGAATTTGTGACACATATATATATATTTATAGTTCATACACTTCTACATAGTATAATAGCCGCTAATTCAATTGCCGGCTTTTGTGAAAATGCAGAACCCGACATGAAATGACACTTGGTTTACATAGAGTTAACCATGTCTTTTCATGTAGTTTGATATCTGATTTGCACAAACAATTACATGAGTGTAAGTGTGCAAAATTTCACACCTGTAGGGGTTAATTAAAGGTGTAAATTCGTAGCAAAAAAGTCCGTTTTTTTACAACGAATTTACACCTTTAATTAACCCCTACAGGTGTGAAATTTTGCACACATAGACTGATGTAATTGTTTGTGCAAATCAGATTGCAAACGACATGAAAAGACATGGTTAACCTATGTACACCAAGTGTCATTTCATGTCGGGTGCTTCTGTCTTTTCACAGAAGCCGGCTTTACACGGCAATTGAATCAGAGGATATTTTACTATGTAGAAGTGTATAAACTATACATATATGTATATATATATGTCACAATGACATGTATATATATATATGTATTCTATGTGTGTATATTTAGTGTTTACAAGGAAATAAAGGTTTTTTTTAGTTGCGATATTTTGTTCCCATAGACTTACATTGGACTTCCGGTATCGAAATCGGATATCGACGATATTTAGTGCTATCGGCGATACAATTTCGATACGATATTTTTAGATATCGAGCACTATCGCTCAACACTAGTTATCACCTTTACTTTATGGCAAGGTGCTCCATCATGCTGGAAAAGGCATTGTTGATCGCCAAACTACTCTTGGAGGCTTGGGAGAAGTTGCTCTTGGAGGACATTCTGGTACCATTCTTTATTCATGGCTGTGTTTTTAGGCAAGACTGTGAGAGAGCCGATTCCCTTGGCTGAGAAGCAACCCCACACATGAATGGTTTCAGGATGCTTAACAGTTGGCATGAGACATAACTGGTGGTAGCGCTCACCTTGTCTTCTCCGAATGAGGCGTTTTCCTGATGTCCCAAACAATCGAAAAGGGGATTCATCAAAGAAAATAACTTTACCCCAGTCCTCAGCAGTCCACTGCCTGTACCTTTTGCAGAATATCAGTCTGTCCATGATGTTTTTTCTGGAGAGAAGTGGCTTCTTTGCTGCCCTCCTTGAGACCAGGCTTTGCTCCAAGAGTCTCCGCCTCCCAGTGCGTGCAGATGCACTCACACCTGCCTGCTGCCATTCCTGAGCAAGCTCTGCACTATTGGTAGCCCGATTCCGCAGCTGAAACACTTTTAAGAGACGGTCCTGGCGCTTGCTGGTCTTTCTTGGGCGCCCTGGAGCCTTTTTGGCAACAATGGAACCTCTCTCCTTGAAGTTCTTGATGATGCGATAGATTGATGACTGAGGTGCAATCTTTCTAGTTGCGATACTCTTCCCTGTTAGGCCATTTTTGTGCATTGCAATGATAACTGCACGTGTTTCTTTAGAGATAACCATGGTTAACAGAAGAGAAACAATGATGCCAAGCACCAGCCTCCTTTTAAAGTGTCCAGTGGTGTCATTCTTGCTTAATCATGACAGATTGATCTCCAGCCATCTCCTCATCAACACCCACACCTGTGTTAATGAAGCAATCACTGAAAATAGGTTAGCTGGTCCTTTTAAGGCAGGGCTGCAATGATGTTGAAATGTGTTTTGGGGGATAAAGTTCATTTTCTAGCCAAATATTGATTTTGCAAGTAATTGCTGTTAAGCTGATCACTCTTTATAACATTCTGGAGTATATGCAAATTGCCATTAGAAAAAATGAAGCAGTAGACTTTGTAAAAATTAATATTTGTGTTATTCTCAAAACTTTTGGCCGTGACTTGACATAATCACTGGTATGTCCACCCTGAGATGATTCACTTGATGACATGTTGTAATCGCAGGCAGCAGCACAGGTGAAACACTACAGAAAGCAGAGAAGAAAAATTACTGTAAACTTGTTAAGAGCCAAAAAAAAGACACCAATACTGGTAGGCCCTGTACTGAATAAGGAAAGGGCCTCTGACTGGAGAGCCTATAAGGTGGATGCTAGGTGATACTGTCCGTGCCCAATTCACCCCTCCCTACCACACCACTCCCAGTGGTGATGTACTAATTGGGGATGTTCAGCTGTCCAGTGACCTCGGAGGGGAAGGTACCTGGGACCACTCCTACAGGGGTTAAATTTAGGTGTTTTGGTCATCAACTTCCTTTCCCCTCTGGCAGTCACTGGAAGCTTTTGTTGTGGTAGCCATGGCAGACGATTGGAGTGAGGCCCTGCATAGGAGAGCGGCGCAGGAAGGTGAGCCCTGGATTCTAGCTATGATTAGCACCCTTCGTGCTCATCTCCCTGCGCCGTCTCCTCACCCCCTATTCCCAGCAGGGCCTGTGTGTGAATCCAGCCTGCCTCATGTCCCCCCTTTTGGCCCAGCGGTCCAGGGTCCCCCTAATCACTCAGAGGTCCCCGCGCCGCCTGCTCAGCAGTTTAACCCCTGCCCCCCTCCGGGCCCCACTGGGGTCTTACCGTTAACCCGGGCTCCAGTTACACTCTTGGTGTCGGCCGTTCTTCCACAAGAGCCGGCTGCAGCTGCTGGGGGGATGCGTTACCCCGAACCCAGGGAGCATCGCCGGCACCCCAGCTTTGTGTTCCTTTACAGGCCCTAATGCTGCCGACCCTGGGGGCGTAGTGCCACTGATGCGGACGGCCCGGCGGTCGGGTAGAGGCACTCGGCATCCTGAGAGGCTGCAGGTGGGGGAGGGTTCTTCTAGGCCTGCTCGTGGGAGCAGGCAGCGCGCCGAGACACGCAGGGCCCAGGCACAGGAACTTCCTGTTCAGACTCCGCCCCCTTCTCAGCGTCACTTCCGGTCTCGGCCACAACAATGCCAGGACTATCAGGGAAACATAGGTGATCGCAGCAGCATCCAGGGACCGGTCCCCACACATTCCCAGGCAGGCGCAGCTGTAATGCCTGCTGGGGGGAGCCTGGAGATCGGTTCTACAGCACATAATCCCACTGTAGAACGCTCTGCTCGGACTGATATGACCGATCAGAGCGTTCAGCAGGGGTACAGTAATACAGTAATAGCACCAAACACTGACATTACATATATAGCAGCCCCCCCTGCCCTAATACCTAATAAAGATCCCTTATTAACCCCTTCCACCCCATATAATTATAACACTATTAACCCTCCCATGACTAAAGATCCCGTATTAACCCCCGCCACCCCGTATATCTATAACTCAATTTACCCTCCCCTGACTAACAGCACACCACTACCCGCTATGGCCATTAACCCCCCCCGGCCTCTGGCTGCGTATTCGCAAGCCCCGAGGGCCACCCATAGCCGCAACAGATGTTTGTCTACACGCTATACGTCTTCCCAATCCTCCTCCGAAGATTCCCGTGATCATTTTCACCACCCCTATAAGAGTCGCCCGCGTAGTTCCCAAACTAATCAGCGAAGATGTCGCGCATCACAATCGCCCTCGACGTCGGGAAAATCTGAGACGTCGCTGCGGCAAAATCGGCGCCATCGGTCACACAGCGCACGTCAACCATCACGTGCTCCTTCGGTGGCTATCAGCCTGGGGCACCCATCCCCCAGGGCTTCCAGCCTGAACAACCAGCAGACCACCAACCAACACGGAGCAGGAGTTACGCCAATACTGGTATACACTCCTGCTCTTGCGCAACACGGAACCGGAGTTCCCCCATCATCGGGCTTCACTCCGATTCTTGCGCAGGATATTACATTACATGCCTCAAATATGGCTTTCAGCCGGGAAGACGCTTCTCCTTCCCCCGGGCCGTCCATTCAACATGTTAACCCATCTTTCACCCAAGCAGGAGCCGGAGTAACTCCAGCGTTGGTTGTCACCCCTCCTGCGCCAGCGGGAGCCAGGGTTCCACCCGCATCGGTCATCACTCCTCCTACAGCACAAAGCGGTGAGTGTTCTAATAACAATGACTATATTACGTTAAATGATTTGATTTTAAAAGAAAAAGAGCTATCCTCAGCGATCAACGAGCTGAGGCAACGCTTACCGCAACCAAGCGGAACAACGGAAATAAACACTACACTTCAGTCAGCAAGTTTGCACAAAGAAGGTTTTTACTGCGGGATCAGCCAGCTAGGTGCACATTTAGACCAGGAGATTGAAGTAAAAATTTGGAGTAATGATTACGTTGACATATGGTCACTATTGTCCATCGATCAACAGAACGTGGATATAGAAAGGAGAACGGGAGGTGGGATATATGATAGAAACAAACCGAAAATAGCAAGAACCATGAACAATTGGCTACAGGCGTTTGCAGTATTGGGCTGTGTTATGGGCCAGAAGCATCCGGAACGATGCTCCGAATTATTCATATATCAGGATATGATATATAACACATATAAGTCGCATGGCGGATTCGCTTGGCGACAATACGATGAAGACTTCCGCAAGCGGCTGGCCCTACAGCCCGATCTAGGATGGGGGGTAAAAGCGACAGAGGTTTGGTTACGATTGATGCTAGACCAAAAAAAGTCCCCCTTTTCATCTGCGACCACTAACCACTCCGCAGGTCAACACTCGTGGTCGTTAGAAAACCCGGGGCCTGCTGGCTATTTAACGAGGGGAACTGCCGCTTCCAAACACTTTGTAAGTTTAGACACGACTGCTCAGCCTGCGGGGGAGAACACCCAGCCGCAAGGTGTACTCGTCAAAAGAACAGAGCGCCCACAAGGCAAAACCCCGGTGAGCGTAGCCGCGATGGGCCCCTGGTTAAATCTTTACCCCAATAAGGAAGCGGCGCAGCTACTACTCTCCGGCTTTACAGACGGTTTCTTTATCCCCTACAAACCTAACAAAACATCGGCAGTCGCAAATAACCTAAAATCGGCGCGAGAATTCCCCGAAATCTTAAACCAAAAAATAATAAAGGAAGTCGAGCTTGGTAGAATGGCGGGTCCATTTCAGTCACTGCCCTTCAAAAACATTAAAATTTCGCCTCTAGGCATTATTCCGAAAAAAGAACCCGGCAAATATCGTTTAATCCATCACCTTTCTCACCCAAAGGGCCAATCTGTTAATGAAGCGATCCCCCCCGAGGAAGCCTCTGTCACATACACGTCTTTTGACAAAGCTGTAGATTTAGTCCGCGCTGCAGGGCCCGGCGCTCTGCTAGCTAAATCGGATATAGAATCGGCATTTCGCCTTTTACCCGTCCATCCCGAATGTTACCACCTATTAGGATGCAAAGTAGACCAACAATATTATTTCGATATGTGCCTGCCAATGGGGTGTTCAATCTCGTGTCATTATTTTGAGTTATTCAGTACGTTTCTGGATTGGGTCGTCCGCCATGAAACAGGCAGTAATTCATTGCTTCATTACCTCGACGATTTTTTGTTCGTCGGTCCAAGAAATTCCAAACTCTGTTCTTTCCTGCTGACAAAATTTAAACTTATATCGCGTCATTTTGGTGTCCCCCTATCACCCGAAAAAACAATCGGACCGTGTAACGTATTATCCTTTTTGGGCATTGAAATAGACACCAATTCGATGATTTTCCGGTTACCTTCAGAAAAAATACAAAAGACACTTCAGATGCTGGAAAGCTTCTGCACAGTTAAAAAAGTCACCCTTCAGCAGATGCAGGCCCTACTGGGCCTACTGACATTCGCCAGCCGCGTAATGCCAGTCGGCAGAGCCTTCTCTCGCCGACTATCGTTGGCAACAAAGGGCGTTTCTCAGCCCGGCCATAGAATCAGATTACTCACTCGTTAAAAGCTGACTTGACAGTTTGGAAAACATTCCTGGAATCATACAATGGTCATACATGTGTCATGTTTAACGAAACGTCAAATACAGACATTGGGCTCTCAGTTGGGTGGAACAAAGAACACGGTTTCGCAGTGGTCTACAAAGAGCAGTGGTGCAGAAGTAATTGGCCAGAGCTTTGGGCTGCGTCGAGCTGGGGTCGAGATCCTGTTCTGTGGAAATTTTCACAATTGTTGCAGCCATTGAGATTTGGGCCAACCTGCTAATAAATGCCAATATACGGTTTCATACTAGAAACATTATAACCGCTAAGAGCTTGAACCACATGTCAACGTCATCCTTGCCTATACTCGCTCTGTTACGTCATTTAGCTCTGCTATGCTTAAAAAACAATATCTGGTGTCGAGCCACAGTGGTAGCGGAGGTTGATGACAATCTGATTAACCCACTTTTATCTTCCGATTGGCAGGCTTTCAGAATCCAGCTTCCCAGCGCGCAACCGACGGGTATTCAGTGTCCGCTCTCCCTATGGGACATAGTGGCCAATCATTAATGCCCTTAATCCGCGCCTCTGTGTCACCGGCTACCTGGCAGGTTTATGGTAAGGCTTGGGAGGAATGGTGCTCCTTAGTTCAGGATAGGCCAGTAGATAAGTGTGATCGCGCTAGAGGGGTAGTGACTGCAGAATTTTTGGTTCGGCTGAGAAATGCGGGGGCGTCGGGCACATCGGCACAAATGAAATTATCGGGATTAGCCTTCTTTTTTCAACTAATGGGGTGGGCCGACGTAACAAAACTCTTTTTTATCAGACAAGCCATTAAAGGATGGAAAAGGCTTCAACCAAGTCTAGAATGTCGTCGCCCCATTTCACTTACGGTATTACACAACATTATCTCAATATCCCCATCGGTCTGCAGATCACAATACGAGGCGACCCTCATCTCAGCAGCTTTCGCTATCGCTTTTTTCGGTGCACTGCGTATCAGTGAGTTATTACCTCGTTCAAAAAACGCATTGGAAGGCGGTTTAATTACCGAGGACATAGTTGTATGTAGCGACGCCATGCGCATCCGAGTGCGAAAATCCAAGTGTGATCCAACTGGGAGGGGCACATGGGTGCTGGTTAAATCAACAGATGGCCCAGTATGCCCCCTTACCATAGTCAAAAGTTATGTATCAATAAGACACAAAGGCAGATTTTTTCTATCTCACATAGATGAGTCCCCTCTTACCAGGTATCAATTTCAGGCTATTTTCACATCATGTTTAAAAAGAATCGGTGCTGATCCAAAAGAATACGGGACGCATTCCTTTCGAATAGGGGCAGCTACCGAGGCAGCTAGGGCCGGGGTATCAGAGGCCGAGGTGCAGAGGATGGGACGATGGAAATCCGCGTGCTTCGCTAGATACATAAGACCTGATCTGCTCAAGTAACACATTTTGTCTCTTTCAGGAGTTGAAGTTTGGGTTGTAGGACATTCATATGTCTATTGGGCGGAAAAAAGAGCCGAACGGCGGCCAGGTGGAAAAAGTCTAGGCTTCCCGGGTTTGGAAGTCAACTGGAGAGGGATAAGAGGCCTTCAATGGCGGCAGGTGTTTCAAGAGTTGGTTTACATCTCCAGGAGGGCGACACGCCTGGTGATAATTGTGTTACATGTTGGCGGTAATGATCTTGGCAAAAGTAAGATCACGGAACTGTACAATTGGATGACAATGGACATCGAGCGTTTTACGTGTTTGTTTGAGGATATGGTATTGGTGTGGTCACAAATAACTCCTCGAGCCGTATGGTGGGGGGCGAGAGACCAAAAAGCCATTGAGCGGATAAGAAAAAAGTTTAATGCTCGGATGGCGAAATTTGTACGGAAAAAATGTGGTATTGTGGTGCGTCATTATCAGTTGGAAGGAGACAACACGGCATTACTCAGACCGGATGGCGTTCACCTGACGGACATTGGCCTAGATATATTTTTGTCCGGCCTGCAGGATGGGGTTGAACAGGCCCTAATGGTGATGGGTGGGGGTCGGAGTCCTGTGTAGGTCATACACCGGATCCTCCGTGGCGGATTAGTAGAGGAGGGCAAAGGTTCGTGACCACTCGTAGGCATAATCTCCTGTCGATCGCGGACAAGGAACTCTGCCATGAGCCCCCGTTACGAAATGTAATTGCCTTTCTCTGCTTTGGTAATTTAATAAACTGTGACCGACCTGTTCAACCCATCCAGGCCTGGTGTGTATTCTTTATGGGATTGGTGGGGGAGAGGGGGGGTGAAGGCACTGTTTAGGACACACAGGTCTCCCCAGTCTGGTAGGCCCTGTACTGAATAAGGAAAGGGCCTCTGACTGGAGAGCCTATAAGGTGGATGCTAGGTGATACTGTCCGTGCCCAATTCACCCCTCCCTACCACACCACTCCCAGTGGTGATGTACTAATTGGGGATGTTCAGCTGTCCAGTGACCTCGGAGGGGAAGGTACCTGGGACCACTCCTACAGGGGTTAAATTTAGGTGTTTTGGTCATCAACTTCCTTTCCCCTCCGGCAGTCACTGGAAGCTTTTGTTGTCCCACCCTCCCTCCCTTACATAATTCAATAAAGAGAACTGTCATTTTATGTACTTCGGAGATATGTATATACGTGTAATATGTACAAGTAAAAAAAAAAAAAAAAATTTCTGTATTAGCAAAACTAAGTCACAGCGGATTAGTAGAGGAGGGCAAAGGTTCGTGACCGCTCGTAGGCATAATCTCCTGTCGATCGCGGACAAGGAACTCTGCCATGAGCCCCCGTTACGAAATGTAATTGCCTTTCTCTGCTTTGGTAATTTAATAAACTGTGACCGACCTGTTCAACCCATCCAGGCCTGGTGTGTATTCTTTATGGGATTGGTGGGGGAGAGGGGGGGTGAAGGCACTGTTTAGGACACACAGGTCTCCCCAGTCTTACATTACAGGCAGTAGTCCAACAGTGCAGCAGTCATGTTACATTCACCGAATACTTCCGCACACCATGAAAAGAGCATGAGTATGCAAATGCATGTGAACTGATGCAAACGCATGTCCCTGCATACACCATGTTAAATATATGTATGCATGACGCATGCGGATGAAACACTGCGTACAAAGACGCAAATGTGAAACCAGCCAAAGGACTGATTTGTCAAAGAGAATATTATTTTAAATGGCAATTGTTCTGGATATCATGGTGATTTCTTAGCTAGCATGGCCAGTCTTAAGTATTATTGGAATGTACCTACACTGCTCAAAAAAAATAAAGAGAACACTAAAATACCACATCCTAGATGTCACTGAATGAAATATGCCTGTTGCAAATCTTTATTCATTACATAGTGGAATGAACTGAGTACAATTAAACATAAAAATGATCAATGTAAATCAAAGCTAATATTCCATGGAGGCCTGGATTTGTAATGACACTCAAAATGAAGGTGGAAAATCAAATTACAGGCTGATCCAACTTTAGTGGAAATGCCAAAAGATAAGAAAATGATGCTCAGTAGTGTACGTGGCCTCCACGTGCCTGTATGATCTTCCTACAATGCCTGGGCATGCTCCTTATGAGACAGCGGTTGTTCTCCTGAGAGGTCTAGTCTCAGACCTACATTAAAGATTCAGTCAACTCCTGGACAGTCTGTGTTGCAATATGTCATTGGTGGATGGAATGAGACAATGTCCCAGATATGCTTAATTGGATTTAGGTCTGGAGAATGGACAGGCCAGTTAATAGCAAAGGTGCCTTGATCATGCAGGAACTGCTGACACATGTCAGCCACATGAGGCCTATCATTGCCATGCATCAGAAGGAAACCAGGGTCCACTGCACCGGCATATGGTCTCACAATGGGTCTGACGATCTTATCCCGGTACCTAATGGCATTCAGGATACATCTGGCTAGCACATGGAGGGCTGTGCGGCTCTACAAAGAAATGCCTCCCCACAACATTACTGATCCAATGTCAAACTGTTCGTGCTGTAGGATTTTGTAGACAGCAGAGCATTCTCTACAGCATCTCCAGACTCTGTCACATCTGTCACATGTGCTTAGTGTGAACCTGCTGTCATCCATGAAGAGTACAGGGCGCCAATGTTGAATTTGACAATCTTGATGTTCCCTGGCAAATGCCAATTGCCCTCCATGGTGTTGGGCTTTTAAGCCCAATACCCACTTGTGGACATTGGCCCTCATACCACATCATGCAGTCTGTTTCTGACAGTTTGAAGACACATGGAAGTTAGTGACCTGCTCGTGATCATTTTGGTATAACGGCGACCGCAAAAAAAATTCAGATTTTCCATTTAATTTCTCTCTCCTCTGATGTGATAACACATCAGAGGAGAGAGAAATAGGGTCCCCCGGTCCCTCTGATCACCCCCCAGTACCTCTATTGTCCCTGCAGGCTCCCCTGAAGTCCCCCGGGCTGCCGGCTTCTTATTCCGGGAGAAAATGGCGGGCACATGCACAGTGCACCACTGAGATCTGCCGGCCAGCGCCCGGCAACAATAGATTTTTTCCTATTAGTTCATTTTGATCACTGTGATAGACCCTATCACAGTGATCAAAATAAAAAAATAGTAAATTAACCCCCCCCTTTATCATCCCCTTAGGGAAAAATAATAAAGTAAAAACATTTGTTTATTTCCATTTTCCCATTAGGGTTAGAGCTGGGCTAAAGTGAGTTGGGCTAAAGCTACGGTTAGGGTTGGGGCTAAAGTTATGGTTAGGATTGGGGCTAAAGTTAGGATTAGGATTGGGACTAAAGTTAGGGTTAGGATTAGGGTTGGGGCTAAAGTTATGGTTAGGGTTCGGACTAAAGTTAGGGTTAGGGTTGGGGTTAGGGTTTGGATTACGGTTACGTATGGGTTTAAAGTAAGGGTTGGGATTAGGGTTAGGGGTGTGTGTTAGGTTTGTGGTTAGGGTTAAAGTTAGGGTTGGGATTAGGGTTAAGGATGGAGTTAGAATTGGGAGTTTCTACTGTTTAGGCACATCAGGGGCTCTTCAAACACGACATGGCGTCTGATCTCAAATCCAGACAATTCTGCGTTGAAAAAGTCAAACGGTGCTCTTTTCCTTCCAAGCTCTGCCAGGCGCCTAAACAGTGGTTTTCCCCCACATATAGGGTATCAGCATACTCAGGACAAACTGCACAACAACTTCTGGGGTCAAATTTCTCCTGTTACCCTTGGGAAAATAAAAAATTATTTTTTATTTTTACGGTTCTTCCTTTTAAACTTCTGTGAAGCACTTGGGGTTAAAAGTGCTCACAACACATCTAGATAAGTTCCTTAGGGGGTCTACTTTCCAAATGGTGTCACTTGTGGGGGGTTTCCACTATTTAGTCACATCAGGGGCTCTCCAAACGCGACATGGCATTCGATCTCATTTCCAGCCAATTTTGCATTGAAAAGTCAAATGGCGCTCCTTCCCTTTTGAGCTCTGCCATGTGCCCAAACAGTGGTTTTCCCCCACATATAGGGTATCAGCATACTCAGGACAAACTGCACAACAACTTCTGGGGTCCAATTTCTCCTGTTACCCTTGGGAAAATAAAAAATTATTTTTTATTTTTACGGTTCTTCCTTTTAAACTTCTGTGAAGCACTTGGGGTTAAAAGTGCTCACAACACATCTAGATAAGTTCCTTAGGGGGTCTACTTTCCAAATGGTGTCAATTGTGGGGGGTTTCCACTATTTAGGCACATCAGGGGCTCTCCAAACGCGACATGGCGTCCGATCTCAATTCCAGCCAATTTTACATTGAAAAGTCAAATGGCGCTCCTTCCCTTCCGAGCTCTGCTATGTTCCCAAACAGTGGTTTACCTGCATATATGGGGTATCAGCATATTCAGGACAAATTGTTCAACAACTTTTGGGGTCCAATTACTCTTAGTACACTTGGGAAAATAAAAAATTGTGGGCGAAAAGATCAATTTTGTAAAAAAAATATGATTTTTTATTTTTACAGCTCCACATTATAAACTTCTTTGAAGCAGACTCTTGGGAAAATAAAAAAATTGGATCTGAAGTAAATTTTTTTGTGAAAAAAAGTTAAATGTTCATTTTTTTTAACATTCCAAAAATTCCTGCGAAGCACCTGGAGGGTTAATAAACTTCTTGAATGTGGTTTTGAGCACTTTCAGGGGTGCAGTTTTTAGAATGGTGCCACTTTTGGGCATTCTCTATCATATATACCGCTCAAAGTGACTTCAAATGTGATGTGGTCCCTAAAAAAAAATGGTGTAGTAAAAATGAGAAATCGCTATTTAACTTTTAACCCTTATAACTTCCTGATGTAAAGTAAACATTTGAGAAATGTTAATTATTAAATATTTTATGTGACATATCTCTGTAATTTAAGGGCATGAAAATTCAAAATTGGAAAATTGCGAAATTTTCTAAATTTTTGCCAAATTTCCATTTTTTTCACAAATAAACGCAAGCCATATCAAAGAAATTTTACCACTATCATGAAGTAAAATATGTCACGAGAAAATACTGTCAGAATCATCGGGATCCATGGAAGCCTTCCAGAGTTACAGTCATGGCCAAAAGTTTTGAGAATGACACAAATATTATATTTTCACATTATCTGCTGCCCTCTGGTTTTTTTATGTGTGTTTGACAGATGTTTTTATCACAGACAGAAATATAATTGCAAACATATGAGTAACAAAAGCTTATATTGACAGTTAGAATGAGTTAATGCAGCAAGTCAATATTTGCAGTGTTGACCCTTCTTCTTCAGGACCTCTGCAATTCTCCCTGGCATGCTCTCAATCAACTTCTGGACCAAATCCTGACTGATAGCAGTCCATTCTTGCACAATCAATGCTTTCATTTTGTCAGAATTTTTAGGTTTTTGTTTGTCCACCCGTCTCTTGATGATTGACCACAAGTTCTCAATGGATTAAGATCTGGGGAGTTTCCAGGCCATGGACCCAAAATCTCTATGTTTTGTTCCCTGAGCCATTTAGTTATCACCTTTGCTTTATGGCAAGGTGCTCCATCATGCTGGAAAAGGCATTGTTGATTGCCAAACTGCTCTTGGAGGGTTGGGAGAAGTTGCTCTTGGAGGACATTATGGTACCATTCTTTATTCATGGCTGTGTTTTTAGGCAAGACTGTGAGAGAGCCGATTCCGTTGGCTGAGAAGCAGTCCACTGCCTGTACCTTTTGCAGAATATCAGTCTGTCCATGATGTTTTTTCTGGAGAGAAGTGGCTTCTTTGCTGCCCTCCTTGAGACCAGGCCTTGCTCCAAGAGTCTCCGCCTCACAGTGCGTGCAGATGCACTCACACCTGCCTGCTGCCATTCCTGAGCAAGCTCTGCACTGCTGGTAGCCCGATCCCGCAGCTGAAACACTTTTAAAAGACGGTCCTGGCGCTTGCTGGTCTTTCTTGGGCACTCTGGAGCCTTTTTGGCAACAATGGAACCTCTCTCCTTGAAGTTCTTGATGATGCAATATATTGTTGACTGAGGTGCAATCTTTCTAGCTGCGATACTCTTCCCTGTTAGGCCATTTTTGTGCATTGCAATGATGACTGCACGTGTTTCTTTAGAGATAACCATGGTTAACAAAAGAGAAACAATGATGCCAAGCACCAGCCTCCTTTTAAATTGTCAAGTGGTGTCATTCTTACTTAATCATGACAGATTGATCTCCAGCCATGTCCTCATCAACACCCACACTGTGTTAATGGAGCAATCACTGAAAAGAGGTTAGCTGGTCCTTTTAAGGCAGGGCTGCAATGATGTTGAAATATGTTTTGGGGATAAAGTTAATTTTCTAACCAAATATTGACTTTGCAAGTAATTGCTGTTAAGCTGATCACTCTTTATAATATTCTGGGGTATATGCAAATTGCCATTAGAAAAAGTGAAGCAGTAGACTTTGTAAAAATTAATATTTGTGTCATTCTCAAAACTTTTGTCCATGACTGTATTACCTCATAAAGGGACAGTGGTCAAAATTGTAAAAATTGGCTTGGTCATTAACATGTAAACCACCCTTGAGGGTAAAGGGGCAAAACAGTAAAAGTCATTCCAATTTTTATTTCATAAATCAATAGTACACATGAAAATAAGCAACTTTTAAATATATTTTATTACATAAATCTGCTTCTTTATCCTCCAAGATTAATCTTCCACTCTCAAGTCAAAGATAAAATCTGAATTCAGTGAAGACAGACTTTCACATTATTTATATAGGAAATGACAGTTGGTGAGGGGGAGCTAAAGCTGGACACAGACATCCTGGTGCAAATTCTCCTGAAATACCTTCTACAGTTTCTATAGCACTGGCACAGCTATGGGAAGTAAAATGGCTCCACAGTATGCAAATCTTTTCATGGCCAAGCTTGAAAGCGACTTTTTGTCCTCATGTCCCATCAGGCCTCTGGCCTACTACCGCTACATTGATGATATTTTAATCATCTGGACGGAGTCTGAGCAACAGCTAAAGACGTTCCACGAACAGTTTAATCAATTTCATCCCACCATTAACTTAACACTCAACTACTCCCGCACTGAAATTTACTTTTTTAGACACCATCATTAAGCTAAAGAACAATGAAATAGAGACATCCCTGTATCAGAAGCCAATCGACCATCCAACATACCTTAAATGGGACAGTTTCCATCCAAAACACATAAAAAACTACTCTATTATCTACAGCCAAGCCATCAGATACAACCGTATATGTTCCAACCCCATGGATAGAGATGAACACCTTGGTCGCCTCAGAAAGACCTTTTTAAATCAAAGCTACCATCCAAGAACAATTGAAAACCAAATTACAAGAGCCACCAGAATATCAAGGAATCACCTGCTACATTACAAAGCTAAAGAAGAAAATAACCGGGTGCCTCTAGTGGTCACCTACAATCCAAATCTGGAGATGCTAAGAGGAGCTGCATGGAAATTACAACCTTTACTACAAAAAGATGCCCGATTACAATCCATATTTCCAGACCCCCCACTACTGTGTTTTAGGCAGCCCCAAATCTAAGAAGCATCATTGTCAGAAGCTCCCTGTCCTCCCCAACAGCTACAGGAACCTTTCCTTGCAACAAGAAAAAATGTAAAACCTGTCCATTTATAATGACCACGGACAAGATAAAGATCCCGAACTCCCATCAGGACTACAAGATCCCAGGTACTTTCAGCTGCATCACATTTAATGTGGTGTACCTAATTATTTGTACTAAATGTCCAACTGGGGGTCTGTATGTGGGGGAGACCGGGCAAAAACTGAGAACAAGGATGAATTCTCATCGCAACACAATAAGAGAAAAAGAATGGATCTACTTTTGGCAAAACATTTTTGTATTCCTGATCACAGCACAACACACATGATATTACTGATACTGAAAAGTAATTTCACTTCTCAGAGACACAGGAGAGTCTCTGAATATAAAGTCATGTTGACCTTCCACACTCTCAGTGCAGGAATGAATGTGTCACATGGATTTATGTCTTTCTACATCAATTAAGGAATTTTCTTCAAAGAACCTTGTGGGGGCATCAATAAACATTACCAGACTCCAATCAGAGGGCAATAAAACTTTCACACTCCTTATCTATGAACTGTTCCAATATTTATGTTCATCTCTATCTCCCATAATGACAGTTCTGCTTCACGTCACTTGTCTTATCTATTGCATTGTTTCTGTGCTGTGTTGTGTATAAATATGTGATTCTTCAGATTTTGTATTAGTCTTTGCCTAATGAAGAGACCTGAGTAGTCTGGAAAGCTTGCAATTTGTTACCATATTTTCAGTTAGCCATTAAAAGGTATCAACCACTGAGGACTCTCAATTCTAAATATTTTTTTTATCTACTGGCTAACACGGTACAAAGATATACATCTTTACTGTATAGAACTTTCAGAATTGGGAAAATCTGTATTCACTGAAGACAGACTTCACCTGTGAATTGAGAAGTTTGAATAAATGATCTGTTCAGGGTAAAATGGAGCAGATTTCTCTTATAAAATATATTACAAAGTTTCCTATTTTCATGTGTTTCCCAGATTTATGAAAAAAAACGATTACGCTTTGTTTTTAAACCTTACATTTTACTTTTAACACTTTAAAGACCAGGAGTATTTCAGTTTTTGAACTTCTGTTTTATTCTCCCCTACTTCCCAGAGCTATAACTTTTCTAGTTTTTGCTCAACATGGCCATGTGAGGGCTTGCTTTTTGCAGGACAAGTTGTACTTTTGAATAACACCATTGCTTTTAACATGTCGTGTACTGGAAAATGGTAAAAATATTCCAAGAGCGGTGAAATTGCAAAAAAGTGTGTCTTTTATTGCATTTTATACAATATGGCTCACAATCTAAATTCCCTATCAGTATGTCTTTGAAGTGTGGGAGGAAACCCACACAAGCACGGGGAGAACATACAAACTCCTTGCAGATGTTGTCCTTGGTGGGATTTGAGCCCAGGACCCCAGAGATGCATTCCTGTAAGTGCTAGCCACTGAGCCACCGTGCTGCCTGGATCACCGAATAACATAATACAAAGTTATTTAACTAAAAAGACAAGCCGTATATCTATTGCTAAGCTGTTACATCACCCAGATTCACCACAGAATGACCATCGCTTCTGCTTTTACACAGGCTACAATAGTCTCTCTTGATTGGCTGTGCTATACCTTGTTATATTATTGTCCACCTGGCCATCTCTAAGGTCAAATGAGCTTTCTCTGATTGACATAATGTTCTGCAATGTGTAATGTGCGTAATATGAAGGCAACCATTTTATGCAATTCAAGTAAATCACATATTGTTTGATGTCCCCAGCCTCAACTGATGCCTAAAGATTTGATACAATTTATATTATTGCAATCTAAAATTATGGTTACATTGAAAAAAGACATAGGTCCATCAAGTTTAACGTTTCTCATACATTCTCTATCGTCTTTATAACTCACAGTGCCATTCATTGTGAGAAAACCATACAGTCCTCTTCTAAATGCTGATATAGTATGAGGTATTGCTGTCTCTTGCACTCAACGTCTGACCAATCTAACTGTAAAGAATCCTTTCCTATTTAACCCCTTCATGACCCAGCCTATTTTGACCTTAAAGACCTTACCATTTTTTGCAATTCTGAACAGTGTACCTTTATGAGGTAATAACTCAGGAACGCTTCAATGGATCCCAGCCATTCTGAGAATGTTGTTTTGTGACATATTGGGCTTCATGTTAGTGGTAAATTTATGTCGATAATTTTTGTGTTTATTTGTGAAAAAAATGGAAATTTGGCAAAAATTTGGAAAATTTTGCAATTTCCAAATTTTGAATTTTTATTCTGTTAAACCAGAGAGTTATGTGACACAAAATAGTTAATAAATAACATTTCCCACATGTCTACTTTACATCAGAAAAATTTTGGAAACAAAATTTTTTTTATTAGGAAGTTATAAGGGTTAAAAGTTGACCAGCGATTTCTCATTTTTACAACAAAATTTACAAAACCATTTTTTTTATGGACCACCTCACATTTGAAGTCACTTTGAGGGGTCTATATGGCAGAAAATACCCAAAAGTGACACCATTATAAAAACTGCACCCCTCAAGATACTCAAAACTACATTCAAGAAGATTATTAACCCTTCAGGTGCTTCACAGGATCTAAAGCAATGTGGAAGGAAAAAATTGACATTTTAATTTTTCCAACAAAAGTTTTCTTTTAGCATCAATTTTTTCATTTTTGCATGGGCAACAGGATATGATGGATCCTAAAATTTGCTGACCCCATTTTAGAAACTAGGCCCCCCAAGGAACTTATCTAGATGCATAGTGAGCACTTTGAACCCACAGGTGCTTCACAAATTGATCCGTAAAAAAATAAAAGTACTTTTTTTAGCAAAAATTTTCCAATAGCCTCAGTTTTTTCATTTTCACATGGGCAACAGGATGAAATGAATCCTAAAATTTGTTGGGCAATTTCTCCTGAGTACACAGATACCTCATATGTGGTCATAAACCACTGTTTCAGCACACGGCAGAGTCCAGAAGGGAAGGAGCGACATTTGACTTTATGAATGGAAAATTAGCTCCAATCGTTAGCGGACACCATGATGCGTTTGGAGAGCCCCTGTGTGCCTAAACATTGAAAACCTCCCCATATGTGACTCCATTTTGAAAACTAGACCCCTTATGGAACTTATCTAGATGTGTTGTGAGCACTCTGAACCCCCAAGTGCTTCACAGAAGTTTATAACGCAGAGCAGTGAAAATAAAAAAAATCATTTTTTATCCTCAAAAATGATTTTTTAGCCCGCTATTTTTTATTTTCACAAGGGTAACAGGAGAAATTGGACCACAAAAGCTGTTGTGCAATTTGTCCTGAGTACACCAATACCCCATATGTGGGGAAACCACTGTTTTGGCGCATGGGAGAACTCAGAAGGGAAGGAGCGCCATTTTGAAATGCAGACTTGATGGAATGTTCTGCGGGCATCATGTTGCGTTTGCACAGCCCCTGATGTGCCTAAACAGAAACCCCCCACAAGTGACCCCATTTTGGAAAATAGATCCCCCAAGGAGCTTATCTAGATGTGTAGTGAGCACTTTGATCCCCCAAGTGCTTCACAGAAGCTTATAAGCGCAGAGCAGTGAAAATAAAAAAATCCTTTTTGTTGCTCAAAAATCATTTTTTAGCCCGCTATTTTTTATTTTTCCAAGGGTAACAGGATAAATTGGACCCAAAAAGTTGTTGTCCAGTTTTTCCTGAGTACGCTGTTGCCCCATATGTGGGGGGGAACCACTGTTTGGGTCCACAGCAGGGCTCAAAAGGGAAGGAGAGCCATTTGACTTTTTTAATGGAAAATTAGCTCCAATCGCTAGCGGACACCATATCGTGTTTGGAGAGCCCCTGTGTGTCTAAACTTTGGAGCTCCCCCACAAATGACCCCATTTTGGAAACTAGACCCCCTAAGGAACTTATCTAGATGCACAGTGAGCACTTTGAACCCCAGGTGCTTCACAGAAGTTTATAACGCAGAGCCGTGAAAATAAAAAATCATTTTTTAATCGCAAAAATTATTTTTTTTTAGCCTCCTAGTTTTAATTTTCACAATGGTTATAGGAGAGATTGGACCCCAAAATTTGTTGTCCAGTTTGTCCTGAGTATGCTGGTACCCCATATGTGGGGGGAACCACAGTTTGGGCACATGTCAGGGCTCGGAATGGATGTAGTGACGCTTTGAAATGCCGACTTTGATGGAATGGTCTGCGGGAATCTTGTTAAGTTTGCAGAGCCCCTGATGTGCCTAAACAGTAGAAACCCCCCACAAGTGACCCCATTTTGGAAACTAGACCCCCAAAGAAACTTATCCAGATGTGTGGTGAGCACCTTGAACCCCCACGTGCTTCACGGAAGTTTATAATGCAGAGCTGTGAAAATAAAAAATATTTTTTTTTCCTCAATAGCTGATTTTATTAACCCACAATTTTAATTTTCACAAGGGTAACAGGAGAAATTGGACCCCAAAAGCTGTTGTACAGTTTTTCCTGAGTACAATGGTACCCCATATGTGGGGAGAACCACTGTTCGGGCACACGTTGGGGCTTGGAAGGGAAGTAGTGACGTTTTGAAATGCTGACTTTGATGCAATGGTCTGCGGGCATCATGATATGTTTGTAGAGCCCCTGATGTGCCTAAACTGTGCAAACCCCCCAAGTGACCCCATTTTGGAAACTAGACCACTCAAGGAACTTATCTAGATGTGTGGTGAGCACTTTGAACCCCCAAGTGCTTCACAGAAGTTTATAACCCAGAGCCATGAAAATAAAAAATCATTTTTTTTCCTCAAAAATGATTTTTTAGCCCACAATTTTTTATTTTCATAGGGGTAATAGGAGAAATTGGACCCCAGAAGTTGTTTTCCTGTTTGTCCTGAGTACACTGGTACCCCATATGTGGGGGGAACCACTGTTTGGGCACACGTCGGGGCTCAGAAGGTAAGTAGTGACATTTTGTAATGCCGACTTGATGGAATGGTCTGCGGGCGACATTTTACATTTGCAGAGCCCATGATGCGCCTAAACAGTAGAAACCCCCCCAAGTGACCCCATTTTGTAAACTAGATCCCCAAAGGAACTCCTCTACATGTGTGGTGAGCACTTTGAATCTCCAAATTCTTCACAGAAGTTTATAACACAGAGCCGTGAAAATAAAAAATCATTTTTTTTACCACAAACATGATCTTTTGGTCCCCAATTTTTTCATTTTCTCAAGGGTAACAGGAGAAATTAGACCCCCAAAGTTGTTGTGCAATTTTTCCCGAGTACGCTGATTCCCCACAAGTCTGGGCTTGGAATAAAGGGAGCACTGTTTGACTTTTTGAACGCAAAATTTTCAGGAATCAATGGTGGCGCCATGCCGCGTTTGGAGACCCCCTGAAGTGCCTAAATAGTGGAAACCCCTAAAATCTAACTCCAACCCTAACCCCAACACACTCCTAACCACAACCCTAACCCTATTCCAAACCCTAGTCATAACCCTAACCCCAACACACCCTAACCCTAATCCCTACCCTAATCATAACCCTAACCATAAGCCTAACCCTAATCCCAACCCTAACCCCAAAATACCCCTAACACTAATCTTAACTCTAACCTTAACAACAAGCCTAACCCTAATCCCAACCCTATCCCTAATTCCAACCCTAACCCTAATTCTAACCGTAACCTAATTCCAACCCTAACCCAAATTCCAACCCTAACCCTAATTCTAACCGTAACCCTAATTCTAACCCTAACCCTAATTCTAACCCTAATGCTAAGGCAAGGTTCACATTACGTTTTACCAGCCCTTTCAACACATAGCGTTGACGGGCTGGTAACGGTACAGCATAACGTGATCGTGTTATGCTATACCCGCTAGCACAGATGAATCTGCAGCCCGCGTCCGAGGCTCCGTCACTGACTGATGGCACGTCGCGAACGCATGGCTCTTTATGGCATGCGTCTCAATGCGCCCGCAAATGGGGGTGAACGGCAGCGTTAACGGACTGCGTTATACCGGGGGATCAGAGACTTGGGAGCAGGACGGAAGGCGTGGGGAGCGGACCGGAGCAGAGCAAATAGTGACAGCAGTGAACGTCGGCGTCATGGTCAGGATGGCACAGGTTTTCATAACGCCGATGTAAGCATCATGGGTCGGAAGGGGTTAACTGCAGAAATTGCCTTTTCTCTAAAGAATATAATGTCCGCTGGAAATTTCTAAAATTTTGTTCACATGTACAGTAATGATTAGAGTTGAGCGATACTTTCCGATATCCAAAAGTATCGGAATCGGAATGGTATCGCCGATACCACAAAAATATCGGCGATACCCGATACCGATACCAGAAATCCAATGTAAGTCTATGGGAGCAAAATCGGAATTAAAAAAAACCCATTCTTGCCTTGTTGGTTAATTGTACATGAAGGAAAACAACAAAGAGTAATGTAGAATGTATTGGGGAAGGTTGAGGAGACATTAAAGGCATAGATGTTTAACCCAATCAAATGGAATAGCATAAATATTTTTTTTTTTAAAGATGTTCAGATTGACGAAGAAATTGACAATGTTTACGTTTTTTCTATTTTGGCAAATATGTATATTTCACAACTTCCATGCTCTTCACCTTTTTAACTTTAGACACACTTTCTCCTTCATAATCTTCAGCAGCATCATCTTTTTCATCAAATTATTCTTCATCTTCACCTTCTTTATCTTCTTCTTAAACTTCTTGCTATTCATCTTTTTGTTAACATTACTCATATTCTTCTTATTCAAATATTATTCTTCATATTGTACTTCACCTTCTTCATCATATTCTTATTTGTGACAGAGATTCCTGTACTTGTAATCTGTCAAAGTATGAATTTTTCATCCTTCCGTTCTTGCTGTCACAAAAGATTTAAATTACAACAGTATTTGTCCGTGTTCAGTTTAGCCTGCAGCAGCAGGCATTTTCCAGGGGCACCACGAGGAGGAACGGACTCACCCCCATACACTGCTTAGTCTTCTTCTGCTTATAATTTAGAGCATATATTTTGCAATTCATTTTGGTCTTATACTTCATGTTCTTCTGCTTATTGTTCTTAAGTCTCTTGTTCTGTATCTTGTAGTTTGTCTTAACCTTCTTAGTCCTGTTGGGTAATCTTTTATTTCTTCTTTGTGATGGTGTTTAGGCTGGTTGGCTTGATGCTCGTCGTCCTTGTGGTCGTCATCTTCTTCGGGGTGGTCATCAGGGTCGTCGTCTTCATTGTTGGAGATCCAGAGTGATTACCCAAAAAAACATTAAAAAATCTTCAATTTGTAAATGTAGCAGAAGGTACAAGAGCCAATGCAAGTAACGAGGACTAGCTGACTGTGCTGGAACCCGGAGGGGCAGCAGAAGGAAAAGAGCCAATGGCACAACCGAGGACCAGCTGACGTTACTGGGACACGGTTACTAAGCAGGAGGTACCTGTGCTCCAAAGCACTACCAAGGACCAGCAGACGTTGCTGGAACTCGGATACCGAGATGGAGGCACCTAGGCCAAAGGCACTGCGGAGAACCAGCTGATGGTACTGGAACCCGGAGGGGCAGCAGAAGGAAAAGAGCCAATGGCACAACCGAGGACCAGCTGACGTTACAGGGACACGGTTACTAAGCAGGAGGTACCTGTGCTCCAAAGCACTACCAAGGACCAGCAGACGTTGCTGGAACTCGGATACCGAGATGGAGGCACCTAGGCCAAAGGCACTGGGAGAACCAGCTGACGGTACTGGAACCCGGAGGGGCAGCAGAAGGAAAAGAGCCAATGGCACAACCGAGGACCAGCTGACATTACTGAACCCCAGTAACACAGGAGCAAGTGTTGACTGTGCTAACAGCACTTCCGAGCAACAACTGGCGGTGTTGGAGCCCAGGGATGAGAAGACAACAGGGTGGAGGCAGCAGGACTTTTTGACGTACACACAGCAGGGGAACAGCTGACATTACTGAACCCCAGTAACACAGGAGCAAGTGTTGACTGTGCTAACAGCACTTCCGAGCAACAACTGGCGGTGTTGGAGCCCAGGGTCAAGGAGGATGTTTAAATACTAGATCAAGTAATTTCCTTGTTACCTGTCAATTTTAAATGTCTATACTTCAAACAAGAGAAAGATAACCTTTACTACCATAAGATGATGATTTCATTTAAACTAATATCTAGATAAATAAAGAATTGACAAACATAAACACATACATTAACATGTTGAACAGCAATGCAAACCACAAAATAAATTAGTTAAGGAATCTGCTATACGGTTGTACATAAAAGCATACAAGTACATATCTGAATCCATTAATGATGGATAAGTAACAGTATGTACACCATTTTTATTGTATAGACAATGAATGTCTGACTTCAAAACATCATCAGCATTACAAGTTATCTGTGATATTACTAAAATGTTCCATTTGCTGAATAATGTCACTAAACAGTTTATACAAAATTATACAATTTCCATCATGTAATACTCATAATATGTGGCAATAATCATTTTTATTAACAAACATAACCTTTAAAAAGTGCATAGTGCATAGTGAAAATTGCTATTTATGGCTGACTGTCGACTTGCAAGCATGACAATGGATAGATAAGGTATATATAGATGAGACTGCATAGCCACAGATGGTGAATGGCGATGTAATACTGTACCTCAATAAAGTGTGCGTCACTACTACATAATTTTTTTTATATAGCTTTATAAACAGGGTACATGGATGTATGCTTGCGCCTTTGTTTTGACGCACAGACTGCTTCCTGCTGAGACGCGTTGGGTAGTGAACAGTTGTGTGCAGTGTTCACTGCAGTCTCTGCGGAATAACCACACTTAGACCTTATAACTTTTCAGACTTTCTTTATCAATCTACCAAGATGAAGAAGGCAGGGAGTAAGGCACGTGGTCGTGGCCGTGGAGTTTCTTCAGGGAGAGGACGTGGGGATTCTGTGGCTGCTGCGGCCCCCAGTGACACAGCATCCACCAGTTTTCCCCGTGAGCGTTCCTTTATGCGCACTTTTGTAGGAGCTCGGAGTACCCCCCTGCTGCGGGAAGAACAAATTGAAGCCGCTGTTGTTTGGATGTCAGCCAATGCATCAACTTCAATTGCTTCCACCTCCTCTCAGGACCACAGCACTGTTGAGCAACCATCTGTCTCTTCATCGCCTGGCAAATTGCCCAGGCAGTCAGTGAGTTCTGTACAGGAGCCAGCTGAGTGTCTGCTTCTGTTCTCAGAATCTATTGGCTTGCAAACAGGGGCCCAGCCAAGCAGCATTCTGTAATGTGAAGAGGGAGTATGCAGTGATGCGCAACAGCTGTGTCTCTCTGAATCTGAAGAGGCGGGTGAGACAGTGCCGATGGTCAGCACACCGCAGAACGCATCTGATGATGATGAGACTCAGGTGCCAGTTTCTGTTGAGCATGGTGCTGGCCAGACCACCCAACAGCAGGTGTTGGAAGAGGGTAGTGGAGATGATGAGGTCCAAGACCCAACATGGCGTGAGGAACAGGAAGGTGGTGGGAGCAGCTCAGAGGAATCCTAATAATAATAATATTAATTTATATAGCGCCATCATATTACGCATCGCTTTACAGTTTTGCAGTTTAAGAACACAAGTCATAAGTAACAACGTTAACAATACAATAATTTAAGCTAAATAAGTCGCCCCTGCTCGTGACAGCTTACAATGTACAATGAGGTGGGGGAGATACAAAGTATAGGTGTTTATATACAATGGTGCATTTACAATGATGGTCCAGCCATCTTAAGGGACTGAGGGATGGAGATAGTGAATGGGCTAGAGACACACACACACTTACACAGAATACATAGAATGACTTTGATTAGTGAATGTGATAGGCCGCTCTGAACAAATGTGTTTTGAGGGAGTGCCTGAAACCATGCAAATTGTGGATAGTCCTAATTTCTTGGGGTACAGCATTCCAGAAGATTGGCGTAGCGCGGGAGAAGTCTTGGAGTCGGGAGTGGGAGGTACGTATTAGTGCAGAGGTTAGTCGAAAGTCGTTTGCAGAGCGCAGCAGTCGGTTAGGCCGATAGATAGAAATGAGGGAGGAGATGTAGGAGGGGTGCTGCACTGTGGATAGCTTTGTGGCTGAGAACCAGTACTTTGGTTGAAAGCTGGGAGAGGCCTAGAGAAGTGGTTAGTGATAGAAGGAAGATAGAGGAAGACATTGCCCCAACTGTACAAACAGGAGGGAGAGTTAGGCTGCAGACTCGGTTGCCTGTAGCCTCCAGTTTGGCACCTGTTCGGAGCAGTTGTCTTCCAAAAGTCAAAACGTGCGCTCCCAGGACTTGCACTGCGTGGTCCTTTTTTCACACACTTGCACATGATATTTGCTATGTCAAATGCAAGCTGTGTAATCAAAAATTAAAAATAGCTAAAAGTGTCAGTCACCTCAATACCACAAATATGTGGAAACATGTGCGGACAAAGCACGTAGTTGAGTTACAAAGACACACTGGAGATGTAGGCCAACCTACAGCAGCACCTACATCTTCAGGTTGTGTTGAAGCCTCTTCATCGAGCTCACACACAGCTGGTTCTGCTTCCTCACAGGATCGCCATGGAAGAACCTCGGCCACTGTTGTCCAGAGACAAACTGTTATTCCACACACAGCAGCAAGTTCCCTGTCATCCTCACACTCCCAGGCCACAAAACAGCCATCGGTAGCACAGGCATGGGATAAAAGACGGCCATACTCCGCAAACCATGCACGAGCACAGGCTCTGAATGCTGGCATTGCAAAACTCCTGTCCCTTGAAATGCTGTCATTCAGGCTGGTGGAGACAGACAGTTTCCGTAACTGAATATCATTGTCAGTCCCACAATACAATGTGCCAAGCCGATTTCATTTCAGCAGGCAAGCCGTCCCTGGTCTGCAAACGCATGTTGAGGGAAAAATTAAACATGCGCTACTAAACGCCCTCAGTAGCAAGGTCCACCTGACCACCGATGCGTGGACCAGTACCCATTGTTATGATCTGCTACAACCAGTAAGGAAAGAAGGGAATTCTGTCCCTACAATACAACTAAGCTGAATCCCTACGATGTAACGGGGAACCTGATCCTGCGACCAGACCCGCTAAAGTCCTCATCTAGTGTGAACGAAGACCTATAGTTGCGAGGGAGTAATCCCTACAAGATCTAGGGACTGGGAGAAAAGGTGGACACCTCCTAACATAAATTGTAGCATGGATAATTAAACAGAAAAATAAATACTTTGCGATCCTAACATCAAGCAAAACTGACAGATTAAGGCACCTAAGCACCCGGCTAGTTTAACAGTAGATAATACAATGAAGTCAAGCAAAGCCAGAAGGGCGGAGCCAGACTAAATAGGGAAAAAAGGTCATGTGACCAGCAAACTGAAACAAAACCTAACAAGAGGGTTCTAACACCCATGGCCAGGGACAATACCTTTCCCTCACTGCCCATTGGGTCAATGTTGTGTAGCCGGGTACTGATCTTGCGAGTGGCGCTGTACGTGTTCTGCCAACTCCAAGGATTGCAGGAATCAAGTCTGTACACATTGATTCCTCCTCCTACTCCAGTTCCTCAGAATCATCGCTGCAGGAGCCGTCACGGTCTACCTCCACATGGACCCGTGAACGTATACCTGTTGCGACCGATATGAGCACAGCCGTGTCCAAATGTCAACAGGCTGTCCTGAAATTAATTTCCATGGGGAATCTTAGCCACACAGCGCAGGAGCTCTGTAATGCCATAAAGCAGGAGAGCGACGTGTAGTTTTTGGAAGCGAATCTACAGGCAGGCTTGGTAGTGTGTGACAATGGCCGAAATCTGGTGGCAGCTCTGGGCCTTGGCAACCTCACTCACATACCATGTCTGTCATATGTGCTCAACTTGGTCGTGCAGAGTTTTTTGAGGGACTATCCGGATCTTGATGCACTGCTGCACAAGGTCCGCCTAGAGTGCGCTCACTTGCGAGTTCCAGCATGGCCAGATCGCTGATTGCAGCTCTGCAACGCAGATTTCGCCTTCATGAACATCGCATCATATGTGACGTACCCACCAGGTGGAATTCCTCGTTACATATGTTGGAGCGGTTGTGTGAGCAGCAGCCAACAGTAATGGAGTATCAGCTGCATCAGGCGCAATCAACTCGCAATTTGCGCCGTTCACACTTCACCACTACTGAGTGGGCCTCTATAATAAGAATAATAATAATATTCTTTATTTATATAGCGCCATAATATTCCGCAGTGCTTTACAGTTTAACAGTTTCAAAACACAAGTCATAAGTAACAACGTTAACAATACAATAATTAAAGCAAAATCAGCCGCCCCTGCTGGTGAAAGCTTACAATCTACAATGAGGTGGGGGAGATACAAAGTACAGGTGTTTATATACAATGGTGTTTTTACAATGATGGTCCAGCTATTTTAAGGAGTGAGGGATGCATGGAGATAGTGAATGGGCTACACACGCAGACTTACAAACAGAATGACTTTGATTAGTGAATGTGATAGGCCACTGTGAACAAATGTGTTTTGAGGGAGCGCCTGAAACCATCCAAAATGCGGATAGTCCTAATTTCTTGGGGTAGAGCATGCCAGAGGTTTGGCGCAGCGCGGGAGAAGTCTTGGAGTTGGGAGTGGGAGGTACGGATTAGTGCAGAGGTTAGTCGAAGGTCGTTTGCAGAGTGCAGCAGTCGGTTAGGCCGATAAATATAAATGAGGGAGGAGATGTATGGGGGTGCTGCACTGTGGAGAGCTTTGTTGGTGAGAACCAGTAATTAGAATTGGATCCTATAATGAATGGGCAGCCAGTGTAATGAGTGGCGAAGGACTCTATGAAGGACATCTGCCACGTTTTGCGTGCGTTTGATGAGTCAACGCGGATGGCGAGTGCAGATGATGCACTAGTCAGCCTGACTGTCCCCCTTATCTGCCTGCTTCAAAAAACACTGCAAGCACTAAGGCATGAGGTTTTGGAAGAGGTGGAGGATGAGGAGTCACAAATTCCATCACCTTCTGGACAGTCAGCGCAACGTGGTTCCTCACAAAGGGCTGGAGGACTTTCAAAGTACCATGCTGTATCAACAATTGAACCTCCGGAGTCGCTGTCTATA
Organism: Oophaga sylvatica; assembly: GCA_033576555.1. Classification (NCBI taxonomy): domain Eukaryota; kingdom Metazoa; phylum Chordata; class Amphibia; order Anura; family Dendrobatidae; genus Oophaga; species Oophaga sylvatica. The sequence continues at coordinate 334,255,601 of JARQOD010000006.1, read as the reverse complement.
TTTTCATAACCATTCCAAACTTTTAATGTATTTACAAAGCACATAATGTACAGTTTTTGTCTATCCTTTTGTAATGCTATTGTGCTTCCATAAACTGATGTTACAGAATTATGATACAATGTTTTTAAATTTTGAGTTTTAATTTTGTAAATTTTTATGTATTTGAAGGACTTTGTGAGGAGGATGAGGAGGAGTCAATGGAGGAGGAAGACATCGCTCCAGAGGGAGGTAGACAATGCTCTAGTCAGTATGTAGACCAAGGGTGGGGTGATGCACAGCAGGCAGAGATGACGCCTCTTGCAGGGGACAACGTTTCTTGGCCAGTTGGGAGTCTGCAGCACATGGTTGATTTCATGCTGCAGTGCCTGAGAAACGACCGCCGCATCGAACACATTCACACCACGTCTGATTATTGGGTGTACACCCTCCTAGACCCTCGCTACCGGGACAACTTACAAAGCCTCATCACACCGTTGAACCGGGAGCGTAAAATGCGGAAGTACCAAGACACACTGGTGCAATCCATAATGTTCTCCATTCCAGCTGAGAGCGCTGCTGCTACTGCTTTACAAAGCAGCTCTGTGCGTCGAGGCAGTGGAGACAGCTCTGCAACAAGAGGGAGCACAAGCAGTGCCTCTGCACAGGGCAAGAACAGTATGTTCCAAATGTGGCGAAGTTTTGTGGCAGCGCCACCAATGTCTACACCATCCGAGACGGCTCCAGTCAGCAGGAGGCAACATTTCCGTAAGATGGTGACAGACTACATGTCTTGCCCTCTCAGTGTACTCCCAGATGACTCTTCCCCTTTCAAGTTTTGTGTCTCTAAGCTGGATACATGGCCAGAGCTTAGCCAGTATGCATTGGAGGTGCTGGCTTGAAGGGAGCAAGTTTACCTTTCAAATGGTGTATCATTTTTGTGTGTGGGGCGAAGTAATCAGCGAAAAAGTAATGCATGTTTACAAATGTGTTTGCATATGTGACTTACCATTTCTGTGTGGGTCAAAGTAATCACCGAAAAAGCAATGCATGTATACAAATGTGTTTGCATATGTGACTCACCTGTAGTGAGGTGTGCAATCCTCCAATGTGCCTGAAACAGGCTGGGCAAGCTGGAAAAACCCCAAGGCAAATGTTTGGATTTGTTTGTGATGTCTGTAAGCAGCTTTGTGGTAGAGTGCTGCCACTTGCAGGTAATTTGACCTTTCAAATGATGTATCATTTGTTTGTGTGGGTGGAGTATGAAGGGAGCAAGTGTGAAATTCAATAGGCAGTGCATGTTTACAAATGTGTTTGCAAATGTGCCTCACCTGCAGTGAAGTGTGCAATCCTCAATTTGGCTAAAATAGGCTGGGCAAGCAGTTTGGCAAGCTGGAAAGCCCCCAAGGCAAATGTTTGGATTTGTTTGTGATGTCTGTAAGCAGCTGTGTGGTAGTGTGCTTTGGGTTACTGTGGTGCCACCTGCAGATCATTTTTCATTACTGCAGGTTTATGAAAATGAATGTTTAAACTGTATTTTGTCATGAAATCATGGATGTGTGGTTTGTTTGGCTATTTTCTTGCTGAAGGGGGCAAGTTTACCTTTCAAATGGTGTATGATTTGTGTCTGTGGGTGCAGTATGAACGGAGATAAAAACAGTGTTTAGAAATAATAGAATAGATTTTTGAGTAAAATGTAAATTGTTCATTTATTCTATAAACTACTGACAACATGTCTTTGAATTTACAAGCAAAAAATTGCTTTCAGACCTTAAATAATGCAAAGAAAACAAGTTCATAATAATTTAGAAACAACAATATTAATGATTTAACTCAGAAATAGATCAAAAATCAATATTTTTAGGAATAACCATGATGTTTAATCATAGCCTTCATGCGTTTTGGTATGCTTTCCACTAGTCTTTCACACTGCTCCTTGTGCAAAAATGTAAGCATTTCTTCTTTGATGGCTTGTGACTATCCATCATCCTCTTGATTACATTCCAGAGGTTTTCAATGGGGTTCAGGTCTGGAGATTGGGCTGGCCATGACAGTGTTTTGATGTGGTGGTCTCTTAATTTTTGCCAGAGCTGTATATATAAGAGAATTGTGGAAGTAGATCTCATACACATCCTGTAAAAATTATGAAGGAAATCCTCATACACACCATGGAAAAATTAAGAGCTTCATGAGTGGTATCTCGTGCCAACATGTAAAAAGTAGGACAGGAAGTGTGTTTGTTGCGATCCTGCAGCAGGTACAATTTCACCTGGCCCGCAGACCTTGGCCTCTACATGCACCATCAGCAGCATGTCTACTTTCCCGTCCTTTACCACATGCCTTGCACATTTTAAATTAAGTACATAATATATGCCTGCAAACTTTCTGGTATTGTTAGGGTTCGAGTTCCTGCTGCTGCACAAGGGGAGTCTCAAACCAGTCCCGCTGCGGTCCCCCATTCATCTCTGTCCACAGTGGAGCCTGCTCAGCTTAGACATCGGTCCCAGCATCTCGCCCAGTCTAACAGTGTGCAGAGGATTACTGCTGCTCCTCCAGGCTCTGCTATTTTGGCCAGTACTGGTTAGCGGCGAGCAGACGTCTTTAGGACAAAGTCCTTGTTTTCCCCTTCTGAGCATGCCCAGAGTGAGATCTCTCATTGGAGATCAGGGGTCACATGCTCAGGTACTGCAGCAGCTCCTATTGGTCTGCCAGGAAGGTCCTGTGACTACTGGTGTTCTGGAACAAGCTTCATTGGTCCTTGTTTCTGGCAGGTCCTGTAGCTATTTCTATAAAAGGGTGGCATGGCTGGGCCGCCATGCGCTAATATCAATCTTTATATGCTATGCGCCAGTGTGGTCATGCGTGTGTGTGGTTAGGGCCCGGCTGAAATAAGCCACTAGAATACCGACTTAATCGGTGAGGAGTTTGGTATGCTAGCTGGTCAGGGTCGGTGTCCTAGATGCCCTAGATTACCGGCATAACCGGTGAGGAGTTTGATTGCCGTATTCAGGGTCTGGCGTTCAGACGCCATAGATTGCGGGTGACTCCCACGAGGACATTAGCGCATGATCACGTTCTATGTTCGCTTAGCACTTAACTGTGTACCTGGGTGCCTGACAGGACACAGAACTTTTTCTCAGCGGCTCTGTGACGTAACAGGGTTCACTTTCAACGCTAGACAGCGCCCTAGCATGTTTATTTTGCGACTCAGTTGTGTTTAGTGAGTTCGCACACATCGCCATATAACGCTGCGGCACTCCTTCTAGCGGCTCTGTGAAATAACAGAGTTCGCACATATTGCCACAGCGCATTGCGGTGTTTATTTTGGCGACTCTGCGGGATAACAGAGTTCGCGTCTTGCGCCATTTTACTAGCAGCAGGTTCCGCCTGCACGGTGGACCCCGGGCTGCGAACGCACCTCTCTACCTCATATATTTGGTGCGTTCCGCAGACCCTAACAGGTATTAGTAGGGAAGAGAAAACATGTAGACCTGAAAAAGATTTTTGCATTTAGGTTGCAGAAGCATTATACATATAGAAGGACTGTAAAGCAATAAACCCTGCCTATATGCCTCTAATCCAAAATTATTCCTAATCCACCAGATGTCCCTGCTCAGTAACAGTGATTTTACTAGAGAAAGGACAGTATGTAGCCCTGAAATGGACTTTTGTTTTAATGGTACAAAGCGGTACACAAGCACTGCAATTGCAATTAAACCCTATCTATATGACTGCTCTAATCTAAGTTCTCCCTCCCAGATAAATTTTCCCTGAACTGCTTCCAGAGGAGAGTGTGCCGAGGATCGCATCACCGTATTTTATATAAGGCCCGATGGCGCAATCACAGTAATGTCAGTAGCCAACATGGCTATAGCATTACCCTGTTACCCTGTATGTCAGGCAATCTCTGCATATTTATTGGCTGTCTGACCACCACAAAACATGTGCTCGAGCACTGGCGAAACTCGATCAAGTAATGAACATACCCGAGCACCCAGATGCTCAATCGAATATCAAGCAGTGCAGAGCATGCTCACTCAACACTACTTGCTATTTGTTACCATATTTTCAGTTAGCCATTTAACCCTTTATGTCGCAGCCCATTTTCTTTTTTGAGTTTCTGTTTTTTGCTCCCCTGCTTCTCAGAGCCATAATATTTTTATTTTTCCATCAATATGGCCATGTGAGGGCTTGTTTTTGTGGGACAAGATGTACTTTTGAACACCATTGGTTTTACCATATAGTGTACTAGAAAATGGGAAACAAAATTCCAAGAGCAGTGAAATTGCAAAAATAGTGCAATTCCACAGCATGTTCACCAAATACAGAGCCACTGAACTGACGTATTGTTTTCAGCGTTGCATATAAAATAGAGTACAATGACTTACTCTTGCGCGCTCTGAATATAAGCTGTATAAGTAGCAGGAAATAAGCACATGGTTTTAGCATGATGAAATATATCTATAATACATTAAAATGGTTATCCCAGACTTTTGCCCTTATAAAACTTTTTGTATTTTCTTTTCTTATGGATCTTAGAATTTAAAATCAGGTAGCTGCTAACTACCTGCTTGAATTGCCAGGCGATCATTGCCTGAAAGCAATTCTGCTGCTTAATTTCACCCCACATCAACAAAGCAGCTCTTCCTCTTCCATCCTGCTCTGTCAATGGGCGACACTTCCGACATCATGCTGATTGACAGCCGTCTCCTCTCAGTTAGGCAGCAGGGAGCATGACATCAGCAGTGATGGCCCACTGAAAGAGCATAGCGGAAGAAGAAGAGCTACAGGGCAGAACTAGCAGATAGTTAGGAATTACCTGCCTGTGAGTTCTTAGCCCTATATGAAAAGAAAGTACAAAAATTCTGGATAACCCCTTTCAGTATCTGTATTTTTAGATTAAGTAAATACTTTATAAAACTTATTCAAAATTGAAATAATTTTCCAGTTTAATATGCACTATTTTATCTTGTAGAGCTTCAGTTTGTATTCTTTATTAAAGCTCTTAACCCTGGAATTTCTCTATACCATTAGTAATGAACCTTAAGCATTTCAAATTTTTTCATTTTCTTCTTCCCTTGCTTTAGCTCTGTTCTTTGGAGAGTAGGCCCATATTCATGCTATGCTGCCATCTACTGGCTACAACTTATATTACATTCAACGTTGAATCACATATGGGGTTTCATTTGTTCAGTCGTGATCCATATGACAAAATAGTAGGCATGCACCGTGCACTAGTAGAAGCTTACAGCAAAATACTTTCTTTATACTTTTTCCATGGGCATAAAACTTTGATTTTGCAGTGTAAGTTTTCTAGTAGGAATGTATCTTTGGAGAATTTTACTTTTCTTGCAAAGCAAGATTATCGACAGTAAAGTATAGTTTTTAAAAAAGAATGTATCTTCTAGAAAATTCTATCTTTAATGTCAAGGCTTTGCTACTTCTAATATATAAAAGTCAGAAGTCAGAAATTGACCTTACATTGGGAATATAGTCATTGGCACATAAGACTATCTGATATCAGTCCTTGCCAGCCTTTGTTCTGCAAAGGTTAGTCATGCTAAAGAATTAGTCGGCTGACCTTTGCACAGAAAAATCCCGACTGATTCAGACTGTTTATAATGCCAAAGTAAGTATGTTGATTGTAATCATAAGAAATCGTGAATACAGGCATGAAATGATCAATCTGCGAGTTACATGATATACATACAACAAGTGTCCCTTTATAATATAGCCGATCTATTAAGGATTACACTTCTGACACTGGATATATCACCATAACCTGGGAAAAGTGACTAAATCCCAGAAAAGAAGAAGTGAATACAAAAATCCCAAAACAGTATATACAAAATTGTTATATATATATATATATATATATATATATATATATTCAATACATAAATAAGAATAGAAACATTAAACGAAGATGCCACGCTGAAAAGGAGGCGGTGGATGGGGATGCCTATAAATTAATGTGATAGAACCACTTCAACAGAGAGTGGAGCAACAGAAATGTTGCCTGTTAACCAATGCAGGATACCCAATTTCTAATTAGGCAGCATATTATGCATATTATAGAAGCGCGTTTCGCTTAGCTTCTTTCGGGGGTGTATGCTGAAAGAAGCTAAGCATTTTAGCTGCTTTCTTACTCCACACAATATGCATGCATTATGAGAAACTGAGTATTCTGCATTGGCTAGCAGCACCATTTCCGTTTTTACACTTTCTCTTAATGTGGTTCTATTACATTAATTTATAAGCACTCACAGCTTCCCTTTCAGGGAAGCTCCTTTGTTTTAATGTTTCCATTCTTATTTTTAGGATTTGAATATATATCTAATAAATACACTATTTTGGGATTCTTATATTCACTTCTCTTTTTCTGGGATCCAATCACTTTTCCTGGATTATGGCGAAAGACTTACATGATATTTATAATGCGTTCTACATTAAATTGCTTATATTGTCATCAGTAAAAGAATATAAGGAATAATTGTTTTTTAGTAAGCCAATGAGGCATATACTTGTGGGAAACCTGGTAGATAAGAATAATTCTGCTATTTATAATTTATGAGATTATGTTAATCTTAGTAATTGGAAATGATCATTAATGATAATTTATATATAATGATCATTATAATACACAACGTAAATGACCAGGAATAACTATAACACTATGAATAGAACCTTAATACAGCCATCCCTGGGAGTATCGAGTAGCCTTCATATAGTGGATTTCAGTTTGGCCTTTAAAATCCTTGACATTGAAGGCAATAATTTTAGGTTAATTATTCCAAGATTTTAATCTCTGGCATGTATCCAGTTTCAGCAGACAAACTTGGAAGACAGATGAAGTTTGATGTACTAAATGCATGGCTAAATGCTTAAAATAGGAATGTACTGGAAATCTCCAGAGTAGTGACCTTGCCAAAAGAAAGTGGCCTGCTTTTCTGGAACGAAAATGACTAAGTGGTTTAAATGAGTATGTAAATGGCTTCTGAGGGGGTAGGCCATCATAGAATTGTGCTTATGAGGTCTGACAGGAAAGTGTAATTAAAAGCCAAAGCATTTTATAAAATATTGTAATTAAAAAAAAAGATTTTAATTACTCCAACCTATGAGAGCAGCACATTACATCGGTGCATTTATGATCAGAAACACAAATGCCTGGTTCAGTAACTGATTTTGAACAACTTCACACAATAGAATATTTTAGGGTTACTTTAGATGACACATGAAGTGAAGGAAGGGATACATAGACCGAAAACTATTAACATACGAAAAATCTGAACACATATGTGTGAAGGAGGTCTGAGACAAAGAAAAGTGGAAGCTTGCTTCCAGCTTCTACTACTGAACCATGCATACCCGCTATTTTGTCATGTGGAGGCCAACTGAACAAATAAAGCCCCTTATCGTGTAAATTCAACATTGGATGTAATAAAAGATGTTGTCAATAGATAGTGGTATGTCATGAATATGTGCAATATTGAAACACATCAATGTTTGGGCCTCTTCCAACATTAGGAGAATTCAGCTCACCCTTGATGGAAACTTGTATAAATTTCTGCTGCAGGGAAAACCAGAGTCTCGTCTCTGCCAGTCATTGGTTATGCTTGTCAAGAAAGTAAATGAAGCTTCAATCCGTAAAATTTAAATCCTTTATTTTGTGATTAAAAAAGAACATGGTAACACTAAAATATGACTATGCATAGGCATTCTTGGGGATGAGGGGTGCAAGGAGGTGAAACCGGATGCTTTGAAACTCCTTTGAAATTGTACAGCCATGATGTGATGCAGCATGTACCAGCCGGTAGACCCCCTTTAAACTGGAAATAACTTAATGTCAGCATTAATGACATTGAATTAATGATATTTAGAAGGTTCAACTCAAATTTATACAATTCATTCTGATATCTGCTGTACGTATACTGTCTGCTGGATGTCAGGAAGAGGTGGAAGGGGGCCTATGAACTCTACTGAATTATCTACTTTAGTAAACACATATTCCCAAAGAAGTAAAAATTTAGAACTATCTTTTAATATTTTGTGCCATTAGTCTGCTAGAAAAAGTATAAAGAAGTTGATAACTGGGTGTTACTATTGCTTTTGCCAGAAAATTCTGCCGCTGCATAGTCTTTTAATAATAGTTGATCAGTATCAGAATATGTACAGATATGCTCCATTGAAAAGTGGAATTGCAACACCCAAGAATACGATTCAGCCAGGCCAAACTGGTTGTATAAAACTATTGCCTGTTCGTCAAACCGACTATGATTTGGTTCTTTCTCATTCTGTCCATTACTGTTAACATGTGACAGCAGCAATAGACTGGTGTGCTGCTGCCAAGTTCTGATTGTGCAGCAGTCTTAAGGTACTGCCACACTAAACAATCCCGCTAGCGATCACGATAACGACGCATACTAATGCGATCGCAAGCGGGATTGTTTCTATATCGCTAAGTGCGGCCACATTTAGCGATATAGTTAACGACGCTATCGCCGTTAGCGATCTTCTTAACGACTTTAGCGGTACAAAAGTACCGCTAAATCGCTAAGAAAAGGTGCCACACTAGCGATATATACTTACCCAGCGGGAGCGCCGACGAGAAAATAGGGTCCGGAACGATTCCAGAGACGAGCGAGATCACAGCAGGAAGCTCGTCGCTGGCAGCTGCCGCACTGAACAACATCGCTAATGGGATCGCTAAATAGTGACGTTTTTTAGCGATCCCGTTAGCGATATTGTTCAGTGTGGCATACCCTTTACATTTCACAGCGCAGTCAGCCAATTCTGATATTCAAATTTAACTTGCTCAAGTAGAGGATCCCACCCCCTGATTCTGCAGCTTCTTCAAGTTATCGCAGTATCAGCAACATTTACTACTACAGTATATTTGTACTCAGAGAGTTATCATTGTGTGTTAGCTGTGGTGTTACATAGGACTGCCCAAAACAACTAATACGTTATCTGTACTCAGATAGTTACAACTATTTTATATGTGATCTTATATAGGAATGCAGGTCATATCTATTGCATTTGCAGAAAGAAAAATTGGGCATAAATGGGTTTCAAATCTGAAAACAGGCATTCTTTCATTAAAAAATGAATTACACTCCCAATAACACATAGTTACCAGCTAAACAGGTTGTCCACCTTGCGGGGTATATTTTTTCTTTTTTATTGAAATCCAGTTGCAAAATGATTTTTATCCCAAAATAAATACAATTAGCAATTATGTACCATTTCCTGTTGTAGTTCACTTGTTGGCTGCAGATGAGAACAATCAGTCATCTCAATCTGAAGGTCCAATGGTAAAGTTTGTAACTAGAGATGGAACTGAATTCTACTCAATTTTACAAAAATAAGTATTGTGATAAAGTCAATGGCAAAGTACTAGAGGGTAGATATGTAGCACTGAGGTTGTTAGCTTCAGTAATATAAACTTAAGAAAATTCATCCAACATACTAAGTGATGAGAGGGGTTAATCAGCCATGTTTAGTGCTAGAATTATGATGATTGAACAGCTGTAGAGTGGCAGGAGCCCAGAGGATAAATACCCAGCTTTCTAGAGCATCTGAGTGTGGGTGGGTCTGGTTGTGAAAGCTCTGGAGATGTGTTTTTGTGTTAAGTAAAGCTGGATGGCCTCACTCTGGGATTCTGGGAGGCTTCTTATAGCCTCATTGTGGGGGCCATTCCCTGTCGCTTATACTCTGACCCTTGGCCGAGTGTGTTTGACCCTGTTGTGCCTGTGCCAGTGCTACGTTTCGTCTGTCTGGTTCTGATTTGGCTGTGTCCCTGTTATGAGTTTTGCCTGCCCTTTTTGTACTGTGCTGCCCTCTCTGTGTATGACCCCTTGGCTTCATCCTGACTACCCTCTGCCTGCTTCTCTTGTACTGCGCTGCCCTCTCTGTATATGACCCCTTGGCTAAGTCCTGACTACCCTCTGCCTGCTTCTCTTGTACTGCGCTGCCCTCTCTCTGTATAACCCCTTGGCTGGGTCCTGACTATCCATTCTGTCTATGCCCCTTGGTAATTTTGTCCCATAGTTACCCTTCTAGGAGTTTTCCTTCACCTCCTAGCTCTCTGGAGCTTAGGCCATGCCCCCAGCAGTCAGGTGCTTCAGGTCCTATCTGGCCTGAAGCATTCTCTATCTGCTCCTGCTTCCTCTGAGAGACCTGTGGCCGGCTCCACCCCTTGGCAGTCATGTGCTTCAGGTCCTGTTTGTCTGTAGCACGCATCTTCACTGCTGCTGCCCCGCTCCACAAGTATCTTTGGGCACAGTTTGTTTTCTCAGGACAAGCGCACTGACTCAGTGAGCAAGTGCAGTGCAGTGTTCCTGACAGTTAGCCTTGCGTGGGATCTATAATCGAATCCGCATACACGAGGGGGACGAATGGAAAACCGCTTTTAATACTTGGGACGGTCACTATGAGTATCTAGTAACGCCTTTCGGTCTCTGTAATGCTCCTGCAGTCTTTCAGGATTTTGTAAATGACATATTCCGAGAAATTTTTTTCCATGTCCGTAGTAGTTTGCCTGGATGACATACTTATCTTTTCCCTGATCTGGATACTCATCGTAGAGATGTGGCCAGAGTCTTTGAACTCTTGTGCGCCAATTCTCTCTACACAAAACTAGAGAAGTGTTTGTTTGAACAGGAGTCCCTACCATTTCTAGGGTATATTATTTCTGCCAAGGGTTTGACTATGGATCCTGCCAAGCTGGAGTTGGTATTGAACTGGCAGGAACCACATTCTATAAAGCGGTGCAGTGCTTTATGGGATTTATTAACTACTACCACCAATTCATTCCCCACTTCTCTACCTTATCAGCTTCATTGGTTGCCCTCACTAAGAAGGTAGCTAATCCGAAACAGTGGTCTGAGGAGGTTTCTAAGGCCTTTGCCTTCCTAAAATCCCATTTTGCCACAGCCTCAATTCTACATCTCCCTGATGTGGATAAGCCCTTCATCCTGGAGGTGGATCCCTCTTCCGTTGGTGCTGGTGCAGTCTTGTATCAAAAGGATGCCCAAAGTAGGAGGTATCCATGTGTCTTTTTCTCGAAGACCTTCTCACCAGCAGAGAGGAATTATTCCACTGGAGACAGGGAGTTGCTAGCAATGAAGTTGGCCTTCTCAGAGTGGAGATATCTTCTGGAGGGAGCTCAGCATCCCTTTAAGGTTTTCACAGACCACAAGAACCTTATTTATCTGCAGACGGCTCAACGGCTGAACTCTTGCCAGGCCAGATGGTCCATGTTCTTCTCCCAGTTTAATTTCTCCATCCATTTTCTGTCCTGTAAGGGGTACTTACGAGCTGATGCTCTGTCCCGTTTGATAGTCTCGACCAAGGATGGGGACAAGACACATCTTATTGTCCCGTCGGAGAGTCTCCAGACGGTGGCGCCGTGTCAGTACAGCAGGTACCTCCGGGCATGTCCTATGTTCCTCCTAATCTACAGCTGTAGGTCCTTTTGTGGACACACATGTCCAAATTTGGTGGTCATTTCGGCACCAAGAGGAGCACAGTGCTTCTGGCTAGGTCATATTGGTGGCCTCGGATGGCCCATGATATAAAGGTTTATTTCCAACTTGTGTCTCATGTGCCAAGAATTAGTCTTCCAGTCAGAGACCTGCGGGCTTGCTTTATCCTTTGCCAGTAGCAGATAGACCCTGGGAGATGGTCAGGATGGACTTCATTGCGGACCTGCCTTAGTCCCGTAATAATACAGTTATCTGGGTCATCACCGACCACTTCTCTAAAATGGTGCATTTGGTCCCCCTTCCGAGCCTACCTTCTGCACGAGCATTGGTGGCATTGTTCATAAAACAAATTTTCCGCCTACAAGGGATGACTGACAAGATTGGCAGTGACCTGCGTCCCCAGTTCGTGTCTTGTTTCTGGAGGGAGCCCTGTAGTCTACTAAGTATTAAGCTTAATTTGTCCTCAGCATACCATCCCGAGACGAATGGACTGGTGGAGAAGACCAATCAGAGGCTGGTCACATATCTCCGGCATTTTGTGTCCGCCAGACATGATGATTGGTCGTCTCTGCTGCCATGGGCGGAGTTTGCATTAAACAGTGCCATCTCCGATTGTGTCTCTGTGCCCATGCCCGTTTTGTCTTCTGAACTGAGGGTGGTAGATTGGGCAGGGAGGCTCGTGACATCTGAGATCACATGCAAGATGCAATCAAACTGTCAAAGGAGAGGATGAGGGCCTCCACTGACGTGCATCGTCGTCCCACTCCAGTCTTTGCCCCGGAAAATTTAGCGTGGCTCTCGGCTCATAACATCAAGCTGCGTGTAGAGTCCACTAAATTTTCCCCCTGCTATTTAGGTCCTTTCAAGGTCCTTGAGCAGGCAAATCCTGTAGTTTACTGCCTCAGTCTTCTACCGCACCTGAGGATCTCTGACATTTATCATGTGTCTCTTTTTAAACCCGTGTACATGGTCCGGTTTTCTGGGACCCATGCTGGGGGTTCGGATACGTCCTCGGACAATTTTGAGGTCAATGCCATTGTCGGGTCTAAGGTTGTGCACTGCAAAAAAATGTTTCTGGTTGGCTTGAAGGGTTATGGACCAGAGGATAGGACCTGGGAACCTATCGAGCACATTCGTGCCCCCCAGCTTATTGCAGCATTCGAGCATGGCGATGCTCGCGGGGGGTAAAGTTATGCGCTTGGATTCTTCCACTGCACGGGATAGATCCCAAGCCTTATCTGCCTCTGCAGTCTCCCATTCTGCCTCGGCCACTGCTTAGCATAGAGTACCAGACAGTGGGCATCAGAGGCTGCAGAGGTGCTGAAACAGGAGAGTAGTGAGGTTTTGTTTTAACCTTTTGCCAACCATCGTCAATTCAGCTAGATAGAGGGCACAGCAAGACCCCATTTTACTGAATTTGTGGGGTGGATATTACAAAAAAATTTATTCTGGTCAATATTGTGGTAGGTTGACTCACTCGACTTCTTAAAGAGGTAGATACAGGAACCGTTTCTATTTAATATCCAGCTGGTTTATTGCAATTCTCATAAAACATATCACCAGAAAACGTAAATACAGTCTTTGTCTGAAAGAAGGTAAAACATAAAGTAACAAGTCCATAACAATAGTGCTGATTAAAGAAATTGATGTAATTGTCACCACGAAAATTGCAGAGTTATAATAATCCAAGAAAAATAATTGATAAACAACGTGAATATTAATAGTGACAATCCACACCAAAAGTGTGGATGGCAGACCACCCAGAAATATATGATAAAATATCCAAGAATGGAGAGAGGACACCAAGTGACAAGACAGTGACACAAAAATCAATAGTGACACAATGTAAATAATCAAATATAATTTTATTAAATTGAATAAAATAAAAATAACAAAATAGTGTATACAAGATTATATCAAAATAAATAATAAATGGTATAAAACAAACGATAACCCGGATAATAGAATACCTAATAAGGAATGAGCACGTCACCATATAAGATTATGTGCTTAATGGTGTACACCTTAAACTAATTAGTATATAAATGTGTGCACATATAAAAAACAGGTGTGCTCAAACAGCACCCAGGTAATGGCTAGATGTATAAGCATAGGATAGGTAGCATGTGATATATATATACATGAAGTAATAAACGCAGTGAACCTCAGATAAAAAATACATCTATAAAATCACATAAAATGTGTGTGAATATCTGCAATATTCAGTGCATAAAAAACAATATGTATAAAAAATATTAGTGAAAAAACAAATATGGGCAATCCTAGTGAAAAAACAATGTACATATTTTGTCCAAGCAATTGTAAATGGAATCACCATGTGCCACATAAATGGTGAACAGTCACCATAAAAATATAATAGCCTGCACCGTGCACAATATGAAAAGGCTGAGAAGTGAAAAAATGCCGCTAAGATTCAAAGCAATTACCTGGGAGCGGATTCACGGGCTAAAGCTGAAACAGAACGCGCCCCGACGCTCGTTTCGGAAACTGTTTTCCTTCGTCAGGGGGATACAAGGTCAATTTATTCTGGTCAATATTGTGGTAGGTTGACTCACTCGACTTCTTAAAGAGGTAGATACAGGAACCGTTTCTATTTAATATCCAGCTGGTTTATTGCAATTCTCATAAAACATATCACCAGAAAACGTAAATACAGTCTTTGTCTGAAAGAAGGTAAAACATAAAGTAACAAGTCCATAACAATAGTGCTGATTAGCCTATCTGGCTTAGATTCCAGCTTTCATGTCCTTTAGCAATGGACATTCAATGCAGGACATCTGTAATCTCCATACGTCCAGGTTAACCCTAAAACCACCTAATTCCAGAAACTCAGCAGACCATGACACTAACTTGGTAAATATCCTAGCACCCCGCAGCTTATCAATAAGCTCGGAGATGAGTGGCAAAGGATACTTGTTCTTGATTGTAATGGCATTCAAACCCCTATAATCAATACAGGAACGTTATTCCCCACTCTTTTTCTGGATGAAAAACAAACCTGCCCCAGCCAGAGACACTGATTTCCTGATGAACCCCCTGATATATTCAGACATAGCCTCAGCCTTCGGGAGAGATAATGGGTGGACTCGCCCACGAGGAGGCTTCGCTCCCAGAATGAGGTCTATGTGGCAGTCATAGAGGAGATGAGGAGCAAGTGTCTCTATAGCTCTCTGAGAAACCTTGTCAGCAAACTGACAGTTTTGCTTTGGAAGAGATGTTAGATCCATAGTGACCTCAGATGACTCAACCTGAACTTGGGCCCTTTGACATCGACCCTCACAGGAATTACCCAAGCCCTGTATGCTCCCGGTAATCCAGTCAATATGAGGAGAGTCATGACGCAATCAGGGTATACCCAGAAGCACGTCATCTATGCCCTCAGAGATGACCAAGAAGAAAATTATCTCCTGATGTTTTGGAGGCATCATTAGAGTAAGGGTTATTGTTTGATGAGTGATTTAGGTAGGAAGGACTGACACGTTAAGCACTCAGCTAGTGATTGGCTTAGAGAGCATTATTAGGGGAATTGCGTGCTGTTGTGTGAGGGTGGAAGACAGAAAATTGCCCTCCGCCCCGAAATCCATGCAAGCCTTGGCAATGTGAGAAACTGACCCATAGTACAAGGTCACCTTAAAGGTAATCTTGGAGGACAAGTCTATTGTGTTTAGAGAGCCTCCTTTGATTGTCACTTGATGCGGATGTATTCCCTGACATCTGGGGCCCTTATGGGCATAGTGACCAGCCTGCCTACAAACAAAGCAGGTCGGTTTGGAACGTGCTGGATGGGACTTAGATTCCATCCAAGAGACCCTCACGGACTCCACTGGATCACTCATTTGATCCGGGGACTCCAAAGGATTGGAAAAGTTTGGAGATAACCAGATACTTTGCCTACACTGGGCTCGTCCAATCTTCGTTCAGCGTGCCGAAGATCAATGCAAGTGGAGATAGATATTAAATTCTCCAGTGTAGTTGGGATCTCCCTAGTGGCCAAAGCATCCTTTATGTGATCAGCAAGGCCCCTCCAAAATATGGGTATCAAGCCCTTATCAGACCACTCCAACTCGGAAGCTACGGTCTGGATTTGGATGGCAAAATGGCTGACCATGCAAGAGCCCTGAGTTAAGGCCAGGAGTTGGACTGCGGCGTCATGGGTGACCCGAGGTCCTAGGAAGACCTGTTTCATAGCACCCAGAAAGCGGGAGGCGCTCCGAACCACCTGGTCCTTACGCTCTCACCGCGGCGTAGCCCACTACAATGCTCTATCCATCAACAATTACACCACAAACCCCAACTTAGCTCATTCAGATGAGAAACGTGAGGCCAGTAACTCCAGCTGAATCGAGCACTGGTTCACCAAATCCCCTCCAAGCCTTACTATCACCTGAGAACTTTTCAGGTAGTGGGAGACGTAAAAGTGACGTAACAGGAGGTGCTGCAGAAACCCTAGTGCTGGCAGCTTGTGCCGATACTGTGGATAGATCCACAGCTGAAGTTGCCCTCTCAAGCATGCACAAACTGTCCTCCAGCTGCTGGATATACCGCTGTAGAGGCTGCTCATCTACCATTACTAGCCTGACCCTGGCAATAGTATACTGTTAGGGTTGGCTGATTGCACTAAATGAATATGAGTAATAAAGCGCAATAGCAACCCGGGGTCCACTGTGCAGAGATGAAAAGCTGCTGTTATAGAGCAATGGCGGAACCAGGCAGCTATGTTACGACTTAAACTCACAGTGTTAAACGTCACACTGTGTGAACAGAACACGTGTCCAGCTCTGTTACTGCACAGAGTGGTATGCCGAAATCTAAGTGCTGACCTTGTTACACATCACAGGATACTAGCACGTGGGAAGAGCTCGCTCTGTGACTGACCCATGCCAATTGCACACGTGGCTGAAACAGACGCTGAGTACAAAGATAAAGCTAAGTGTTGTGAATGGGTTTGAGATGAGTTCTGAGCAGAGGCTCCCTCTGGTGGTTACAAGCGGTACTAGTGAGGATTGTGAGGACTGGGAATTAGGTGTTACTGATTGGTCTTATTTAAGGGAATCATTTTCCCATCAGGGTTGCCGGTGATCAATTGTTCTGGTCTGAATCCTTCTTTCCAGTTTCCCTTGTAGCCTGCTGTGTCGTGTCTGCATCTCCTGCTATCAGATAAGACAATTTCTTATTTTGTGTTTTTGCTATATTTTTGCATTTGGTCCTGCACTTCTGTGGGGGCCTTCTGGGTCCCCTCCGGGGCTTTTGCCCTCTCAGTTTAGTTCAGCCACTGTGTTTTGTACTTTTGCTTTTTCCAGTTTTTTCAGTGGCTGCTGTTTTTGTTACACCAGAGAACTAATTTAGGTGGTAGAGGTCGTGTGATCTCAGGCGATTTTGAAATTAGTAGAGTTGGTGTTTTTCAGGGTTTTCTGGGATTGCAGTAAGTACCCTTCCTGTCCTTTTCTATTTAGATAGTTTGGGCCCCAGCGTTTGCTCATACTATTTTCTTTCTGTGTCAGTATTTCTTCTTGTCTAACCGCCATTACATGTTTGGGGGCTTTCTATTATCTTTGGGGTTCTGCTACGGGGCAGATAGCTTTCCTATTTCTATCTTTAGGTGTAGTTAGTTTCTCAGGCTGTGACGAGGCGTCTAGGACCAACGTAGGAACGCTCCACGGCTGCCTCTAGTTGCGGTGGTTAGTCAGGGTACTGCAATCTCATAGATTCCAACTGCTCTGGTGTATTTCCTTTTTTGCCTGCACTCCTCAGCTACCGTAACATAACAGTATCACCGGCCATAAAAATTGTATGGTACTCACAGAAGGGAAAAAAATATTTTGAAGGAAGAAAAGTTGTCAGAGATATTTTTCTGTTTGTTGCATTTTTTTTTTTTTCCCTCTGTATCTCTGGGTGCTGGGGAGGATCTTTTCTCCCAATGGAGTTTGCACAGTTGTCTGGCCGTGTGGATCAGCTTGCCACTGAGGTTCAGAGTATTGCTGCATATCTTGCTAGGTTGCCTGTTGTGGAACCTAGGATCCCCATGCCAGATTTGTTTTTAGGGGATCGAGCTAAGTTTCAGAATTTCAAAAATAATTGTAAATTGTTTCTTGCCTTAAAATCTAAGTCCTCAGGAAACGCAGCGCAGCAGGTTCAAATTATCATCTCTCTCCTGCGCGGCGATCCTCAGGATTGGGCTTTTTCCCTGATACCTGGGGATCCTGTTTTGAGTGATGTTGATGCGTTTTTTCAGGCTTTGGGGTTATTGTACGATGAGCCTAATGTCACTGATCAAGCTGAAAAAGCCTTGTTGGCATTAAATCAGGGGCTTGATGACGCTGAGTTATACTGTCAGAGATTCCGTAGGTGGGCAGTCCTGACCAAATGGAATGACGACGCTTTGGCGGCCCTTTTCCGGAAGGGTCTGTCGGATAATGTAAAGGATGTTATGGTGGGATTCCCTGTCCCCTCTGGTCTCAATGATTCTATGTCATTGGCGATTCAAATTGATAGACGTTTGCGTGAGCGGAGAAGTATGCGTGGAGTGGTGTTGCCTTGTGAGCCAGCTGCTGAGCCCATGCAGTGTGATGGAGTGGTGTCTGGGGCACAGCGTCATGAGTTTCGAAAGCGCAATGGGTTATGTTTCTACTGTGGTGATGCCTCTCATGCTATTTCAGTCTGCCCTAAGCGGGGAAGACATTTTGCACGCTCAGTTGTCTTGGGTAGTGTTCAGACTAAGTTTTTATTAACTGTCACTCTGATATGCTCTCTGTCCTCATTTTCTGCTCAGGCTTTCGTTGATTCTGGAGCAGCTATTAACCTGATGGATTATGATTTTGCTAAACGTTTGGGTTTTCCTTGATACCCCTACAGAAGTCTATTCCTTTACTGGGGATCGATTCTACCCCTTTGGCTGAGAATAAACCCCAGTTTTCTACTCAGGTGATAATGAGGGTTGAACCTGATCACCAGGAGTGCTGCAAATTTTTGGTTCTATATAATCTGCATGACATTATAGTGCTGGGTTTCCCTTGGTTACAGTCTCATAATCCTGTTTTGGATTGGAAATCTGTGTCTGTAACCAGTTCGGGCTGCCAATGTGTTAGTGCCAACACTCCTGTTTTTTCTGCCTCCCCCCAGGCTGAGGATGTTCCTGACTTTTTGTTTGATTTTTCTGATGTGTTTAGCGAAAGTAAATCTGCATCCTTACCTCCCCATAGGAGCTATGACTGCGCTATTGAATTAGTGCCGGGTAGTAAATTCCCTAAAGGTCGCCTTTTTAACTTGTCTGTACCTGAACATGACGCTATGCGGTCTTATATCAAGGAATCATTGGAGAAGGGTCATATCAGACCATCCTCTTCACCCTTAGGTGCCGGTTTTTTCTTTGTGGCCAAAAAAGATGGTTCATTAAGGCCGTGTATTGATTATCGTCTCTTGAACAATATTACTGTGAAATATCAATACCCGTTACCCTTGATTTCTGACCTGTTTTCCAGGGTGAAAAACGCTACTTGGTTTACCAAGCTTGACCTCAGGGGGCGTATAACCTTATTCGCATTAAGCACGGGGATGAATGGAAGACGGCATTTAACACCCCTGAAGGGCATTTTGAGTACCTTGTGATGCCCTTTGGGCTCACTAATGCTCCTTCCGTCTTCCAGTCCTTCATGAATGACATTTTCAGGGATTTTGTGGACAAGTTTCTGATTGTTTATTTGGATGATATCTTGATTTTTTCTAATGACTGGGACTCTCATGTGAAACATGTTCGAACTGTATTCCAGATTTTGAGAGAGAATGCTCTGTATGTGAAGGGATCAAAGTGTCTTTTTGGCGTACAGAAGATCTCATTTCTGGGATTCATTTTGTCCCCATCTGTTATTGAAATGGACCCGGTCAAGGTTCAGGCCATCTGTGATTGGGTCCAACCTACTTCATTAAAGGCTCTTCAGAGATTTTTGGGTTTTGCCAATTTTTATCGTAAATTTATTGGTAATTTCTCTGTTATTGTTAAACCATTAACTGATTTGACCAGAAAGGGTTCTGATGTGGTGAATTGGCCTCCTGAGGCAGTCTCTGCGTTTCAGGAACTTAAGCAGAGATTCACTTCTGCTCCTGTTCTACGGCAGCCTGATGTTTCTCTGCCATTTCAGGTGGAGGTTGATGCCTCTGAAATTGGGGCAGGTGCCGTTTTGTCCCAAAAAGATCCAGAGACCTCTAAAAGTAACCCTTGTGCCTTTTTCTCTCGAAAATTTTCTCCTACTGAACGTAATTATGACGTGGGTAATCGGGAGTTATTGGCCATGAAGTGGGCTTTTGAAGAGTGGAGACATTGGCTGGAGGGAGCCAAACATCAGGTGGTGGTCCTTACGGACCATAAGAATCTGGTCTATCTGGAATCTGCCAGGCGACTCAATCCTAGACAGGCCAGGTGGGCCTTGTTTTTCACACGTTTTAATTTTGTGGTTTCCTTTCTTCCTGGCACTAAGAATGTTAAGGCGGATGCCCTCTCGAGGAGTTTCCTTGCGGACTCTCCTGAGCTATCTGATCCCTCTGTTATTTTGAAGGAGGGTGTAGTTCTTTCCGTCATCTCGCCCAATTTGAGACTTGCTCTGGAGGGGTGTCAGGAGGATAGGCCCGAGCGCTGCCCTGTTGGAAAATTGTTTGTCCCGGACCAATGGAAAAAGAGTGTGATGTCTGAGATTCATTGTTCCGCATTGGCTGGGCATCCCGGAATTTTTGGTACCAGAGACTTGGTTAGTCAGTCCTTTTGGTGGCCTACCTTGTCTCGCGATGTCAGGGAATTTGTGCAGTCCTGCGGGACTTGCTCTCGCTCCAAGCCTTGCTCTCGCTCTAGTGGTTTGTTGATGCCATTGCCTGTGCCCAAGAGACCATGGACCCATATCTCTATGGATTTCATTTCCGATCTTCCTGTTTCTCAGAGAATGACCACCATCTGGGTAATTTGTGATAGGTTTTCCAAAATGATACATCTTGTGCCATTACCTAAGTTGCCTTCCTCCTCTGAATTGGTGCCGTTGTTCCTTCAGCACGTGGTTCGTTTACACGGCATTCCTGAGAACATTGTGTCTGACAGAGGAGTCCAGTTTGTTTCCAGATTTTGGAGGACTTTTTGTTCTAAACTGGGTGTTCAATTGTCTTTCTCCTCGGCATTTCATCCTCAGACCAATGGTCAAACTGAGAGAACAAACCAGACATTGGAGACTTATCTAAGATGCTTTGTGTCTGCTGATCAGGATGACTGGGTCTCTTTTTTGCCTTTGGCTGAGTTTGCTCTTAATAATAGGGCTAGCTCTGCCACTTTGATGTCTCCGTTTTTCTGTAATTCTGGGTTTCACCCTCGATTTTCTTCAGGACAGACGGAGGCTTCTGTCTGTCCAGGTGTTGACTCTGTTGTTGAGCGTATGCAGCAGATTTGGGACCAGGTAGTGGAGAGGTTGTCCCTCTCTCAGGAGAAGGCCCAGCGGTTTGCTAACCGGCATAGGACTGATGGTCCTCGGTTTAAAGTGGGGGACTTGGTCTGGTTGTCCTCAAAGAATATTCCTATGAGAGTAGCATCTCCTAAAT
Organism: Oophaga sylvatica; assembly: GCA_033576555.1. NCBI lineage: Eukaryota > Metazoa > Chordata > Amphibia > Anura > Dendrobatidae > Oophaga > Oophaga sylvatica. Next base: position 334,234,548 of record JARQOD010000006.1, on the reverse strand, counting down.
TTAAGCCTAGGTTCATTGGACCTTATAAGATCATGGAGATTATTAATCCTGTTTCTTTTCGTTTGCTTCTTCCAGGGACATTTAAGATCCATAACGTGTTCCACAAGTCCTTGTTGAAGAGGTTTGTTGAGCCAGTGGTTCCTGCTGCTGTGCCTCCTGACCCTGTTTTGGTTGAGGGCAATCTGGAGTATGTGGTTGAGAAAATATTGGATTCTCGTTTTTCTAGACGAAGACTCCAGTATTTGGTTAAATGGAGAGGTTATGGTCAGGAAGATAATTCTTGGGTGTTTGCTTCGGACATCCATGCTAGGAGACTTATCCGTGCGTATCATAGAACTCATCCTGACCGACCTGGTTGCTCAAATGAGGGTTCGGTGACCCCTCCTCAAGGGGGGGGTACTGTTGTGAATGGGTTTGAGATGAGTTCTGAGCAGAGGCTCCCTCTGGTGGTTACAAGCGGTACTAGTGAGGATTGTGAGGACTGGGAATCAGGTGTTACTGATTGGTCTTATTTAAGGAATCATTTTCCCATCAGGGTTGCCGGTGATCAATTGTTCTGGTCTGAATCCTTCTTTCCAGTTTCCCTTGTAGCCTGCTGTGTCGTGTCTGCATCTCCTGCTATCAGATAAGACAATTTCTTATTTTGTGTTTTTGCTATATTTTTGCATTTGGTCCTGCACTTCTGTGGGGGCCTTCTGGGTCCCCTCCGGGGGCTTTTGCCCTCTCAGTTTAGTTCAGCCACTGTGTTTTGTACTTTTGCTTTTTCCAGTTTTTTCAGTGGCTGCTGTTTTTGTTACACCAGAGAACTAATTTAGGTGGTAGAGGTCGTGTGATCTCAGGTGATTTTGAAATTAGTAGAGTTGGTGTTTTTCAGGGTTTTCTGGGATTGCAGTAAGTACCCTTCCTGTCCTTTTCTATTTAGATAGTTTGGGCCCCAGCGTTTGCTCATACTATTTTCTTTCTGTGTCAGTATTTCTTCTTGTCTAACCGCCATTACATGTTTGGGGGCTTTCTATTATCTTTGGGGTTCTGCTACGGGGCAGATAGCTTTCCTATTTCTATCTTTAGGTGTAGTTAGTTTCTCAGGCTGTGACGAGGCGTCTAGGACCAACGTAGGAACGCTCCACGGCTGCCTCTAGTTGCGGTGGTTAGTCAGGGTACTGCAATCTCATAGATTCCAACTGCTCTGGTGTATTTCCTTTTTTGCCTGCACTCCTCAGCTACCGTAACATAACAGCTAAGCTGACCCTAGCTACAAAAAGACCCTGCAGAACATACAGGGGAGCTTAGCTTTGTGGTTGGTTCTTGCTCTGTAACTGAGCTGTGCTAACCGCACACACGACCGGACACAGATGCTTTGCCAAGCGGCAAGCAAAAACCCTAACTGGTTCTAAGCTGATCAAGAACACAACACACACACACGTGCAGTCAGAGTGGTAGCGTATCCACTCACATACACCAACACAAATGATAATCTCATGCCCGTGGGTGTCGCTGGGAGCCTTTTAAAGCCAAAGCTCCACCCCAAATACTCACACTGACATCGCCCAATCCGGTGCTGCTACTTCACCAGAGCAGCTGACATCTAACCTCCAATGAGCAGACGACACATCACGGACAAGCTCAGTAAGGTGATATCTGGACTTAGACTCTGGAGAGCAAGGTTGCCCAGTTTATCACTGGTTACTATATATTTGGCTGAAGTAGCAAAGCCAGCAACAACAGAATGACTACCATGAGTCTGAGCAAGATGCTGGGACTGACATCTATGCTGAGCAGCACTCGCAGTGGCTGAAGGAGAAATGGGAGATTACAGAGGCCGATAAGGCTTGGCATCTATCCTGTGCAGCGGAAGAATCCCAGTGCCTAACAGCAAACACATATGAAATATGAATAGCATTACTGCTGCAGATAGTGAGAAAAAATTGAGATAACTAGCACAAAATTTGGCCAATTCATGCATGCCTAGCAGCCAATGACAAGGTGATCTCTGATTTTGCTGGGAACCTAACCTATCTAGTGTGAACACATCTGTAAGACTAAGGCTTCTTTTACACTTACCGGGTTTTTTGCAGGCCGTATCGCCACAAAAAAGGCGGTCTGCTGCAATAACGGGCTGCAAAGAACTTGCGGTCGCCGTTTTTCAATACTATGGAAGAAGCATTGGAAAAAAAACTGCGTTCCACCAAAACTGGAAGTAACGGTGCACCACAAAACCAAACTTCTGATTGGTTTTGCGGTCCCAATGCTTTTCAATGGGGGCTGTGTCCGTATGCCGTGAAAAAGATTGAGTAAGCTCGATATTTTTTCACGGCCATAAATACAGCACTCATGGCCATATGGCGAACGGCACTCTGACAAATTTTGCGGCCCACTTTTTAGACCCCATAGAAATGCATTGGGACCGCAAAAAAGGGCCGGAAAAACACGACAAGTGTAAAACCAGCCTAAATCCAAAATTTATGGGTAGGTAGTTCACACCTGTGCACACCAGTTTACTGATTTGGAAGTATCACTAGTCTTTTGTTATTTGCTTTTTAAAGATGACATGTCACCAGGTAAAAAGTCATCAGTTTTTGCTTTTATTTTCTTTCCATTTTTTTTTTAATCCAACATACACTTCCAGAGATATATGGGTGTTTTTATTTGGTGCCAATACCCAGAGTCTTTACTAAGGGCGTGTATCACAGAATTCTCTTTTAAAAGCTGCTCTGTATATCTCCTGTTCATATGTAGCTGTATCATGAGGAGAAAGTATATGTAACTTCAAAATGTGTTGTTTAAGTATCACATGCCAAACCCTGGGTCCTGAGTTCAGACGCAGTGCGCCCGTAAAATTATCTTAATTTCTGGGCTCTAAAAGTAATCAGAGACCTTTATATGAATGTATTAAAAGAAAGTACTCAAAGTCATATGCCAAAAAAAACATTTAATAATCATGACATAATAAAACAAAAAGTTCCCAAATTTCACAACTACTGCCAAGTAGCTTCCCATTTTTAGGACATAACTACCGTATTGCTAAACATTAAAATTAGGAAAAAAACTTAATTGTAAGGTACTTAGATGCTACTGGAGTCATATTAAGTCAAATTCAGAAGTTAAAAGTTCAGCAGAAGAAACACACTGGCAAAGAAAAAAGCAAGGTTGGCAGATCATATTATCATATCATATCAGACAATGTTATTAAGTGTTTGGATAGAAAGTGTCTCAGAGGCCATTTCTAAGAAAACTTTCTTATTTGTATTAATCATTCATAAAACAAGCAAAATAAACAATTGTGATGAAAAAAAACAGAAAATAAGAACCTTCATAAGTGAGAACTAAAAAATGAAGCAAACATCTATCAGCTCAACCATAGAGGAATCCAAAGCCCAGAGAACCAGCAGTGCAGAAGGAAAATGAGTTGAATACAGACAAAATCCTTCTTCAAGAATCACTCTAAAACATGAGGAAGGCAGCTGTCCACTTCCGATACGCGTAGTGGTCTAATAAAAGACAATTCACTATCAACTTATTACAGTGTGCGCTATTGCCATAGCGCTCCTCAAATTGACCACATACCATTTTTTCCAAAAAACGTTTACATTCCCCTTGAGGGATTGTGGCTGGAGCAGCTTGAGGCAATAGAGAGTATCTCCAGGCAATAGGACCTGAAGTTACATCACATCCTGTGAAGTGGTATCACATGACCGGATCTTGCCCACGTGACCAGACCAGAAGGCATAGCACAGGAGCGGTCCTGGAGCAACACAGCAGGAGTGCACGGAGACGCCCGCTACTGAGGTTGTGCAGGGGTACACAACCCTTCCAGGTGAGAGGCTAATCCCCCCGCCTCCTCTTGAAATATTCCCACCAAACCACCAGGTTCTTCTCATGCTGCGCTCTTCCATGTTCATTTTCGAACACCTACTGTTTAGGCACGGACACCAAACACGGACTTCACTAAGAAGTCCGTGTTACTGTTCGGGTTCGGCTGCCTGGACACCGGGTGTTTGTCGCGTTGTCATGCCTGCCTGTCAGAGAGCCGTGGTTCCCACACTGTAAAAAGACAGCATGAGCGCTCAGCTGTAATCGGAGGTATCAAGTTTACCTCTGGTCACTGGTGTCAGCTGATGGGACTACAAATCCCATTATCCGACACACCTGCAGTCGCTAATTACAGTGAAAGCAGGAGCAGTGGGTGGTAGTATTCATTAGCCACTCCTGCGCTGGAAATAAATAATTTTAAAAAATAGGCTTGGATTCCCTTGTATTTTTGCTAACCAGCTAGACAAAACTCACGCTTCAGCGAGGCTAGTTATCAAGAATAGAGGGGTCCCCATGCTGTTTTTTAATTATTTATATAAATAATTTAAAAAACGCATGGGGTCCCCCCTATTTTTGACAACCACCCTTGCTAAAGCAGACAGCTGGGGGCTAGTATTCTAAGACTGGTAATGGGCCATGGATATTGGCCCCCCAGCCTCTATACCTCCCATCTCAGCTGAGCGCTCTTGCTGTCTTTTGACAGCGTGGGAACCGCGGCTCTCTGACCAGTGGGATGATTTCCCCGCCGATCAGAAGTGGTGTTGCCATGCTGTCATGCACATGACAGCGCAGCAAACACTGGATGAAATTTGGTGAAATATTACAATCTAGCCATGGCCGATGCTGCAATAGCATCGGCCATGGCTGGAGACTAAGATCCGACCTCCCCACACCGAGTGACAGGGCGATCGGCCGCCGCCATTGATTGATGGTGGCAATCGGTTGGCGCCATCACTATCTGCTCCTCTCCCCTTCCCTCTGCTCCCCCACCTTCCGATCCCCCCTCACTTCCCCTGGGACCTGCAATGTCCCTGTGTCCGTCCCGGTGTCCCTCCCGGATACTTCATGGGTGCCACCATCTTGCAAAATGGCGGGCGCATGCGCAGTGCCCCCATCGGACGGCAGATTCCATTCATTTATTTTGATCACTCTGATAAACTCTCACAGTTATCAAAATAAAAAAGTAAATAAACTCCCCCTTTATCACCCCCATAGGTAGAGACAAATAAAATAAAGAAAATATTTTTTATTTTTCCATTAGGGTTAGCATTAGGGTTAGGGTTAGAATTAGGGCTAGGGTTAGAATTAGGGTTAGAGTTAGAATTAGGGTTAGGGTTAGAATTAGGGTTAGAGTTAGAATTAGGGTTAGGGTTAGAATTAGGGTTAGGGATGGAATTATGGTTAGTGTTGGAATTAGGGTTGAAATTAGGGTTAGTGTTGGGATTAGGGTTAGGTTTGTGATTAGCGTTAGGGGTGTGTTGGGGTTAGGGTTGGGATTAGGGTTAGGCTTGTGGTTAGGGTTATGGTTAGGGTTGAGATTAGGGTTAGAGGTGTGTTCGGGTTAGGGTTATGGTTAAAGTTGGGATTAGGGTAAGGGTGTGTTGGGGTTAGGGTTGTGGTTAGGTGTGTATTGGGGTTAGGGTTGGAGTTAGAATTGAGGGGTTTCCACTATTTAGGCACATCAGGGAGATCTCCAAAGGTGACATGGCGACATCATTTATTCCAGCCAATTTTGTGTTCAAAAAGTCAAACAGTGCTCCCTCCATTCCAAGCCCTGACTTGAGTCCAATCAGTGGTTTACCCCCACATATGAGGTTTCAGCGTACTCACAAAAAATTGCACAACAACTTTGGGGGTCTAATTTCTCCTGTTACCCTTGGGAAAATAAAAAATTGGGGACTTAAAAACTATTTTTGTGAAAAAAAAATGATTTTTTACTTTCACAGCTCTGCGTTATAAACTGTGAAGAACTTGGAGATTCAAAGTGCTCACCACACAGCTAGATGAGTTCCTTGGGGGATCTAGTTTCCAAAATGGGGTCACTTTTGGGGGTTTCTACTGTTTTGGCACATCATGGGCTCTGCAAACTTAACATGATGCCCGCAGACCATTTCATCAAGTCAGCATTTCAAAACGTCACTACTTCCCTTCCGAGCCCCGACGTGTGCCCAAACAGTGGTTCCCCCCCACATATGGGGTACCAGCGTACTCAGGACAAAAAGGACAACAACTTTTGTGTCCAATTTCTCCTGATAACCTTGTGAAAATAAAGAATTACGGGCTAAAAAATCAATTTTTGAGGAAAAAAAATCATTTTTTATTTTCATGTCTCTGGGTTATAAACTTCTGTGAAGCACTTGGGGGTTAAAATTGCTCACTACACATTTAGATAAGTTCCTTGTGTGGTCTAGTTTCCAAAATGGGGTCACTTGGGTGGGTTTCCACAGTTTAGACACATCAGGGGCTCTGCAAACGTAGCATGACGCCAGCAGACCATTCCATCAATTCAGCATTTCAAAAAGTCACTACTTCCCTTCCGAGCCCCGACGTGTGCCCATACAGTAGTTTTCGCCAACAAATGGGATATCAGCGCACTCAGGACAAATTGGACAACAACTTTTGGGATCTAATTTCTCCTGTTACCGTTGGTAAAATGAAAAAAATGGGGACTAAAAGATCATGTTTGTGGAAAAATATGATTTTTTAATTTTCATGCCCGGGCGTTATAAACTTCTGTGAAGCCCTTGGGAGTTCAAACTGCTCACCACACATCTAGATAAGTTACTTCAGGGGTCTAGTTTCCAAAACGGGGTCACTTGTGGGGAGTTTCTATTGTTTAGGCACATCAGGGGCTCTGCAAACGTAACATGATGCCCGCAGACCATTCCATCAAAGTCGGCATTTCAAAACGTCACTACTTCCCTTCCGAGCCCCAACGTGTGCCCGAACAGTAGATTCCCCACATATAGGGTACCATCGTACTCAGGACAAAATGTACAACAACTTTTGGGGTCCAATTTCTCCTGTTACCGTTGTGAAAATAAAAAACTGCGGGCTAAAAAATCATTTTTTGAGGAAAAAAATGATATTTTATTTTCATGGCTCTGCATTATAAACTTCTGTGAAGCACGTGGGATTACAAGGTGCTCACCACACATCTAGATAAGTTCCTTGGGGGGTCTAGTTTCCAAAATGGGGTCACTTCTTGGGGGTTTCTACTGCTTAGGCACATCAGGGGCTCTGCAAATGTAGCAAGGTGCCCGCAGACCATTCCATCAAGTCAGCATTTCAAAGCGTCACTACATCCCTTCCGATCCATGATGTGTGCCCAAACAGTGGTTCTACCCCACATATGGGGTACCAGCGTACTCAGGACAAACTGTACAACAACTTTTGGGGTCCAATTTCTCCTGTAACCATTGTGAAAATAAAAAATAGGGGGCTAAAAAATCTTTTTTTGAGGAAAAAATGATTTTTTATTTTCACGGCTCTGCATTATAAACTTCTGTGAAGCACCTGGGGATTCAAAGTGCTCACCACACACCTAGATAAGTTCCTTAGGGGGTCTAGTTTCCAAAATGAGGTCATTTGTGGGGGAGCTCCATAGTTTAGGCACACAGGCGCTCTACAAACACCACATGGTGTCCGCTAACGATTGGAGCTAATTTTCCATTCCAAAAGTCAAATGGCGCTCCTTCCCTTCTGAGCCCTTCCGTGCACCCAAACAGTGGTTTCCCCCCACATATTGGTTACCAGCGTACTCAAGACAAACTGGACAACAACTTTTGGGGTCTAATTTATCCTGTTACCCTGGGGAAAATAAAAATAGCGGGCTATAAAATAATTTTTGATGTTTTTTTCACAAATGAACGAAAAAATTATCGACCTAAATTTACCACTAACATGAAGCACAATATGTCACAAAAAAACATTCTTAGAATCGCTAGGATCCGTTGAAGCGTTCCTGAGTTATTACCTCATAAAGGGACACTCGTCAGAATTGCAAAAAATGGCCAGATCTTTAAGGTCAAAATAGGCTGGGTCATGAAGGGGTTAATGCAGGACTATAAGAACAATTAAATCTCGCCTTGTTACGTGATCAGACTGTATGCCAGGAGTTGAGCTACATTCCCACTCTTAAATTTTCCACTGAATTAAAAGCTCTATTAAAAGAATTCTCAAAATTGGAGCTTTAATTGAAAAAACTATCAAAAGCCTACAGTTGGAAATTATTTAGACCCCTGTAAATTTTTCACTCTTTGTTTCATTGCAGCCATTTGGTAAATTCAAAAAAGTTAATTTTTTTCATTAATGTACACTCTGCACCCCATTTTGACTGATTTATAAAAAAACTGAAATGTAGAAATGTTTGCAAATTAATTAAAAAAGAAAAACTGAAATATCACATGGTCATAAGTATTCAGACCCTTTGCTCAGTATTGAGTAGAAGTACCCTTTTCAGAAAGTACAGTCATGAGTCTTCTTGGGAATGATGCAACAAGTTTTTCACACCTGGATTTGGGGATCCTCTGCTATTCTTCCTTGCAGATCCTCTCCAGTTCCGTCAGGTTGAATGGTGAACGTTGGTGGACAGCCATTTTCAAGTCTATCCAGAGATGCTCAGTTGGGTTTAGGTCAGGGCTCTGGTTGGGCCAATCAAGAATGGCCACGCCTTTGTTATTTTAGCTGTGTGCTTAATAATAATAATATTTTTATGTAGCGCTAACATATTCCGCAGCGCTTTACAGTTTTGCACACATTATCATCACTGTCCCCGATGGGGCTTGCAGTCTAAATTCCCTGTCTGTATGGCTTTGGAAACAGGAGTACCCAGAGGAAACCCACGCACACAAGGGGAGAATATACAAACTCCTTGCAGATGTTGCACTTGGTGGGATTTAAACTCAGGACCCAAGTGCTGCAAAGCTGCAGTGCTAACCACTGAGCCACCGTGCAGCCCCTGCTTAGGGTCATTGTCTTGTTGGAAGGAAAACCTTCGGCCAAGTCTGAAGTCCAGAGCACTCTGGAAGAGGCTTTCATCCAGGATATCTCTGTACTCGACCGCATTCATGTTTCCTTCAATCGCAACCAGTAGTCCTGTCCCTGCAGCAGAAAAACACCCCCATAGCATGATGCTGCCACCATCATGTTTCACTGTTGGGATTGTATTGGGCAGGTGATGAGCAGTACCTGGTTTTCTCCACACTTACCGCTTAGAATTATCAACCAAAAAGTTCTATCTTCATCGCATCAGACTAGAAAATCTCATTTCTCATAGTCTGGGAGTCCTTCATGTGTTTTTTAGCAAACTCTGCGCAGGCTTTCATATGTCTTGCACTGAAGAGAGACTTCTGTTGTGCCACTCTGCCATAAAGGCCCAACTGGTAGAGGACAGCTGCGATAGTTGTCTTCGTAGAACTTTCTCCCATCTCCCTACTGCATCTGTGGAGCTCAGCCACAGTGATCTTGGGGTTCTTCTTTACCTATCTCACCAAAGCTCTTCTCCCATAATTGCTCAGTTTGGCTGGACTGCCAGATCTAGGAAGACTTTTGGTGGTCCCAAACTTCTTCCATTTAAGGACTATGGAGGCCACTGTGCTCTTATGAACCTTGAGTACTGCAGAAATTTTTTTGTAACCTTGGCCAGATCTTTGCCTTGCCACAATTTTGTCTCTGAGCTCCTTGGCCAATTCCTTTGACCTCATGATTCTCATTTGGTCTTACATACACTGTGAGCTGTGAGGTCTTATATAGACAGGTGTGCACCTTTACAAATCAAGTCCTATCAGTTTAAACTTAGCTGGACTCCAATGAAGGAGTAGAAACATCTCAAGGAAAATCACAAGGAAATGAACAGCGTGTGACTTAAATATGAGTGTCTGAGCAAAGGGTCTGAATACTTATGACCTTGTGATATTTGTTTTTCTTTTTCAATAAATTTGCAAAAATCTCTACATTTTTGTTTTTTTTCAGTCAAGATGGAGGAAAGAATGTACATTAATGAGAAAAAAAATGAACTTTTTTCAATATACCAAATGGCTGCAATGAAACAAAGAGTGAAAAATTTAAAGGCATCTGAATACTTTCCATACTCACTGTAATTGTCCAATCTCCAGTTATTCCAATTTACCATTCACTTCCAAAAATACACAAGAACCAATTCCATCCCCCATTATGTCCTATTGTGTCTGGCATTGGGAGTTTGGGAGAGAAGCTCACCTCCTGGGTTGATCCTTATTTTCCTACAACTAGTAAAAACTTTAGCTAGTTATCATCGCGACACCCAGCATGTCATTTCTTTTATGGACAGTATATAAATGTACAGATAATTGTTCATGGCTTATGTGATGTTGTAGGATTGTATCCTAGTGTTCCACATAAACTGGCGTTAAAAATCATTATCATATAAAGCAAAACATTTTAATTATATTTCTGCCATTAAGGAATTTATTGTTGAGTTTTTTTTGTATCACAATTATTTTTCTTTAAAGGCACTTCAGAACAAGGAGCATACATGGGGGCAGGTTTCTCACCTTCAATTGCCAATATTTATATGGATTTATAGGAGGAGTTGTTTTTGTATTTGTCCTCCTCCCCATTCCACTCCATTCCAATTTTATTCATTGCAATTCGACATACAGTTTATTTAATTACTTGTTCTATGTGCAATACACAGTATGTTGGCTGCACTAGGTACCTCTTTAATCAAGAATTAGACGTCATTTGTTAGACGCTACATATAAATTAGTCTTTAAATGTTCAGCCACATCAAGACATTTTTCTTTACAGCACAATGAGGATACTACAACATACCAAGTTATAGGTATCGAACGTGTCAACAAACCATACAGGGAAGGGGAACATCGAAAGAAATTTTTAAACCGGGAGGCCTGGTGTATTTATTTATAACAAACTAGGATGCTGTTAGGCATGAATATTAAATATGACCTTATATATCATTATGTATAAGTTTACTTTTTTTTTCACTGTGTTAAATTCATCTAAATCTTGTGTGTTCATTTCAATTACAACAGCTATATATGTTTTAAATGATTTTACATGTTCCTTAACTACATATCTAATTTGCCAGGATTGGCTTTGATACATCACTTGTCTTTAACAGGAAATGGTATATAATGTTGATCAAATGGTCATTATAACATGCAATGACTAAAGAATATACTGTCTGAAATGCATCTGGTAGACCATTATTCACCCTCTAGGGGTTGTGACATCCATCCTATTTCTGTTGATTTATAATATATAATAATAAAACCATGTTTTAAGAAGATCCTTGAAGTAGAATTTTTTCTGCATTCGATTCAAAAGTGAGAACTTTCAGGTACAATGAGCCTGAGAAGCCATGGAGGTCACATCTGCAAGGATGGTGGTAAACTGAGTGGGGGGTTTAAGGCAACGCCTAAATATAGGAAGGTAATGTAAAGGGTGGGATCTGCTACCGCCTTGGAGTGGAGGAGGAATCAAAAATATGTGAGCTGTGCCAGTCAGGCCTATTGCTCCTGGTGCAGGGTGAATAATTCTTGCCAACTAACGTCTTCAATAATTGGCAGCGTGGAATCCATAAATTCTCCATATTTTCATTTAACCGGTTTGACAACCTGTGGATCTGCTGCAACTGAACAACGTCTCAAAATGCATAAATCTATGGATAAAGTTAACATAATCTGAATAATTATTTTAAGTGGTTGTCAGATGAAACCCTACTTGTGCTATTTTCTCCCCACTTTTTTAACCAGGATTCTCTAGAGGTGAGTCTTTAGGCTGCTTTACATTATTACTCTATTACCTATGCTGCCCTGGGATAGATCATAAAAATTGCCACTAAACCAAAAGTCCTATATCTCTGGAACAAATGGCAAATTTAAAACAAAACAAAAAAAAAACAAAAAAAAAGCAAAACACTTAGGGGAGCAGCTGGAATAAAATAAGAGCAAAAACAAACACAGCTACTTTTGATCTGGAGACCGGTCCTCTTTGAGTTGCCATTTACATTTAGTCTCTATTCACTATGAAATATTTATGAATTAGATATACCTATGCTCCAAATATTCAGTTAGTTTATCATCGAGTATTTTCTTTAGTATATGGAAAAAATTACAGACATATAAATCATACTTTCCTAAATTACTTTATAATTTTCTTTTTTAAGTTGTTAAAGTTCATTTAATTATATTATTTAACACCTTTAAATGATTCTTAAAACTGTAAAGCCTTGTACAGCAGCTATAGTTTTCAACATACCGTGGAACATAATTTCAAGTAATTATTGAGATTCTGTGTCAGTATTATCTGAACCCCTGACATTCGCAACGTTTTTGCAGTTCTTTAGAAATGAAAAGGGAAAGTCTCAGACATATTGTCTGCTCAGTGCAGCAATAATTAATGACTCATGGCCAACTTTTTATACAAGAAGTGAGATACTTCTGTTCACAGAAGGACCTAGAAGTTTATATACTCTTTGTATAACTTGAGTACTGGGAAAAGGAAACTTTGTGAAATATGAGTGGCTTTGCATGGCAAATTCATCAGAATAGTTTGGTCATGGAGATTATTTTTCCTATCAATTTGTCACTGTTCTACATTTCACATATATAGGGCAGACATTTTCTTTCCTAAGATTTCTTTGCCAAACTAGACATCTAATTAATCAAGTGACAAAACCTGGTGTTCAATCATTATTTTATTACGAATTCATGAATATTAGTAAAAAGTTTAATATTTGCTCAAGGGAATGGTAATAATGATGCATCTCTTTAGAATATGATTATTTAAGTACAAGTATTTGCTTAATATTCAACAGTTGAAAAGTCTTCAAAGTCTATTCATCAAAGGTGTCTATTTTTCTCATGTGATATACATAAGACACATTCCTGTGTCATTCTATGGGGTTTATTCATCAAACAGTGAATTTTAGACATATTGATGAATACGTCTCATGGACTAACATATGAACGTGTCTTATTTATCTCACGGGACAGAAAAGAAATCCTTTGATGAATACCCTTGTGCTATAAACTAAATGAAAGAAAGAGAATATATTTTCTTTTATATAGTAGTTTTCTGACAATTTTTTCCCCTTTTTGACATTGTTAGCTTGTGAAATAAATTGTCTATTGTGACTCCCAAGCTAAATGTTAACAGTGATGTGTCTATAACCAGATAATGTAGAAAAGGGATTTATCAAGGTTTCAAAAATATTTACTCTTAAAAGCTAGATCAAGCAGCAATAAAATTAAAGTTCAAGGACGTTTAATATACAGAGAAAAAGCGGACGTCTACTGCAGCTTTTATAGCTTTCTGTGTGTAGGGTTGGTTCAGAAACACAAAAGCAAAATAATACAAGTTAATTTGCATAAATTAATTATAACATAGAAACTTAGAAATATATGAAAAAGGTTGTCTGGTTTGAAACTACACATTTAAACATATTAGGAATGAGTATTCCACATGGCTTCTTTGCTGTAGCTATATGTTAGAGGAGTCTGTTACCTTTATTTTGATATTTTTACTATATTCAGATGTATTCTTAGAGCACAATTATGTAATGGGTGTAGAGATGAGCGAATAAATTTGAGTGGAATTGAATCCTTGAATTTTACAATAATCTATATTCAGAACACCTATGGGGAGATCTCAAGTGCACAGTTCATGCTAGACAGCCCAGGAATTTACAGGCACGGGAGGCTTTTTGCCAAGAAGAGTGGGCACTGGGCAGCTTTACCATCTGAGAAAATAAAGAACCTCATCCACAACTACCGCAAAAGACTTCAAGCTGTCATTGATGTGAGAGGGGGCAATACATGGTATTAAAAAATGAGGTATGTAAACTTTTCATCAGGGTCATTTGGATGTTTTGGGTTGTCATTATGATTTAAAAAGAGAAAAACAAGTAGTTTGACAATAAATGGCTTCATCCAACCACTAACCATGAGTGGAGAAAAAGTTTTGATGTTATCATTCATATTCTCTGAAAAAAGGTCAAGAACGCAAACCTTCTGCCGGGGTATGTAAACTTTTGAGCACAACTGCATATGGACTTTGACACAATATGTTTTAAATAATTTAATGAATTATATACAGTATTTTAATTCCTTATAAAGTTTGGCATTTTTCTGTAAGGTACATGAAAATCTGTATACTTCAAAATGATGATTTTTTGTCATTTGCTTACATGCAGATTCAGCATAATGGCAGCTACTGGCTGTCATTTTTCTGAACCATAAAAGCCATCACAGGTAAAAAATTCAAAATCTTTATGTTTCCCTCTCCGCCCACTCCACGTTACCCTTCCTGGCCACATCTTCAGATCACTGCCACCTATGATAATATCGTAGTGACCTTACATGCAAATGGTGATTTCAATATGAAACTCTCCTTAGCACTATCAAAGTTGGAAGTCCAAGATGAGAGGCCAAGGGAGCACAGAGGCCAAAGAGGGGAGCGGCAAGGTAAGCGTAAATATATGTTTTTTTTAATTCAAAATTTGGTTCATTGGCTCCTCTCTAAATGGATGCTCTAATTTTCTAAGCATCATTTTTTGGCATGAGTGAACATGCTCTGTGATGCTTGGATATTACTCAAGAATCCGGGTGCTCGAATGTGCTCGGCACTCAGCAAATATTAATCGGTGTTTGAATTTAAAACTCAAATCCCCACCCCACATGTTTGGCATGTGTTTCCCAGCCAATTAGCATGTGAGTATTGCCTGCCAGTCATTGTAATGTCATAGGCATCTTAGTAGTGCATTTCTGTGACTGGCTGTCCGTATTACATCATCAGGGGTTATAAAAGGACAGGCATCACCACGCTCGGCATACTGATGCCATTGCGCAGCTTAGTGACAGTTCTTATTGGAAGGAGAGAGTGCTTGTGTAGCCATGTGTGTGCACAGTTGAATGAGTCAAGGTCCTGTAGTACTGATACTGGTGCCAATTCTGAACCATCTTATTAACTGCCCTTGTAAGGTGTAAATATGTACTTTTGTGTTTGCATCAGATACATTCTGCATTTAGCCTAGGGATCGACAGTTTCAGGAGCATGGAGAGGGGCAGAATGCAATCTTTAGGCATGGCTTAGGACTTTGCAGTACGTTTCTAAATATATATCTGTTGCATGTGACATTATTTTTGGGGGATTATAAAGTTGACTACATTGTTGTACATAGAATTTAACGTGCTTTTTGGCACATTGCTGTGGTATATAATACCCAATAATATGATTCATTTTTTTGATAAATTAAATTACTCATCCATAGAGTATTACGTACTCTAGTATATCACACACCAAAAAAGCTTTTAAAAAGTTTTCTGGATTCAATTACACATCCATACAGTATTATGTGCTTTGTGGTACATTTCTGTGTTATATAACACTCCAAAAAAGAGTTGAAATATTTTTCTGGATTCAGTTACTCATCTATAGAGTAATAAATACTCTGTGGTACATTTCGATGGTATATAACACTCCAAAACAATTTGCTGAAAAATTTTAATGGATTCAATTTCTAATCAATAGACTATTACATGCTTTGTGGTACATTTTGGTGGTATATAACACTCAAAAAAGCTTTGATTTTTTTCTGGTTTTAATTACTCATCCATGCAGTATTTTGTGCTCTGTGGTACAGTTCGGTTGTATATAAAGCTCTAAAAGCTTTGTAAAATTTTTATGGATTCCATTACTCATCCAAGTATTATGTGTTCTGTAGTACATTTCAGCTGTATATAATACTCCAAAAAGCGTTGTAAAATGTTTATGGATTCAATTACTCATCCATAGAGTACAACATCCTCTGTGATACATTTTAGTGGTTTAAATAATACACTCCAAAAAAGCAATGTAAATTTTTTCTGGATTCTGAATTTTTCTTGGATTACTCATCCATAGAGTTTTACGTGCTTTGTGATACATTTTAGTGGTATATAACACTACAAAAAAGCGTTGAAAATTTTTTCTGGATTTAATTAGTCATCCATACAGTATTACATGTTTTGTGGTACATTTCAGTGGCATATAACATTCAAAAAAAGTGTTTACTTTTTTTTATTCAACTACTCATCCATTGAGTGTTAATTGCTCTGTGGTACATTTCAGTGGTATTTAACATTCCAAAAAAGCATTAAAAAATATTTCTGCATTCAATTACTCAACTATAGAGTAGAAATGAGCGACTTTGCCTCCGGGAGGGTCTAGTCGGGTTTCGGAGCACCCGACTTTCCCAAAAGTCGAGTCGAACGAAATTGGCCGACTATCGGAAAAAGTCAAAGGTGCGACTGAAACTCAAACTGACCCCAATGCAAGTCAATGGGGAAGAAAAGTCGTCAGTGAGTGGAGGACAGTAAACACACCTACAATGCCCATTTCAATGCCAACGACATCAATTCTTATTACTTAATCTTGTCAACCTTAATTTACTTTATAGTAATAGTAACGCATTGAAAACAGGGGGTTATTTTGCTAAAGTTGTGGGGGGGCAGGGCTGGCTCCAGGTTTTCGTGGGCGAGAATTCTAGGTATAGTACAATGCCAAATACTTCACTTCTTACATTACATGAGTGATATCTATTGTAAATTCTACAATAGCTCAAAAACCGGACAGTATATTCCTCTATACAGTATTATGGCCACCACATGCGCCATACAGAATAATGAGCCCCATATATTGCTCCATACATAATTGGTCCCATAAACTTTTCCATATAGTATATGATGAGCTCCACATAATGCTCCAGTATATGATGGTCCCCATATAATGTGCCATACAGTTTAGGACTATCCCCATAGAGTATAATGAGCCCCACATATTGCTCCATACAGTGTGAGTCGAATATAAAGCTCCATACAGTATATGATGGGCCCAATATATTGCTCCATACAGAATGGGCTCCATATAATTCTCCATACAGAATAGGCCCCATATGTGCTCCATATGATGCTCCATATATAAAGGGCCCTATATGATGCCCCATAAATAATGAACCCCATATGATGCTCTAGTATATGATGGGCCCCATATATGATGCTCCAGTGTATGATGAGCCCCATATAATGCTCCAAATATAATGGTCCCCATATATAATGCTCCATATATAATGGGCTCCATGTGATGTTCCATATATAATGTGTCCCATATGATGCGCCGTATATAATGGGCCCCATATGATGCTCCAGTATATGATGGCCCCCATGAATGATGCTCCATTGTATGATGGGCCTATATAATGCTCCATATATAATGGGCCCCATATGATGCTCCAGTATATGATGAGCCACATGGATGATGCTCCAGTGTATAATGGGCCCCGTATATGATGCTCCAGTGTATGATGGGCCCCATTTATAATGCTCCAGTGTATAATGTGCCCCATATATAATGCTCCAGTGTATAATGGGCCCTATCTTTGATGCTCAAGTGTATGATGGGCCCCATTTATAATTCTCCAGTATATAATGCTCCCCATATATTGCTCCAAACATTAAAAAAAATGAAATACCTCTCCTGGCTGGGCACTGCTCTACTCTGGACTCCTCAGTGTCGCCATCTTCCAGCTCTCTGCACTGTGACTGTTCAGGCAGAGGGTGCACAGACGTGACGTCATCACGCTCTCTGACCTGAATGTCGCTGTCAGGAAACATGGAAGACGTCACAGTGGTGGAGCAGGGAGAGGTAAGTATTGCAAGTGCTGGGGCCCTGAGCAAGCAGGGGGGGCCCACTCGTGGGCGCCGGCACTGGCACAGGGCCCCTCATAGTACGCCGGTGTCTCTGACAATGAGTGGGCCCCCCATCTGCTCAGGGCCCCGGCAGTTGCCAGGGTGTGCCAGGTGTTGACGCTGGCCCTGGGGGGGTACAGCCCAGTTAGGGAGGTGGAAAAACTGGCATATGTTTAGGTGTAGGCTGGACTTCAGTAGCTGCAAATTGAGGAACTGGAGCAGTCGGAGGAAGAGGAGGACAAAGTGAGCCATTTTGCTGCCAACCTATGTGTCATCAGAGGAAGGTGGTACAAAATCCTTTGAAACCCAGGCATGGTTTATTTTAATGAAGGTGAGATCACCAATATTTTGGGTCGACAGCCGGGTCCTTCTTTCTGTCAGGATTGATCCAGCAGCACTGAAGACTCTTTCTGATAGCACACTACTAGCAGGGCAAGCGAGCTCCTGTAAGGCATATTGTGCCAATTCAGGCCAGGTGTCCAGTTTACAGGCCCAATAGTCAAAGGGGAATGACCTGTGAGGGAGAACATCGATAGGGGAGGAGAGGTAATTTTGAACCATAGTTGACAACTGCTGTCTCCTGTCTGTTGCAATCCATTCAGTATTACCAGTCATGTGAGCGTTACTCGAGAAATAAGTCCACAACATGGTCATGGTAGTTGACAACTGCTGTCTCCTGTCTGTTGCTATAGATTGCTGATTACCAGGCGTGTGAGCTGTCCGGGAGAAATCAGTCCACAACATGGTCATGAAACCCCTGTCTCCAACGCCACTTTGGCTGTGTGCACCAAAAAACACCTCTTCCATGTTGCCCAGTACAGCTTGTGGTAGAACCTGCACCGCTGCTGTGTGCTGGGAATGCCTCTAACAAACGGTTTACCAGAGTTGCTTGCTTGTTCGCCAATATTAGCTCTAGGTTCTCCTGTGGCATGGTGTTCTGTAATTTGCCTTTATAACGTGGATCGAGGATGCTGGCCAACCAGTAGTCGTCATCCTTCATAATTTTGGTAATGCGGGGGTCCCTTTTTAGGAACCGCAAGACATAATCACACATTTGGGCCAATGTTCCAGGTGTCAATGATGCACTACCAGTGGTGGGTGGAGGAGCACTTTCTGCCAAATCCACATCCCTCCAGTCACGCACAAACTCTATACCTGACCTTGGCAAGCCAACATTTTCTCTTGCCCCCTGAGAAGCATCCTCCTACCCAAAATAATCATCCCCTCATCCTCCTCCTCTTCCTCTTCTTCCCCCACCTCGTCCAGGGCAGTTCCCTGAGCAGACAATGGCTGACTGTCATGAAGGCTTCCCTCCTCCTCCTACTCTTCCTCCTCCGCTGCAGACGCCTGATCCTTAAAGTGCATCAAAGTTTGCATGAGCAGACGCATAAGTGGGATGGTCATGCTTATGATGGCGTCATCTGCGCTTACTAGCCATGTGCATTCCTCAAAACACTGAAAGACTTTACAGAGGTCTTTCAGCTTTGACCACTGCACACCCGACAACTCGATGTCTGCCCTCAAACTGCCTGCCTGTGTATCCTCCCACAAATAAATTACTGCCTGTCTCTGCTCGCACAGCCTCTCAACCATGTGCATTCCACCTTGTTGCAATGTCTATGATTAGGCGGTGCTTGGGGAGGTGGAGCGATCGCTGCAGCCTCTGAATACGACTGGAGTCTATGGGCGAGCGACGGATGTGCGAGCATAGTCTTCGCACGTTATGGAGCAGGGCTGGTAACTCCGGATAATTATTTATGAAGCATTGCACCACCAGGTTCAAGGTGTGAGCCAGGCAAGGTATGTGTCTGAGTTTTGCCAGGGCTATAGCTGCCACAAAATTATGGCCTATATCACTGACTACCTTGCCTGGCTCAAGATGTAGACTGCCCAGCCATGGCTCAGTTTCTCACTGCAAGTAGTCGGCCATTACCTCCGCGGTGTGTCTGTTGTTGTCCTAAGACATCATCTTTAAAACAGCCTGCTGACGCTTACCACTAGCTGTTCGATAGTGGGACACCTCATGTGCAACACTGGCAGCTGCAGATGGAGTGCTCGTGTGACTGTGCTCTGTCGACGAGCTTTCGCTTCTGGAGGAGGAGGAGGGTCGAAAGTCTACAGCCAACTGTTGCCTATAACGTGGGCTAGGCAGCACTGTCCCACCGCCGCTGTCCCCTGTGGACCGTGCATCCACCACATTAACCCAGTGCACAGTGATGAGAACAATTGTTTTAAAGTGGGCACCACCCTGCAATAAGCATGTGGTATTGGGATCACTTTTTGCATGTAAAGTAGCAACATGAAAAACCAACAAGAAAAAAGACACATGCATATATTGAAAGGATCACCAAAAGAAAAATTAGGTAAAGTAAGGCAATATAAAGTTTATTCAAAATTAATTCCACAACAAAAAACCAACACACACGACATAAAAACACTTAAAAAACCATACATGGTATATACAAAGAACACTATTCAGAGTAAAATACTCAAACAGAACCTAATTCCACATGCCTAATAGAGGTATAGCCTATAATCAGTATTGCACACAAAAACAACCTTTTCAGCAATGGTTAAATAACCCAAGTCTTATTATCATCATCATCCAGGGAACAATAATATCTATCCTATTTGCTGACCTCCAGGACACATAAAGAGCCTAGCATTCCCTTAGTGGAGTATAATAGCTCCATTGACTAAAGGTAAGAGGGAAAAAAAAAAAAAAAAGTGTATTTTAGCTTCATGTTATATTACCCTATAGGAATGAATGCTCCCCAGAGAGTGGCATGTGGCATGTGGAACCTAGCCCACGCATTCCGACACTAGCAGTGTCTTTGTCAAGGCAGGAGTGTGTGGGTTAAAGAGTGTGATCTATTTATAGTATCACTGTAATTGTATATTTACACATACCAGGTGCAGCGTTCCCAGAAAAGCCAGTGCACAATGATGGACACGTAACAGCCCTGGCCATGCCTACTGGCCCATGCATCTGTTGTGAGGTGCACCTTTCCACTCACTGATTGTTTGAGTGCATGGACAATGCGGTCTTTCACATGCAGGTAGGGCAGGGATGGCTTTTCTAGAAAATAAGTGCCGACTGGGTAGGTCATAGCGTTGGACAGGATAGGCCGTGAGCTCTTGGAACGCTGTGCTTTCAACCAAACGGAAGGGCATCATCTCTAATGAGATCAGTTTGGCAATGTAGGTGTTCAAAGCCAGTGTACGCGGATGAGAGGATGAGTACTTTCTTGTCCTATTCAGAGTGTCTGGTAGGGTGAGCTGGACTTGAGAGCTGCATATGGAGGAACTAGCGGTGGACATGGCGAACTGAGAGGGGGTTGGTGATGGTGATGGTGTGGTGATGGCCTAGATTCAGTCTTTCGTTGGAAAAACATTGTGATCCCCTGACTGCTTTGGCCTTGCGACGACACCTCAACATTTCTTGCTGGTGGTGTGCCAACTAGAGTTGAGCGAAATAGGTCAGTCAGATTAAAAAAAGACCGACTTTCGCCAAAGTCGGGTTTCCCGAGCGAAATCCGACCACAGTGTGCAGTTGGCCGAGCATTCGGTGACCCGAGCACCAAAGTCGGGTTTCGCCACTTGCAGGCGCCTTTTTTTCACCAATGAGCAAGGACGTACACTGTGCTCAACGAGATGACGTGTGCAGCAGTGCCGTGCGGCTTTGAGCGGCGCGGTATTCAAATCCCCCGCCAATGGCGCGCCGGCACCGCTCAATGGCTGAGCCGCCCACTGGTTCAGTCAATGAGCAGCGCGGGATTCAAATCTCCCGCCAAAGCGGTGCAGCTCATTGGCAGAGCCGGCGGGCGGCTCAGCCAATGAGAGGCACGGGATTCAAATCCCCTGCCACTGGCAGAGCGGTGCCGCCCGGCTTTGTGTGTGTGTGTGTATATGCAGGCATCATCCGATGAGACTACAAGTCCCATCCGGCTATGCCTGCTACACTGTTAGTGAGTGACACATTAGCCAATGATGGGACAGTAGTAGTCCCATCATCCGTCTCATGTGTTGAATAAAAAAAAAAACATACATTACATACACAACATACAAAACATACAACATATAACACAGAACATA
Organism: Oophaga sylvatica; assembly: GCA_033576555.1. NCBI lineage: Eukaryota > Metazoa > Chordata > Amphibia > Anura > Dendrobatidae > Oophaga > Oophaga sylvatica. The sequence continues at coordinate 334,212,913 of JARQOD010000006.1, read as the reverse complement.
CAACACGCAACATACATATAACATACATATAACATATAACATACATATAACATACAACACATAACATACATATACTATAATATACAACACATAATATACAGAACATACATATAACACATAGCATACTGAGCATACATATGACACATAACATACAGAACATACATATAACATACAACACATAACATACAGAACTTACATATAACACATAATATACAGAGCATACATATAACACATAACAAACAGTACATACATATAACATACAACACATACCATACAGAACATACATATAACATACAACACAGAACATACAGAACATACACATAACACATAATATACAGAACATACACATAACATACAACACATAACATACAGTACATACATATAACATACAACACGTAACATACATATAACATACAACACATAACATACAGAACATACATATAACATAGAAAACATAACATACAGAACATACATAACACATAACATACAGAACATACATATAACACATAACATACAGAACATACATATAACACATAACATACAGAACATACATATAACACATTACATACAGAACATACATATAAACACATACATACAGAACATACATAAAACATACAACACATAATATACATATAACATACAACACATAACATACAGTAAACATAACAACAACAATAACATACATATAATAACATCACACATTAACATACATATAACATACAACACATAACATACATATAACATACAACACAAACATACAGTACATACAATAACATTCAAACATTACATACATAAACATACAACTCATAACATACATATAACATACAAACATAACATACAGAACATAACATAACATACAACACATAACATACAGAAATATCATATAACATACAACAAACATACAGAACATACATAACACATACATAACATGAACATACATAACACATAACATACAGAACATATACATACATAAACACATAACATACAGAAAACATACACATAACACATAACATAACAGAACATACACTACACAAACATAACATAACACATAACATACAGAACATAACATCTATAACATACAACAACACATACATAACACTACACATAATACATACATACACATCACATATACCACATACATAAGTCTCTCACAATCACCTATTCCCCAATGCCATAGTTTCCTGTAATAAACTTAAAATAATAAAGCAACTTACATCACCTGTCCGCCATAGTCCAGTTATTATCGAGTGTCCCACGAC